>WNGS01006647.1:0-11187 GCA_020271785.1 Procambarus virginalis
ACTTTCTTGTCATAAAAATGAGCATACCGGTTCCGTGCCTTCTTGGACGCTTCAGCTGCAATATTCCACGCATTTCTCATTTTTTCCAAGGACGTCTGAAGGATAGTCCTCCCCGTATGCAACATTATGTCTGTTAAGCAGACCTGAGGGGAAATTGCATGAATTACCAGTAACCAAATGAAGTGGTTGTGTGTTAATTGATTGGTGGATGGCAGTATTCAAGGCTAACTGAACATAGGGTAGGTGTTCATCCCAGGTTTTGCATCATGTTCAGCAAGGATTGCAAGCATATCCTTGACTGAACGATTAGTTCGTTCCGTCATGCCGTTTGCTTGTGGGTGGTAGGCTGTTGTAAACGCCGAAGTTGTCTCTAAAATCTTAGAAACTTCTCTAAATATATTCCCATTGAATTCTTGACCCCGGTCAGAGACAAACTTTAGGAGGTCCGAATACAGTAACGAACCTACGCAAGAACGCATCTGCAGCCGTACGAGAATCCTTCAGAGGTAATGCAACTAGTGTAGTGTACCTAGACAAATGGTCAACTAGCACCAACACGTATCTATTCCCTGAATGACTGATGTAAATCAAATCGGCCCCCACACGGTCTAACGGTTCACGAATTTCAGGAAATTCCTGAAGTGGGGCTTGTACCTTAAGGGTACCTTTCCTCCTCTGGCAACGAGGGCACGACTTTACGAAATTGATTACTTCAGAAAGTAATCCCGGGAAATAAAATAGAGACTTTGCCTTTAAGTGGGATTTAAAGACCCCCGGATGCCCTGCAATTTTAGATGCATGTCCAAGCTTTAAAGCTGATGACCGCAACGCGTCCGGAATAACTAGTTGAAATACTGCCCTATCATTCTGGCTATTAACATAATACAGGACGCCCCGTTTCATTTCAAAATCATGAATAGGTAAATTTTCTTTTTCGGGTATTTTCCTTCTTCCAAATACTCAATAATTTCTTTCCATCTAGGCTCGCTCATCTGGTATTCTCTCATTTTATCTGATGGAATGGTTTCAATATTTTCATTAACTTGAACTGCCGCTATGTTCCTACTTAGCGTATCTGTTCATCTTGTTTAGAGTCGAGTAGGTGATTACCTTAGACGGCAGACGTTATTCTAGCCAAACAAGTATTCATTGCTGGGAATATTCTTCCCTGGGGGCCAGGGCCTATCTTTTTCCACTATTTTATGAACGCCTTTGATTGTTACTATTGGCCCTCTCATCATTATAGGGGTAATACATCATATTTCTTCGTTACTTGTGTAACGCTAAAAGGCTTTGGGGTAGCATTGGGGTAGGTTAAATATAAATCTTAATATGTTCTATACCATCAGAAATCCGAAACATACAATATATTTTCAATTTGTTTCCTTAAAGTATATATTCTGAAAATAATCATGTATTTTATTT
This sequence comes from Procambarus virginalis, assembly GCA_020271785.1. NCBI lineage: Eukaryota > Metazoa > Arthropoda > Malacostraca > Decapoda > Cambaridae > Procambarus > Procambarus virginalis. Next base: position 1,426 of record WNGS01006647.1, read on the forward strand.
ACCCCAAAAAAGAGCAGGAATATCATAGGCTCATCCTGTGAGTGGTAGTCTATTGTGCACCCCATACTTTTCCTGTGAGTGGCAGTCTATTGTGCACCCCATACTCTTCCTGTGAGTGGCAGTCTATTGTGCACCCCATACTCTTCCTGTGAGTAGTAGTCTATTGTGCACCCCATACTCTTCCTGTGTGTGGTAGTCTATTGTGCACCCCATACTCTTCCTGTGTGGGGTAGTCTATTGTGCACCCCAGACAAACGTCGTCTATGCCTTCAAATGCCCTCTTGTGGACTGTAAGCCTCAAAAAACTCAGTATATAGGCAAGACAACAACATCTCTTTCCAGGCGTTTAACGATGCATAAGCAACAGGGCTCCTTTAAGGAACATATATTCTCTTCCCACAACCAAACCATCACCAGAGAAATCTTAGCAAACAACACGGAAATCATTGATAGATACAGCGACAGCAGGCGGCTTGACATCTGTGAGGCACTACACATCAAGAAGTCAACACCAGCAATCAACAGCCAATTAACGCACAACTATATTCTACCCACTTCAAGACTCCGCTCCAATAAAGAAACATCAAGAAATATGGGCCAATAGGCCTTCTGCAGTTCTATTTGTACCCAACTTCTGCAAATCTATACCCATTATTCCATGTTTTGTGTTTTGTTGAAAGTTTGTTTTTCACCCCACTATTGTATTACATCACCTCACCCAAATGCAGGTATAAGAGCCAATGCTGTTTCAGGCATAAGATGTGTGTGGATAAACTAAAGTCTTTGAAAATGTAATAAGTTCTACGAAACGCGCTCAAGTGTCGCGTCAGACTAGAAATAAAAATGAATTTTGGAGAATTGATTTTTCATTTACCGTCACCAGTAAAAAGAAACATAAGGAAAATCGAGAAAATTCGTGTTAGAATTATTAATCTTACTTTTTCGGTCATATTTAATAAATATGTCTACAGGAAAGACTGCTACCAAAATATACTAATGTATGTATATTATATATATATATATATATATATATATATATAATATATATATATATATATATATATAATATTATATATATATATATATATGTCGTACCTAGTAGCCAGAACTCGCTTTTTGGCCTACTATGCAAGGCCAGATTTGCCTAATAAGCCAAGTTTTCCTGAATTAATATATTTTCTCATTTTTTTTCTTACGAAATGATAAAGCTACCCATTTCCTTATCTATGAGGTCAATTTTTTTTATTGGAGTTAAATTAACGTTGATATATGACCGAACCTGACCGAACTACCAACCCTACCACCTAACCTAACCTATCTTATAGTTAGGTAGGTAGCCGAAAAGTTAGGTTAGGTAGGTTAGGTAGTCGAAAAACAATTATTCATGAAAACTTGGCCTATTAGGCAAATCGGGCCTTGCATAGTAGGCTGAGAAATGCGTTCTGGCTACTAGGTACGACATTATATATATATATATATAATATATAATATATATATATATATATATATATATATATAATATATATATACACACACACACACACTTGCACCAGAGGTGCAAGTGTCCCTACACTTGCACCAGAGGTGGTACCCCTTCTAGTAAAAAAATATTATATATATATATATATATATATATATATATATATATATATATATATATATATATATATATATATATTTTATATTTATATATTATCGGGGGGTAACGATATTTATATCGGGACCTACTGATACTCCATGCACAGTTTCAAATGTAGATTTGATAAAAGCCCAATAGACTTCATAATCTGCACAGAAGTGGATTGACAGTAGAGAGGCGGGACTAAAGATCCAAAGGTCAACCACTGCAAGCACAACTAGGCGAGTACACACCTGCAGCTCCCTCACACACCTGCAACAGAAAGGCCCTTTTAAGTGTTTTTAACAAATTAACTAGTGCATACCACTTTAATACGTATCTATACAAGTATAAACATGTAAAGGGCATTTGCTGACAGATTTTCTGGAAATAGAAAATTATTAGAATGCAGCTACTATAATCCCAGTTTTTTGTTAAATATACTAAGGCCATGAAAATGTTGCTTTGGATCAACATTTAATCTTTTCTCCATCCTGGCATGTGCGAAATTTCACTAGATGAAAGAAAATGCTACGACTTCAGCTGCCCCATACTTTCACGTGAAAGGAACAGAGCGGTACATAATGAGTGGCAAACAAGAAAATGGCTTTGGAGGAAAGTAAAATAATTAGTTTTTCCAGATGAAAGATGTTTCAAATGGTGGAACAGAGTGGAACTTTTTGAAAGATCCACTTGCGTTCCAAAATCACACAGTTACAATCCATAACAGAGCTACAACAGGCAACAACCCTATAACAACAGGTACTTTTCATGACAAAACCAATATTCCCACACATATTGGACCTGCCAGAAAATCACCAAATTACTCCAAATAGAATAACATTTATATATTATATAAAAAATTACATTCTTGTACAGCCATAAGCGTGCATAGATTACGGGTAAGTCCTTCACCCTAAATCTCTCTCTCTCTCTCTCTCAATCTCACACACACACACTCACACACACACACACACACACACACACACACACACACACACACACACACACACACACACACACACACAGACCTGGACAAGCTGCAGGAATGGTCGAACAAATGGCTGTAGGAGTTTAACCCAAGGAAATGTAATGTAATGAAGATAGGGGTAGGAAGCAGGAGACCAGATACAAGGTACCATTTGGGAGATGACATACTTCAAGAGTCAGAGAGAGAGAGAGAGAGACCTGGGGGTTGATATCACGCCAGACCTGTCCCCTGAAGCTCATATCAAGAGGATAACATCAGCAGCATATGCCAGGTTGGCTAACATAAGAACGGCCTTTAGAAACTTGTGTAAGGAATCTTTCAGAACATTATATACCACATATGTCAGACCAATCCTGGAGTATGCGGCTCCAGCATGGATTCCCTATCTAGTCAAGCATAAGACTAAACTGGAAAAGATTCAAAGGTTTGCTACCAGACTAGTACCCGAGCTGAGAGGTATGAGCTACGAGGAGCGACTGCAGGAATTAAACCTCACTTCGTTGGAAGACAGAAGAGTTAGGGGGGACATGATCACCACATTCAAGATTCTCAGGGGAATCGACAGGGTTGATAAAGACAGGCTGTTTAACACAAGGGGCACACGCACTAGGGGACACAGGTGGAAGCTGAGTGCCCAAATGAGCCACAGAGATATTAGAAAGAACTTTTTTAGTGTCAGAGTGGTTGACAAATGGAATGCATTAGGAAGCGATGTGGTGGAGGCTGACTCCATACACAGTTTCAAGTGTAGATATGATAGAGCCCAATAGGCTCAGGAAACTGTACACCTGTTGATTGACGGTTGAGAGGCGGGACCAAAGAGCCAGAGCTCAACCCCCGCAAGCACAACTAGGTGAGTACAACTAGGTGAGTACACACACACACACACACACACACAGGTGGGGCCAGGTAGCCTGGTGGATAGCGCGCAGGATTCGTAATTCTGTGGCGCGGGTTCGATTCCCGCACCCGGCAGAAACAAATGGGCAAAGTTTCTTTCACCCTGAATGCCCCTGTTACCTAGCAGTAAATAGGTACCTGGTAGTTAGTCAGCTGTCACGGGCTGCTTCCTGGGGTGTGTGTGGTGTGAAAAAAAAGTAGTTAGTGTAGTTAGTAAACAGTTGATTGACAGTTGAGAGGCGGGCCGAAAGAGCAAAGCTCAACCCCCGTAAAATACAACTAAGTGAATACACACACACACACGCACGATCTCCCAGAGAGTATAAACTCGTTTCTCTCATTATTTGCTGATGCAAAATTTATGAGGAGGATTGAAACAGAGGATGATAGTAGGAGGCTACAGGTTGACCTAGACAGAATGAGTGAATGGTCCAACAAATAGCTGTTGAAGTTCAACCCGAGTAAATGCCAAGTAATGAAACTAGGCGGTGGAAACAGGAGGCCAGACACAGGATACAGAATAGGAGATGAAGTACTTAATGAAACGGACAGAGAGAAAGATCTAGGTGTTGATATCACACCAAACCTGTCTCCTGAAGCCCACATAAAAAGAATAACGTCTGCGGCACATGCAAGGCTGGCTAACATCAGAACAGCCTTCAGGAACCTGTGTAAGGAATTATTCAGAATCTTGTATACCACATATGTAAGACCAATCCTGGAGTATGCGGCCCCAGCATGGAGCCCGTACCTTGTCAAGCACAAAACGAAGTTGGAAAAAGTTCAGAGGTATGCCACTAGACTAATCCCAGAACTAAGACACATGAGTTACGAGGAAAGGCTGCGGGAAATGCACCTTACGACACTGGAAGACAGAAGAGTAAGAGAAGACATGATCACAACCTGCAAAATCCTCAGGGGAATCGACCAGGTAGACAAGGATAAACTATTCAACACTGTGGTACACGAACAAGGCCACATGAGCCACAGGGACGTTAGAAAGAACTTTTTCAGTGTCAGTAGTTAACAGATGGAATGCATTAGGCAGTGATGTGGTGGAGGCTGACTCCATGCACAGTTTCAAATGTATATATGATAGAGCCCAGTAAGCTTAGGAATCTGTACACCAGTTGATTGACAGCTGAGAGGCGGGACCAAAGAACAAAAGCTCAACCCCCGCAAGCACAAATAGGTGAATACACACACACGTGCGTACATGCACACAGACGAAGCAGCCCAAAGCAGCTGTAACTCCCAAGTACCTATTTAATAGTAGGCAACCGTCAATCCCGTGAGGTGATGGAATTGTACCCTGGGTGTCTAGTTGTAGTCATCTAGTTGGATGCACTTCCCAGCCACAGCCTGCTGTGGCTGTCAAGGCAAACCCGAGAATGACAGTCCCGACTGCAGCGAGCGCAGATAAACGCCGAAGCGGTTGCGTCTGACAGTGGTCTAGACCTCCTTTGAAGTCTATTATCCTCTGCCTGCCTCTTCAGTTCATCCTCGAACTGCTGGAGTCCCTTCTACACTTAGCATCTCCAGGCAGATCTGTCCGCAGCTGCTGCCTCCCAAGTGTTGACCTCTATGTTCATGTGCTTGAGGTTGCGTTTACAGGCATCTTTGAAACTTACCCGAGGTCTTCCGGTGGGTCTCCTTCCTGATGCCAGTTCTCCATACAAGAGGTCCTTCGGTATGAGGCCATCATCCATACGTGTGGCATGTCCCAGCCATCGCATGCGTCTCTGCTTCAGGAGAGTGAACATTGAAGGGACTCCTGTTCTCTTGAGTACTGTGTTGGTGGTGACGTGGTCTTTCCACGTGATGTCAAGGATGCCTTTCACGTTCCACATGTGAAAGGTATTGAGCTGTCTCTCCTGGCGAGAGCACAGGGTCCAGGATTCCCAAGCCGTAGAGAAGTGTACTCACCACACATGCCATGCCCTGGAAACACAAACCAAAACTGTCTATTTTCCGCTTGTTACAACGTGTAATATTGTTACAGCTTGGCTTAACGTGTTTATGACGTATTAGAACGTTGTTCGTTGTTACAACTTGCTATATTGGTTGTATAACTGTTTAGGAAGTGTTAAAACTTGCTCGAACGTTGTACCAACGTCGTAGTTTCGGTGTGTGTTTGGCGGGTGTAGACTTGTGCCTTGGTGTGAACTGTCAGTTTGGGATTTTCCCAAACGCACTTTGTGAGCCTGGACAGTGTTGTTGCGGCCTTCCCGATACACCTGTTGAGCTCAGTGTCCATGGAAAGGGTGTCTGAGATTGTGGAGCCCAGGTACACAAACTCGTGAACTGCCCCCAGCACATAGTCTGCTATATTTATACCGTATAGCTCATTGACATCTTGTCCAATCACCTGTGTCGTCTTCAGACTGATTGTCAGGCCGAATGCGGAACAGGCTGGAGCAACGCGGTCGAGTAGCTGCTGCAGGCCTTCTGCTGTGTGTGTGGTGATTATTGCGTCGTCGGCGAAGAGGAACTCCCTTAGGAATCGCATCTGTACCTTTGTCTTTGCTCGGAGTCTGGATAGATTATAGAGCTTTCCATCAGATCTTGTACGGAGATGGATGCCTTCTGTGGTGTTTCCAAAGACATGCTTGGCGAGGATCGAGAAGATGATGCCGAACAGAGTTGGAGCAAGAACACATCCCTGTTTAACACCACTGTTGATGTTGAATGGTTCAGAAGCTGAGCCGTCGTACACCACTGTCCCCTTCATGTCCTTGTGGAATGATTCTATCATGCTGAGTAGGGTGGGTGGGCAGGCAATTTTGGCTAAGATCTTGAAGAGTCCGTCCCTGCTCACGAGGTCGAAGGCCTTTGTAAGGTCAATGAAGGCGATGTACAGGGCTTTTCTCTGCTCCCTGCACTTTTCTTGAAACTGTCTCAGGGAGAAAATCATGTCAGTGGTCGACCTTTCTGCTCGGAAACCACATTGTAACTGGGGGTACACTTTTTCGGCAAGAATCTGAAGCCTGACCAACGACGACCCTGGCGAAGAGTTTGCCAATAATACTGAGGAGGGAGATGCCCCGATAGTTGTTGACAGCGCTTCTGTCACCTTTATTTTTATAGAGAGTGATGATGTTTGCATCTCATGTCTTGTGGCACCGAGCCCTCCCTCCAGCATTGGCACGGAAGTTCATGAAGCTCAGTTTTAAATGTTCTACGAGCGCACTTGAGAACTTCAGGCGGAATCCTGTCGTCTCCTGGGACATTCCCTGAGGAAAGTGAATCCACTGCTTTCTCAACTTCTTCCACAGTTGGTTCAAGATCAAGTTCTTCCATGATGGGCAGGCACTCTATTACATTCAAAGCCTCTATTCTGACCAAGTTCTCTCTGGATTAGAGTTTGGAGTAATGTTCCACCCAGCGGTTCATCTGTTGATCACGGTCTTTAATGATCTCGCCAGTGGCTGACTTCAGAGGAGCCGTCCTGTTTTGTGTAGGGCCTGTTGCCTGTTTGATCCCTTCGTACATTCCTCTTATGTTGCCACAGTCTGGATGCTGGAACAAAGTCGAAGCCGGTAATCGTTAGCACAATGCCTCGCATTTTGTTGAACTCTACTGAGGGCAGTACGGAGGGCCTGGAGGTTCCTTTCTGAGGGCAGGTTCGTGTAGGATGAGAGAGCTCGTCTCTTCCTCTACGAGGGGTAACAGTTCCTCTGCACTGGCCTCGAACCAATCTGCTGACTTAATTATTGTTCTGCATCTTACCGAAGGTAGACATGGCAGTGTTGAAAGTAGTTCCCCCGAGAATGTGACCACCTCTCACTTGCCTTTCCTGTACCATCCTGCGATAGCGCATTTACCAGCGCGGCAGAGAATTCATCCACCTTGTGAAGGATACGGGTCTTGTTTACGTTAATGCGTGGTCTTCCCTCCTCCTCCTCCGCTGTGGATTTTCCGGAGCTGGAACTTCGCAAATGACGAGTGTATGGTCGGTGTTACAATCTGCTCTATCTGGAAGTTGCGGGTTAGTTTGACGTTTCTCAGATTGCTACGCCCTGTAAGCACCAGTTCGAGTTGGTGCCAATGCTTAGATTTGGGGTGTCTCCAGGAAACCTTATGCTGGGGACTTGGTGTCGAAGAAGGAATTAGTGATGCAGAGATCATGACGGCAGCAGAACTCCAGGAGGCGCTGCCCACTCATCTTCCCAAATCCAAACTGGCCCAGGCAGGAAGGCCAAGAGCTGTGATGAGAACCAACTCTTACATTAAAATCTCCCAGGAGGAAGACTGGCTCTTGTCGAGATATGTCTCAGAGTTAGGCCGAGGTCACCATAGAACTCGTCCTTCGCTTCGGTAGAGGTCAGTGTTGGTGCATAGGCATTGATGAGGCTGACCATAGCTGCTGCTGTATGAAGCTGAAGTTTGATGATCCTTGCGGACCCCTCCTTGGGTTGTACTATGGACCCTAACAACCTGTTCCTGATGGCAAAGCCAACGCCATGCTCCCTTACCTCTTCTGGTGGTTTGCCCTGCCAGAAGGAGGTAAAGTCCTTCTCCCGTATGCTGCCGGTCGCGGGCAGACGTGTCTCCTGCAGGGCGACTATGTCCATCTGGAGCCTGTGTAGTTCATTGTTGATCACAGCCGTCTTGCGGGCGTCGTTCACTTCCAGTAGATCTTCCGAGAGACCCGGTGTCATGGTCTTTACATTCCATGTGCCCAGTTTGAGAGCTGGATGACTGTTTTCTTTTGCCTGGTGCATTGTTGACGATCCGCTTATTGGATTGTGGCCCAAGACCCACGCACCCAGTGGAGCAGGAGGACCATGGCGGGACAGCACCTTATTGCCAGGGGGCTGCCCAGCTTGAGGCAGGCGGTAGCTGTCCTATGAAATCGTATGGTTTCTCCCACCGACGGAAGCAACCCCTGGCGCCTCACTCTACGCCAATTTAGTGGTAGGCTTATCACCGGTAACTGTCGCTTTCCGTGTTCAGCCATCGCCAAGGCGATGCTGGAGTGTCCTCTCCAGGTCACAGGCCTGGGCATTAATTATGGAGGACCAGCTGTTGCCCATGCAGCAGATACACCCTCTCCACGCCACCGATGGGAACCAAGGGAAGGGCAGGCGCCGATACGCTTGGCACCAGTGTCGTCGCATGATTTGCCAGAATGTAGCTGTAAACAGCTGCAAACTGCCTTAGGGACTCCGACTACGGATTTTTCCTCAGGGTTGACTCCCGAAGTCTTTCCCATGAGTAGGTTGAGCCGCAAGACAGCAGAGTTTTGAATTCGGGGTTTTCCTTCCCATAGATGAGCTGCCTTCCCAGGCTAACGAGTCCCATCTGCCCGAAGCAACTGGTTTTAAGGCGCCAGAGACCCGCCTTCGCCCCTTCTCCTGTTGGTAGCAGTAGTTCTGCCACGCCTAGAGGCTAAGCCACACGTACATGCCAGGAGCTGGATTTGGTTGTCAGAGGCTATTTGAGACGCACGCCATCAGGGGCACTTCACAGGCTGTGGGGAGCTTATCTCTACAACCCTTCCCCTGGCTATAACAACCATTGGATCCAGGTTGGTACCTATTTACTGCAAGGTGAACAGATGCATCAGAATGAAAGGAACTCAGCAAATTTGTTTCTGCCTCCACCGGGGATCGAACCTGGACTCTTAGGACTACCTAACCCTGAGCACTGTCCACTCAGCTGTCTGGCCCCTCATTCATCGTTGCCAATATACAAAGACTAGAAACAAGCGCCCCCCCCCCCCCAAAAAAAAAAATAGTTTTGTTCATAAATGGCCGCCTCGCCGAGTCAACTGCAGTATTTGGAGCTTTCACAAAAACCCATGCAGGGGGAACTCTTGGACAGCGAGATCTGGATACCTGAATATAATCTATATAGACGTGATAGGATAAATAGGTCACATGGAGGAGAACGTTTGAATATGAAAGACCTTCTATGCTGTGAGCTTCTTACCTCTACAACTGAGGTCGTAGTTAACTACTGGGAGTAAAAAGATAAAATAAACTTTGTTATTATTATAATATACAAACCGCTGGATGCAACGGCTGAGGAATGCTAAGCCTTTCGTCCTAGGTGACTAACATGTCCAATCTAAGATGGAGAATATCAAATCAAATCTGCCCAATCTAAGATGGAGTATTCCTCCTCCTCCCCCCCTCCCCCCGTTTCTTTTTTCCTTTTGTTTTAGCGAATTGATTTAGTCTTGTTTTAACATTATCTTGGTGACGGATGTAGATGCACAATGTTCAGTGGAGTGTCCCATTCTTCAACT
>WNGS01006647.1:23911-34500 GCA_020271785.1 Procambarus virginalis
GTTTGCCACCAGACTAGTACCTGAGCAGAGAGGTATGAGCTACGAGGAGAGGACTACGGGAATGAATAAACCTCACTTCGCTGGAAGACAAGAGTTAGGGGGACATGATCACCACATTCGAGATTCTGAAGGGATTGATAGGGTACATAAAGATAGGCTATTTAACACAAAGGGCACACGCCACCGGGACACAGGTGAAAACCGAGTACCGAAATTAGCCAGAGATATTAGAAAGAACTTTTTTTTAGTGTCAGAGTGGTTTGACAAATGGAATGCATTAGAAGTGATGTGGTGGAGGCTGACTCCATACACGGTTTCAGTGTAGATATGATAGAGCCCAATAGGTTCAGGAATCTGTACGCCTGTTGATTGACGGTTGAGAGGCGGGACCAAAGAGCCGAGCTCAGCTCAACCCCCGCAAACACAACTAGGCGAGTACACACACACACCTTCCTCATCACTTCATGTCAAAACATCTTTCTTCGCTCGCTGCTGACCCAAGATCCTATGGTGTAGGATCCAACTGCACATGTTGCATAGAGTCAAGTCCGCGTCCGGGAGAACTTCGTTCTCTCCACTGCCGAGATTTTAGCCCAATCTCCGCCTCCAACGTATCACCGGCCGACATCCTCGAGACAAGAAAAGGTGTTCACTGGTCTTTTCCATTGATTCGGACAAGAAGATATTCACTACCACCGCCACGACGGCCCGGCATGATGCCGGCATCACCTCACACCACCACCACGGTATCTGGCAGACACGACCGTGTTCGCCAGAATAATCAGCACATGATCATCGACCATGGCGACGACTGCGACATCCTCGCCACATCAACGACCAGAACCCGACGATGACAGCAGTAAAGAATCTCAACGCCGAATCAACGACAGACCAATTCTTAAGGTAACATTCACCAAAGACATCGCAGCGACCCATGCCATGGACTGCAGACTTAAGTGCACAGAATCTCCATACTTCCCACCCTATTGACTATGGAACGCTTTACAGGCTCCGGCAGTGCTTTAAGTGCTACCAGTATTCCCACTACACCAGAATTTCACCGAGCGCGTGCAGAGATGCAGCCTCTGTGCCCAGGACCACCACTACACAGACTGCACATCCTCCCACCGATGTTGCTTGCTCTGCAATGGCCCACACTGCAGTCTCACCAAACTGTCTCCTCCGGCAGGATGAAATCCAAAATTAATAAACTACCCCCCCCCCTTCCTCCACCAGAACCCCACCACCCTCTCGTCGGAATTACCAGTCTTACCCGTAAAACAAGTGCAACTCCCTCATCACTGCCTGGCCCCTGGGGATCCCGCACCCTGCCGACTGCACCACCTCTGACACCACCACCACTTGCCAAGCCTGCAGCTTCCACCAAGATCACCTTTTACTATCCTTCACCTCGCCACAGAACAGCGGGCAACGACATTACCCGCTACATCCACGTCATCAACCGACTGCTCGTCGCAATAGACTTCCAACAGCTGCTGTACCCGATGACCTCCTTTCACCTTCTACTGGACCCTCCGCCAGTAAAGATTCCTGAGCCAGCCCCAATGGAGCCCTCACCATCTGGCCACAATGACTGCAGTTTTCAATAAGCTTTTCACCACTGACAGGTACAGCAGCAACGCCTAGGTCAGCGGACCCAGACGACGAAGCAGACTCCCGAAAACTAACGACTCCCCATTCTTCAGATGGTGTCACCAGCTCTCCTTCCCAGCATGCAGCCACCTGAGTACCAACTCCTCCTAGATTCCGCACTGGCACAAACAAGACTGACAGGCTCCCATTCGGCCTCTTCTGGGTTTATCCACTGTGGCCGTCGGATATACTTTCCAAGGGGGACAGCCAACCTATATCCATAATCCACAACGACTACTGGGAATACAAGTGTAGGGAAGCACTTGCGCCTGACAGCTGGGTGGACAGCGCTTCGGATTCGTAGTCCTGAGGTTCCGGGTTCGACTCCCGGTGAAGGCAGAGAAATGGGCAAAATGTTTCTTTCACCCTAATGCCCCTGTTACCTAGCAGTAAATAGGTACCTGGGAGTTAGACAGCTGCTACGGGCGGCTTCCTAGGGTGTGTGTGTAACAAAAAGGAGGCCTGGTCGAGGACCGGGCCGATGGGACGCTAAGCGTCCCCGAAAAAAAGCGCCCCGAAATCATCTCGAGAAGGATGCAGGACGGATCCTTTGCATGGTCGTCCATCAAAACGGCTCGACCAACTCTGCGACTACGGCACCTTGAAGGAAATTAGACTAGACTACCAACTTCGAGGACTGGAATATGCAAACAAACCTCTTAACACCTGGACATCTCCTTATCACCTGGACTGGCCGACTGTGGCCAGACCTGCTGACTCCTGTGGCACTCAAGTGTGTGCAATGTGTGTACCCTATCAATTCACCGGTTTGACCAGCATTATGGTCTTGGCTCGGATTGGCGCATCCACAGACCCCATCCCCTGATTTCCATTATCAGCTATTGATATAGATAATGGCTTCCAAGAGCCTCCACTTACGGGCTTGCCATAGCCCGTGCTACTTGGAACTTTTTGTTCAGAGTAGCTGAATCTAAAAACAACCACCATTTGGTCTAACGCGCTATTCATGCCCATGCCACCTCTTGGGTGACCTAATCTTCATCAAATTCAAATGTTTATTCAGATTCAAGTACATACATAGAGGATGAGTTACAAACAATGTTGGATTTATAGAGTTAGTACATACAATACCTAAAGCCACTAATACGCACATCATTTTGAGCATCAATCAATCCATTTGGTCACCATAGGATCTATCGACCACACGTCTTCAACTACCCATATGGCCATTTTTCACCTTCGGACATTTATGCAAGTGATGCTTTGTTATTTAGAGCAGTGCAGCTAGATCAGTAAATCAGAGTTCACGTACATCACTTCACTACAGGAAAAATGTGGAGATTATACTGCATTTTCGTTTTGATGGCGACTGCTGTTATGAAGGCTTACATTTATGGAAAATATGAGCCTCTAGATCCCGAAGAAAGTGTTAACTGGAATTCGTTTTTGCCCAAGAAAACCGAGGAAAAAAGAGCACAGAAACAAAATCCCAGTTAGCCTTTAGAACTTCAAACAAGAAAATTTCTGCCCGTTCTGTCCAATTTCCTAGATATACCAACAGAGGTCGTGAAGGCTGCCGATCCCCCTCCAGATACTCGACATGCTTAAAGCAAAACGTTCGTCAGATAAGCACACGTCAAGTTTAACCCATGACATGACTTTTGACATACCACCAGAGATCATAGAGGAAGGCAACACACTCCTGTTGCTCACCTTCATCGAACGCAAAATGTTTGACAGCCAGACACAAACGTCCAATCAATGACATCACAGTTGATATCCCAGACTTCCCCAGTGATGGCGATTTGGGATATATAGTGAAGCTCAAGGATGTAGTGCCCCGGGCTGACAAACTCAAACTATCAAATAATGTTCATCAATTTTAAGGCAATAACGAACACTTTACAAGTGAAATGTCAATGCAGCTGGTGTCACATCTAGACGCTACAGGCATTCGAGGCTGCTCGCTCAGTTCCAGAGAAGTACTCGAATTTATGTCTAAATAAATTAAAAACCCTAAAAAATATCAAAATCTCAGATATTCCAAGTTGTAATTTTGCTTATATTAAACAATTAAATATAAACTATTTATATAACATGAAATAAAACAAGTTTTAACGTGTGACTCATTTACCAAATTTATCATGTATTTCCATATCTAAGTGAAAATAAGGCCTTCTGCAGTTACCTTCAATCTGATGTTCTCAGCCTTAATAAAAACGTCATCATCCCCAATGCGGACTGATCCACCAATAGGGTACGTTGCTTTTAGCCCCCCCCCCCCATCACGTCACTAGTGGTTCCAGTAAGGAACCCAGTCTCATTAGCACATTCCCTTAATCTCTTAACAGCTCAACTGTTCTCGGTAAGTGTCATCACAGGCTGTGGCCTTGTAGCCACTCGTATTTTCGCTCATTGTATCATTGCTCATTTTTTTATATTCAATTCATCGGCCCTACCGAACTAACCTAAGCTAACCTATAATAAACAAGCAAAAAACAATTATTTCTGTAGTAATATGAGCCATTATTTTAGCGGCGCATGACGTCACAAAAGCAGGTTCAGTCAGGGATTAATATTGCCTTACATTAACATACATGTAAGACTGGCTCACAGCGACCCGACTTTTAAACTATTAGTGACGTCACAAGATGCTCAACGAGGCCTTGGCATCATACTTTATGTAGTATATTTAACGTTATTAATAAAAAATGACTATACTATCCATCCCCCAACCTAACCTATCCTCATCACAGGTTTAATTATAAAAAGAAGGCACCAAACTGGGAAGGCTATGTAGCACCATCAAATGTGCAGAATAATTAAAGGGTGCTAAATATCACCAAGGATGCCAATACGAGAACAGAAACGCATAAGGCGAACGATATTAAAAGTATCCGTTTCACCAAGAATTCTATCAAGGGACAAATGACCACGAGGAACGGTCGGAAAGGAAGACACGCTCGTCCTGGAAGTTAGGACATTCAACAAGGATATGCACGAGCGTAAGAGCGACAATGCAATTTGGACCATAAGGAGCAGGACGGCGCAACATTAAGTGACCGAGAGTTAGGCGTGTATGGCCAATACACAACCTCGCAAGAGCCGTTTCCAATCGCCGGTTACGGTGGTAGGAAGTAAGGCTATGAGGACACACTACTCTTAAGAGTACGCAGATTGTTACAAGTAACAGAAGACCAACAATCCTGCCAACGGGTAAGGATGGAGGAATGGATAACTGGGTAAAAGTCAGAATAAGGAATACCTTTACGATAGATGGGACAAGAGCTTACCGCTTCCCTGGCAGCAGCATCCGCACGCTCATTTAAAGACACACCAATATGGCTGGGAACCCAACAAAACTCAACCGACTTAAATTTACTGTGAACAAGAAACGGCCATTGCTGGATCTCGAGAACCACTGGATGAACTGGATTAAAGGACCCGAGAGCCATGAGGGCACTACGAGAGTCAACAACGACTACAAAGGAAGATTGACAAAGAGCAGGAGATGAAGAGCATGGAGAATAGCATAAAGCTCCACGGTGAAGATGCTAGTCTCCAGAGGTAAGCGACAAGTGTGATCAGGAAAAACAACAGTATCCAACACTGTCCACAGACTTAGACCCATCAGTATAGACGGAAACAGTGTGGGAGCGAGAAGAAAAGTGCTCAAGGAAAAGCCGTTTTAGAACCGCAGGAGGGGGTAAAAGCTTTTGTGATATGAGTCAAGGATGTCCAAAACTGTGGAAGGGAGACTCCAAGGTGGCAAAGAAGGAAATACACGAGGAGAAATATTAGAAATACAAACGGAAACAGAATCCCGTAAGCGAGATAACCGGACAGAAAGAGGGAGGTGGTGAAGAGGAACATGAACTGCAGGAGGGGTAAAAGTTAAAGCACGACAGAGGCGAGAGGAAGACTGTTGCAAGGACCGTGCAAGATAGCGAAGACAGTAGCGATCACGGCGGTCCTGGAGAGACAGGAAGCCAGTGCCAACATATAAGCTGAGGACGGGAGTCGAGGGAAAGGCACCAGAACTGAGGCGCAACCCAGTATGGTGCAAAGCATCAAGACGGCAAAGAGTAGAAGGAGAAGGAGACGAGTAAGCAGAGCAACCATAATCGAGCTTAGACAGGACGAGAGAGGAATGTAAAGCAAGGAGTGCGCGCCTATCTGCTCCCCAAGAAGTATGGGACAATACCTGAAGGAGGGCAAGGGCTTTACAGCACTCAACCCGGAGGTAAGAGATATGAGGAAACCAAGACAAAAGTGTCAAAGAATAACCCCAAAAGCTTCGAGGAATCTTTGTACTCAAGGGGATGACCAAAAAGTGACAGTGACGAAGAACGACCCATTTCCGAGTAAAAGTCATGGCACAAGTCATAGTAGAAGAGAACTTTAAGCCATGATCGGTGGCCTAAGACGACACGGCATCAATCGCAAGTTGAAGCCAGCATTAAAGGAGAGGCGAACCATCACCCTGACAGCAAAGGGTAAGATCATCGACAGGGAGCGGAGAAGACCCCCTGAAGGAAGAGGAAAGAAGACCATTGAGGGCAACCAGAAAGTAGTGCTCAGAACAACCCTGGGGCACACCTTCATATTGTTGAAAAGAGGCAGAGAGAGCTGTACCAAGCCTCACCCTAAAGGAACGACGAGACAGGAAGCTGCGGAGAAAGAGAGATGACCACAACGGCCAAAAGAATGAAGCTGGGATAGAATATGATAACGCCAAGTGGTGTCGTAAGCCTTTTCCAGGCCAAAAAGGACGGCAACAACGGAGGTCTTCGCAGCAAAAGCAGTACGAATATAGACCAAGTTCATCAGGACATTTGTTGTGCTGCGGCACTTGCGGAAACCAAATTCAAAAAGGTAGAGGAGGTGATGGTGTTCCAAGAACCACATCAGACGAACGTTAACCATATGTTCAAAGAGTTTGCAGACAACTTATAAGGGCAATAAGGCGAAAGTCTTTAGGGGATGTTCCCAGAGACCCTGGTTTGCGAACAGGGAGGACTACGGCATCGAGCCTCAATCATGAGTGATTGACCCTGAGTCAATCCTCAGGGATTGACGACGACTCCCAGATCCGATTATACAGACTCGGTAAATACCGAGACGTGCACGGAGGGAGATGGCGAAGCATCTCGATGAATGCCATCGGAGCCCGCTGCCGTAGAACCGCAGAGGGCCAGGGCAGAACGAAGTTCCGAGAGAGAGAAGGGATTGTTATAGGGAAGTCGAATACGAGTGCAGAAATCGAAAGTACAAGATTCAAGGATAGGTTTACGAAGAAGGAAAGATTGGGGAAGATGAAGACCAGAGCTAACAGAAGAAAAGTGGGAACCCAGTTCGGTAGCAACCTGCAACGGGTCCACCACAAAAGTACCACGGAGGTGAAGGACCGGTGAAACATCAGGAACGAACTTACCCACTATCTTGCGGATACGCTTCCAGATCTGTGGCAGAGGAGTTTCGGACGTAATGGTGGAGACAAGATGCTCAACATTCACGTTTAGCTGTACGGATGGCCCTACAGGCCACCGCACTCGCCTTCCGAAAAGAAAAGAAAAGAATCGGCCGTCTGCCGACGGCGGTCTCTTCCAGGCTGTACGCTTACAGCGGACAGCCCGAGCACAGTCTGCATTCCGCCAGGGAACGCACTTCCGTGGATCCCGAATAGAGCGGGGGCAGCGTCGTAGACAGTGCCATTGTAAAAGGGGGGGGGGTTTGAGTGATCTATTCTCCCCCTTTCTCTCTCTCTGCCCGTATTCTTAAGTTTGTTTTCTACCAAGGGACTCCTAAACTTTTACTTTTAACCGACCCCACGCCACGTGGTCTTAAGACAATTGACCGACTTAAGATTCTACAACCCGTATGACGTGAACTAGACTTCTAGCAAAGTTCTAGAATTGCCTTCGCCGCCACCACCAGACCAGTAACACTGAGCAATGATCGAGGTCTGGATCGATCATGCTAATCAATAACCTTGGGCTTGATCCCCACTAGTCCTATATGGGAGGGTTGTCTTATTTACATTAAGTGTGGAATTAATTAAAAATCAACGGGAATGATAATTCGAATTCGATGTTAGAATCGGCGCCCAATTGAACTCGGCCTCGTGGGGACCACGTGACAAGGACCAATTCACATAAATATAACACATGGAAATAATGAAAATGCAAATTACTAATTAATTTATTCAAAACAAACAAATTCTAAAGGAACGGCACTCCCTGTCAATGAACACTCCCTGACTATACATTTGACGGCAATGAGTTGACCTATTCCCTATATAAAACTGAGCAACTTTACCTTCTATAGACCAGCTAGATGTTTGTGCTGTCTTTGGGGCAATGATGGGAGGCCACCTTGCCCGAGTCGCTCCTGATACCACACTGTTTTCTCTCTCTGCTCCTCTACCCAGGAGCCCAGAGCATTGTATTCTTATGCCTGGCTTTACCGAGTTTACTCGTAGGGTTTAAGTTTAACAACTAACCTCTGTTGCCCTGAATGATCCAGATTGGTTGAATTATTTTAACTGAGGTTAATTACACAAGCATCTTAAGGAAGAGCTATTCCCGATTACAAAATGGCTATTTGACCTTTGAGAAATAGAGGACATGGAAACTGGTGACCTGTGACCGCCAGGTCACTCCACTATACGGCCTAATCCTGGCTCGTGACGTCACTGATGGTGACAAACTCATTCTTCTAATAATTAGAATACTCTTGATATTATAAACAGTAATACTATACAATACTAATACTATAAATACAATACATATTTGAATACAATATGAATGAAGGCTAATTTCTCTAAATAAGTGAATACTATAGAATGATTCATACGAAAATTGTGAACAAAGGCGCCAATTCTTCACCTCCAATTCCCTCAGGGGCTGCACCCGGGGTCACCACGTGGGTCCAGCTTCCCATTCTCCCTTGTGTAGATAAAACATTCTGGATAATTCTTACAGCAAACCTAGTTTGTTACAATCCCCCCCCCCTGCAACAAGGTAAGGTAATTATCAAAAGAAGGCACCAAACCGGGAAGGCTATGTAGCACCATCAAAGTGCGAAATAATCAGAGGGCGCTAAATATTACCAAGAAAGCCAATACGAGAACAAAAACGCATAAGGCGAACGATATCAAAAGTATCCGATTCACCTAGAATTCTATCGAGGGACAAGTGACCGCGAAGGACGGTCGGAAAGCAAGACACACGCTCGTCCTGGAAGGCAGGACATTCAACAAGGATATGCATAACCGTAAGAGGGACAACGCCCCCCTGCAACAAGCACTTAGTAAACCTTGTTAATTTGTTAAAAATAACGAGGTTTAGTATCCAAACCCACAACTCAACTCATGCCACAAACAAAAGGTAACCTAACTAAGAAAAATTGACAATCATTGAATTGCCCAACATCATAATAAACATGTTCAAATTCATAAATTTCTTGGCTGTCAACTGACAGCAATCCTCCAACATCAGGAAACATACATCCTACCCTTACTGACATAGCTAAATAACATGTCCCTATTCTAACATCAAAGACTAGCTATTAAAATCTCTTGACTCTTCACTAGCCAAGTTCATGTGTCCTCTAGAGCCGGCCACACCGTGCTCCGCCATAAAACATAAAAGTTATAACTACAAACAACTTTCAGTCATCTGGGAGCGTACTACTGAACTATCAAGTTCACATCCGTGTACTATCCACTCCCCAACCAATGTCAACCTTGACATGCTAAGGAACACACCTAATGTTAATTGCATGTATCTAAAATATATATAAAATTCGTATAACTATATCACAGGTTTCAGCTGACTGTACAGCCAAGTGTTCGCACTCATTGTAAGAGTGTCAATGTTTATATTGGTCCGCCTCTCCTGTGTTCAAACATTCTGAAAAAAGTAGCACACATAATTTTCCATAACCGTTTTTTCTGGGCTTAGACAATTACACAGGGGCATCGATTTTCCTTACCGACCAATTTACAGAGTAAAATTTTCATATATCATTATACCAGAGTAATTATTTTAAATCTGTTTTTCAACATTTAAACAAAAGTGTCCAGATAGTCTTTACACAGATGTTCAGAGCCAACTTTGTTTTTTCGTATCAATTGTTCATATTGAGTGATGAGAAAAAAAATCTATGCTGCTGGACGCTGAATGTAGTCGCTGACGATGACTGTGTCGATCTTGCTTTTCTCAAGCGTAGACATCCATACCTGGTCCTCTTGTACTCCCATCCGGTAGTCTTGAATGACGACAGAGTGTAGTAGAGCGGAGTGCCAAGTGACAGCTATAGAATACCGTTACTTCGGCCATTGATCTTGCTCCCGACAGTCCACACGCCTTCATATCAATCACAGTTCACACGGCAGTCTTGATGTTAAACTTGACGGCGCAGATGACCACAGCAGAGCAGGACTGGATATACCAACGGTGTCTCGTAACAGGAGTGGTGTCAGAGGGTCGTAGAGGCGGGTTGCTTGTTTGCAGAATAGGTGAATCTCGTCTTCCATCATTGCTCACGACATCTCAGACGTTTCTTGATGTCACCAGGTTACTAGGCCGTAAACACCGTGTATACCCTCGTACCGCCGACTTTAGGCCAAAGGAGAATTTTGCGACCTTCTATTGGCGAGTCCCGGAACTCTGTAGGGAAACCGTACCTTCCACTGTGACCGCCTTAGTCCCGCGTGCCTGTTGCTTCAGATGACGTAGTCATTAATCTTCCGGCGAAACTCTTGAGTACTGCTACGTGCTTTCCATTTCTTGACCTCTCCTCCAACACTGCTGGACTGGCTGCCGTCTTGATGACGCAGCAGGTGGGTAGTGGTGATCTCGAGACAGCTACCCTGGCGTTGTATGGCACCTCCGGTGACTGCTAAATGTGGACAGCTTGCTGGCCCTGACAACCTCGTGTAGTGACGTGAGGCGTTGGCCGGGTGACTCTTG
>WNGS01006648.1:0-5000 GCA_020271785.1 Procambarus virginalis
CCGTGCTCTCTCCCGAGATTAGGGTGAGGTAAAGGAGGCGGACTCAAGGACCTGAGAGCCGGCGCCGATCGAGCAGACATGCTAGAAGAAGCGTTACGTCCACGTCGAGAGGGACAGCACCGACCGCCCGTATTCTCTAGCTATGGGAGAAGTAATAGAAGGTTGGACGGATGGAGGACAGGACTGAGTTCTCCCAAGTCCTACCCTCAAGTGGAGATAGTAGAGGACAGAAGAGTGCTGTGGAACCGTCGAAGAAGTCCCAGACGGAGAGCTCGGGAGCTGTGGCTGTGACGAAGGGGTCGACAGATGTGTGCGAGAAAGACCTTCGGGACGTCGGCCTCAGGAAATGTGGCAAGGGCGAGCGGCGGTGGATGGTCACCAACGAGGAAGGTTCGCTGCTACAATTGCGGAATACCCGGACACGTCGCTCGCGAATGCAGACGTCCTAAACACCGGGGGAATGTAGCCTTCGTGAAGACAGAGGACCAGATGGCTGATGGGGTGCGGGATGGACCCGTACTTAATAGGGAGAAGAGGATTCACCGTTTGTGTGTGAAGGAACCGTAAGGATGGGGGACGCAGACCCCATCCCAGTGAAGATGTTGAGAGACACTGGGGCAGACTTTACCCTAGTGAGCGAAGCCCTGTTCCCTGAGAACTACGGGGATACCAGTGTGGGAGTGGCGAGTGTGACCACTGTGGGAGGCCCAGTGCAGATGCCCCTACACCGGGTAACCCTGAGTTCGGATTATGGATGCCAACCCTAGTAGTGGGAGTCTGTGCATCGATGCCCAAGATGGAGGCACAGGTCATCTTGGGAAATGACGCGTGTGGAGGACGTGTCCTCCCGAACCTCTTGAAGGACGAGGAGTGCTTGGAGCACTACAGGAAGAAAGGCGGAGTGTTCGACGCCTATGGGGACGAGAAAGGAATCGCCATGGAGGCGTTCCCTGTATGTGCCGTAGTTCCGAGGCGGTGCGGAGGACGAGGAGGGCGTGGATCTGATAAGGCCGACGAGGAGACGTCCGCCGGCCTGGGAATTGATCACCTCGTTATGGAACCCGGAGAGCGAGTGGAGGGCGAAGGCAGCCCAGAAGGTGAGGTACAGGTGACCCTCACCAGTTCTCTCGGGGTGGACCGCACTAGGCTCGAGGAGCTGCAACAGGCAGAATTCCCCAATTTGATCCGTGAGGCAAATGAAGGACGTGATGGTCCTGAGAAGCCCACTCACTTTTACAGGCATAAAGGCATACTAATGAGGCAGTGGAGACCTGTGAGGATAGAGGCCGGAGAGGCATCTCTAAGTACAAGACAGCAGGTAGTGTTGCCGGCCCAGTGCAGAGCGACAGTGTTGGATCTGTCACACTCTGTTGACTCTGCGGGTCACCTGGGGGTGACCAAAATGTTGCATAGGATCAGGGACCATTTCTACTGGCCAGGTATGGACGCCGACGTGAGGCGTTATTGTAAGACGTGCTTACCGTGCCAGAGGGCAGGAAAGAGCCAATCCGCAATACCAAAGGCCCCGTTAGTCCCTGTTCCAGCGTTTGGGCCCGCATTCGAGCGTCTGTTGGTCGACGGAGTGGGACCGTTGCCAAGGACAAAGAGAGGGAATACCTACCTAATGACAATAATGTGTGCGTCAACCAGATTCCCGGAAGCTGTTCCGATGCGGCGGTTGACCTCAAAAGGAGTAGCCGGGCAGCTAATACGATTTTTCTCTTGGGTAGGAATGCCCAGAGAAATTCAAACGGACTGTGGAAGCATTTTCCAGTCCAAGTGGTTCAGGCAAACAGTGACAAGCTGGGGAGTGACACAGATTCGGTCGTCGCCCTACCGACCGCAGTCGCAGGGGGCGATCGAAAGGTTCCACTCCACTTTGAAGACGATCCTGAGAGTGTTCTGCGCTGAGCAGGGAGCTGAGTGGGACGAGGCAGTATACCCTGCGTTATTTGCCATCCGTAACGCAGTGGTGGAATCACTAGGTTTCTCACCTTTCCAGCTGATATATGGACACGAGGTGAGAAGTCCTCTGTCCATGCTGAAGGAACAGTGGACACCAGGGGTAACCGTGGGAGCGGTTAATGAGTACGTTCTAAAGTTTAAGGAGCGGCTCACCTTAGCAAAGGAACTGGCTGGAAAACATCTAAAAGAAGCGCAGCGCAAGATGTCGGAATGGTACGATAAGAGCGCTACGCCGAGGGAGTTCCAAACTGGGTCCCAGGTGATGATATTACTGCCGGGTAAGAGCAGAGTGAATGAGCCACGGTTCGAGGGACCGTACCATGTGCTACGGCGGTTGGGTCCTGTGACGTACGAGATTGGTAAGCCGGATAAACCCCGAAAGAAACAGGTGTGCCATGTCGACCGCCTAAAACCTTTCTTCCTTGAAGGAGGAGGAGCCGCCAATCTGGACCGGACGGCGACTCGAGAGCCCCAGGAAAAGGTGATCCTGTGTGTACAAGTGGACCAAGAGCTTCCAGAGGAGGAAGGGAAGTGGTCTAGGGCGGATGGTACCCGACTCACCAATTCAGAGAGTTTGTCTAAGATCAGGGACAAGCTACAACACCTGAAAGAGCAACAGAGAGCGGAACTGACGAACCTGTTGATGGAGAACACCTCCCTCTTCACCGACGTGCCCCGACGTCACCGTAGTGTAACGCACGAGGTGGAAGTGAGGGACGCCAGGCCCGTCAAGCAAAGCGCGTACAGGGTAAGCCCGGAGAAGCGAGAGCTAATGAGGAAGGAGGTGGAGTATCTCCTTGAGAACGACCTCGCGGAGCCCAGTAACAGTGAGTGGAGTTCTCCATGCCTGCTGGTAAAGAAAAGCGATGGAACATTCCGCTTTTGCACGGACTACAGGAAGGTGAACTCCGTCACTGTGGCCGATTCCCACCCCATGCCAAGGGTGATTGATTGCATTGACCAGGTGGGCAGTGCGAGGTACGTATCCAAGGTCGATCTGCTCAAGGGATACTATCAAATCTCCTTGACTCCCGCAGCCAGGAAAATATCGGCCTTTGTGACTCCGGATGGGCTGTACCAGTATAAGGTGTTACCCTTTGGAATGAAAAACAGCGGGAGTTGTTTCCAAAGAATGATGAATGAGTTGCTCAGGGGCGCCGAGGGCTGCACAGTATATATAGACGACATCGTTGTGTACGCCGATGATTGGAAAACGCACTTGGAAAGGCTCGGAGAGTTGTTCAGAAGGCTCGAGGAGGCAAACTTGACTGTGAACTTAGCAAAAAGCGAGTTTGGGAAAGCTCGCCTTGAGTACCTTGGTTTCGTGATCGGCCAAGGGGAAGTAACCCTGGTAGATCATAAAGTGCTGGCCATTAAAGAATACCCCGTGCCCAAGACGCGCAAAGAATTGTTAAGGTAGCTCGGGATGATAGGATACTATCGCGGGTTTTGCAGAAATTTTTCCACGGTAGCACATCCTTTGACGGAGCTCCTATCCAAGAATGTGCGATGGAGATGGGGAGAGGCTTGTCAGGAGTCTTTCAAGGAGACCAAGAGACTGTTGACAGAGGCCCCAGTGTTAATATCCCCAGACTTCTCCGCCAAGTTTATCCTGTACGTGGATGCCAGCGACGTCGGAATAGGAGCCATGTTGGCTCAAGAGAGGAGCGAAGTGCATAGGCCGGTAGCATTCTACTCTAAGAAGTTTGTGAAATACCAGCGGGCCTATAGTACCGTTGAAAAAGAAGCATTGGCACTAGTTATGGCCCTAAAGCATTTTGACGTGTACGTGGGAGGAGGGGCAAGACCTGTTCTTGTGTTCACAGATCATAACCCTCTAACCTTTTTGCACAAAATGAGGAACTCCAACCAACGACTAACGAGGTGGGCTCTACTGCTGCAGGAGTACTGGCTGGATATATAACACATCAAAGGAAAGGACAACGTAGTTGCAGATGCGTTGTCCCGCATGCACTAACCAGACATGACTCTTATTTTAAGGGGAGGGGTATGTGTCGGTGTTCCCCCCCTTCTAATTCTCCCACGCCTGCTGTAAGAGTCATGTCCACTATTCCCGAGCGTTCTCTACATTGCAGGCATCAATTGAACATATGTGGGAGAGAACAGTATTCTCGATGAGCCGAGAAATTTGCGAAAGTATAGTATTTTGGCCTGTGGGATAGGCCCTTTAGGGAGCCAATATGGCGCTGGCGAGTCTGTTCTCCCGCCAAAACTGTGTGACGTCAGTGGCGCCAGATTGGTCACCGTCAGCGACGTGGCACTGGGAGCCAATGAAAACCGACTTTGGGAAAAGTGACGTCACATAGGCAGGGGAAGTCCAGCTGTGGTGGCGCCTTAGCGCTATCAGTCTTTCACGACACGTCCGAGAGGCAGGACGTGCGACCGGTCATCCTTTCAGAGTGACGGATTTACCGAACTCCAGTGGATGTAAGCGTCTCCAGTTGTTAGCGCGCACTCTGTGAGGTCTTCCTGCAACCCCGATGTGGCTCAGATAAGGAATTGACAAAATATTGAGCAACAAGTGCTCAGGGACAGGTGCGTTGCAAGAAGTGGGCCGGGCATCGACGTGTGACGTCCTTGGCAGTTCACCAGTATAAGAGACAGCTTAGTGGCCGGGCCAATCCACCGTGAGTGAACCGGGTTGACCGGTTCACGTAGTGGTGAGAGGCAGTTCCTCTGGGAGTACAGTGACAAGGGACTATTGGGAAACGTACGACGACCGCCGAGACGTAGGCTGGCTGCCGTAGTTGGGAGGAAAGTTGACGGCCAGGAGACCGACTTCAACCCTGCGACGTACTGTAGAGGAAGGAGCACGGACCTGCAGTGTACAGAAAGCGGCGAGACGCGAAAATCCTAAGGCGTTGGCTTGTGTTTCTGGAGGGTGTACGAGGCGAGAGCCTGGACCAGGAGCTACAACCCAACTGTCATCCTAGGATAGGTGAAGTAGGTGTTTACAGTTACCCTCCCATTTCCCCTTTAGTTAGCTATATATTTTCTTGTCAGGATATTTTATA
>WNGS01006649.1:0-14341 GCA_020271785.1 Procambarus virginalis
GATGTGATTGTTGTGTCCATGGACAAACAGGACAATGTCTCATACGTAATTGCGGTATTGTCAAAACATGCTTAATAGTATTATAGAAACCTGCCAAAACGTTTCTTTAATACTGCATTGTATTTACACTCGAGTTTGTGTGATCACACTATTAAGTGGATTTGTTGCGTTGCAAAAAGCATACCATTCTTTGTGTGATCTTTTCTGTCGAACTGTGATTTGTTTTGTGGTTCGTATACGTCTTTTTGACCCTTATTTGTCAGTGTCCATAATCTTTATTTCAGTTGGTATGTAGTACTTCTTTGGCATGGTACTATGACACGTGTAAAGCCACTGTTAAAGGTTACAGATAGGGCATATAGACAGTTTAAACTAAATAAAATGTCTGAAAGGGTTATTTATTGTGATTCTCAATTTCAATTGCATTATACTGTCTCATACTTTTGTGTGCGTGGTCGTCTGTTCTCAGTTGTTTCGCTTTCTCTTTTATTAAAATCATCATTTCATTCCTCATAGTCCTTCGGAGAACCGTGCGCGTTATAATCCTGGGTACCTTCGATACGTAGAGACTGAATACCTAGGCTCTAGGTTATAGCTTATACTCAAGCCAGGTATAGCTCGTCTAGTATCTTGTCGCCTTTCTGTAGGTCTAATTATACTTTACCGGGGATATTGGTCAGAATTCAGCTTGACCTGAACCCTCCTTTTTTTTCTCTATGTCAGTCTGGTGTTTGTACACGGCTTTAAAACTATCCGTAACGTTCAGCCTTTAGCTTAACCCATGGCTTTCCGTTAAAGCGTTGCCCGTCCTGTCACCTACAAGTGCTCAGGTGTGACCAAAATGATCGGGTCTATTGCCCGTACTGTAGCATACTGCAAGGTTGCCGAGCCACGTTCCTAATGGATTGTATATAGATTCATAGAGGATAGGATGATCAGCATACGTATAAGTTATACTAGGGGAGGAGCCATATATATATGCTCTCTCTCATTCTGGCTGATCTCTCGGTTTGGCCTAGGGAGCCGTGCAGTGCGTACCGAGCCCTCTGGCCTGTAATAGAAGGTGATCCAACTAGTCCGTCGGTAGGTGAAATACACACAGTGATACCACTGCTATGGAATTAGGTTTATCCCCAGCTTGCCATAACAGTTTAATTAAAACTTCATGAATGTGCTTTCAGCTCCTACCTACCTACTGCCTCTACCTATCCCCTCTTCTTATTGCTCTTATTGTGATGTCACGTTTGCAGGCTGTTCAAATCTCGGATCCATATTTAGAGAAATGCCCCGATAAGGTCCTATGGAATCTCGTGAAGGCTCCTCCCTGTCTTGGACAGCGTAATAGCTTATGACTATTCAGCAGGTAGTAGGTACATGGCCCTCTGGCATCTCCAATCTTTACCTGGGCGATCTGTGGTAAAGATAAGCTAGACCTGAAGACCCTCCCTTGTGATATCTCATGGTTACAGTCCATGAAGCGTGTGGACAACGGCTATTACTTTGAAAACTCCAAGGGGGCACTAGCTTTGCCCAGGGGCACATCCGTCTCAGACGCTGTGGAAAACCAAAAAAGGGAAATGAAAAAACCTGCCCACGTTCTACCTGTACTTGAGCATTTGCTGTTGTCCGATGGTTGGGTGTCCCCGCCCCTGCACCTTGAAGTGCAGGGCTCGCGAGTGTACCGGATAGGATCGTCAAGGGCCAGTCTGTGAGGAGTCATATGCACATTGTGGAGTTTAAAGTTCCACTATCACTAGTGCTACCTCCTATCCAGTATTATACTAGTGATAAGCCTATCGTATAGGCTATATGCCGGTATATATATTCGGGTTCTTGACCCTATGATATCTCTAGGTTATCTCTTCTATACGGCGGGGGCGTACCACTATGGCTGGAAAGGGGATCCATAGGCCTTCTCTTGGACAGTGAATGGTCACACATTGACTCTCGAATTGGAGGGAGAATGCTAGGTCCAGCCTCTTACTTTGACTTTCCCGCAATTGCTAGCCATGCATTTATCCGTACCATGGTCCTGCTTCCCACACCTGTTCAAAATACCCTTATTGTACATTTCAGTGTGAATGTGGGGGCACCAAGCGGAGGGCTCCACTGCTACACGAATGAGGACCTTCTGGATCTAGGGCGCGTGCCCCATTGCTGACATGGGTACTGCCTCAGGACGGAAGTCACTTCTGCATGGGGGGCACGATCCTGCTCTGAGGCGGGCTTTTCTCCACTCCTGTTCCTGTGTTGTGCGTGCGCTGAGCATTGGCATACAGCTATTTTTCCACTAGGTGTGGTCTCAGCCGGACTGTGTTGTTGTGGCTCTTATATCGTTTTGTATGGCCTTCATATATATGTTTTATTGTATAATATTATATATTAATAGATATATATGTTATATTATATACTATATATTTATTCTTTTTTTGAACCGTAAATTTGGAACTACATAGATCTTGAGGGGTGTTCGTTTTATCCTGTGTAACTAGGTCTTTCTATCCTTATTGTGCCCGGAACTGTTGTGATTTGTCGGTGGGTTTTTAGTGATGGCTTTTTTCTTTGTGAGGGGATAGAAGTGGGTTCTTTTTTGCTCGGGGGTGGAATGGGATTTCTTGGGCTGTTAAGTTTTTGTTATTATTAATTATGGGGGATTCTGGGTTTGGGGTGGCTGTTCCTCTCCTTTTGTTGCTTGTCTCTCTGTCGTCGGTCTGTCTTGATGTGCTCGTCTTGCCGCGTATCTTTCTGTCCCTCTTCTCAGAGAACGCACCTCTTCCTGCGGCTCATACTAATGGTGCGATCAAGGTCCGAGTCTTGCTAATGGCGATTGATTTTCCCTATTCTTTATTTTCAATAATTGTTTTCCTACATTATGTCCTTTAGATTGGACTATTATTATTATATTATATTAGGAACATAATTTATTGTGTTAGTTGTGTTAGTTTAGCTTAGGTTAAGATAGTTAGGTTAGGTTAGGTAGGGTTGGTTAGGTTCGGTCATATATCTACGTTAATTTTAACTGAAATTTTAAAAACTAACTTATACATAATGAAATGGACAGATTTATCATTTCGTATGAAAAAAATTACAAAAATATATAAATTCAGGAGAACTTGGTCTATTAGGCAAATCAGGCCTTGCATGGTAGGCAGAGTACGACGTTCTGGCTACTAGGTACAACATATATATATATATATATTGTGACGATAATCTCTTTCAGGAGATTGAGCCTGCTCTTCCCTTCATCGTCACGTTCATGGCTACATTCAAGATACATTCAGCAGTAGCAACGTTTGTCAAGGCAGCCACAAGCACCTGCATACCCCTCCCCCCCCCCCACTCCTGCACCCCCACACTTCTCACCGGCTCAGCGCGACACTTCAACGAGCTAACTACTAGTGTTGGCCTGTCTGCATTCTGATTGGTTGGTCAAGATCACACCACTTCTGCTTCGCACCTCGCACGCCATCTACCCAAGTCAACGTCTAGGTCATACCAAGAGACCTTCCTCAGAATATTCTCGTGCTCGACGCTGAGAACAACTAACTGATATACCTCGTGTATCAAGTAGCGGTTCTTAGCTTGCGCTAATATTCCCAGCACCATTTATTAATTCTTTGTATTCCTGTTAACGTAACCAGTCTCTTAATTATTTTGTTATATGTTTTTTCACTTGTTATTTTTTGCACTATTTCAATGCCAAGGAATTGTCTTTATTTAAATTTGTTTTCTAGAGTAATTAAATTTCATTGTTCATATTTTGTGTTTTGTGTGTCTTCCCCTACCTTACCACAGACTATCAGGCAAGCAGTCATTCTTTTTTTTTGTATATGTGGCCTGGCTTTGACACCTGCCATTGGAGGACTGCCGAACACCATACTCCACTACTTTACTGTCACATATACTTGGGGGCCTGTCTGGGAGCTTCACTCGGGTATTAGTAATTTGTGATAAGCGTACTTGGTTTTAATTCCCTTGCTATTTTTACTAATCAATTTTCTTATTCATATGGTGCTGTGTGTATTGTGCATTCCGGGAGTAGCATATGGTGAGTGTGAGACAACTTTGGATTACGTGGTGACTGTAGGCCTCAGTCATACTCTTAATTGGTCGTCTCTCCCTCCGTGTTATTACCCGTGTTTACCACCTTTTGTCCCTAGAATATTTCTCATATTTTCGGCAGATCATCATATAGGTACCCTGGTACTGTGGTCTGTCTCCGGGTCAATATCACCTAATTTCTGCAATCCGACTCTAGGAGGATAAAGAGGGCCATAGTTCCTCTCGCACGGACTTTTATTGACGAGTTGGGACCTCGCCAATAGTTCTCGTCACCAGTTGACACTCGCACCCCTACTCGTCGGTCAGAAAGATGATATTTACTTAGGTAGGGAATTAGCTTTCTTTTTCAGAGCACAAAGTTCGCTAATTCTGTAAGTATCATATTTAATTTCAGTGGGAAAAACTTGCTTATGTTCTATAGTGACTTGGCAAGGTATGCCTACATTCTTGGACTACCTAATTCACTTTTGAAACCATTAAATGTTTCATTTTTTTAGAAACTCAGTTTCACTAATTAGTAGGATTTTCTTGCCCTTATCCTCCCACAGTGAGTACCGGGTACAAGATTTCCTGCGACCTTAATCATTTACCATCTTGAATTAACTTTAATTGTTGACAATTCCACAGGATAGGTACCAGTTGCCACGTTTTCCTGTTTCTGACATTCACCATATCACCACAGTATATTCATGTCACATTTATTTGCTAATTTCACCATGTTTCGTATCCAAGCTTTCCGTTCAAATCCAGCAGGTGAAATAGAGAACTTAAGTCGTGCCAAGAGGACCGAATTGATAACTCTTGCACATGAGTATCACCTAGATGTTCCCCATGGAGCCAACAAGCATGAAGTACATAACATACTCTTGGATCACTTTTTAGATGAAGGGATAATAGACTCTGACACTCACGAACATTACACTATTTCAGATAAGCATGATCTGACGGCAATGAAACTCAAAATCGAGCTGGCAAAGCTCGAGAAGGAGCAACAACAAGCTGCCCTACAGCAACAACAGGAAGCAGCTGCAATCAGGGAACGTGAGGCTGCCATCAAAAAGGAAGAACAGGAACGTGAGTTGATCCTATTAAGAGAGCGTGAAAAAGTACAACATGAAGCAAAACAACGTCACCTGGAGATGCAGCACGAGCATGACAAGAAACAAGCGGATCTGGCTCTAGAATGTCGTCAAAAAGAAATCACGTTGGAAAAGCAACGCCAGCAAGCTATAGCCAGTCTTCCTCCAAGTTTCAATGTCTCCCATGCAAGTAAGTTAATGCCACCGTTCGTAGAGTCAGAGGTAGACGTTTTTTTTACAACATTTGAGACCCTTGCTAATCAACTTAGTTGGCCTACCGACCAATGGGCTACCCTTCTCCGAGTACATCTTACAGCAGTCACACTCAGCACTTTGGCATCTGAAAACGACTACCCAACCCTGAAGCAAGCCGTGTTGGACGCCTACCTTCTCTCCAATGAAAGCTACCGACGAAAATTCCGTGACTACATAAAGGCAAGTACCACCACCTTTTTAGAATTTGCCAACACCAAACGGAGATATTTTATGAAATGGCTAGAGGCAGCACATGTCTCTACTTTTCCAGAACTCGTCAACCTCATACTAGTTGAAGAATTCTTGAGGCGTGTACCTCCTCCTGTCCGCCTATATTTAGCAGATAAGGATGAGACCGACCTAGTGAAATGCGCGAAGTCGGCTGATACTTACAGCCTCATCCACCGGCTGACACCAGAACCACCTACCAGTAAGAAGTCTTGGTACAGTTATGAGAAAGTGAGCCCAGATCAAGGTACCTCTCAACTGTACTGTAAGTATTGTAGACTCTATGGACATACCATAGAAAAATGTGGTAAGTCTACATATAAAGGTAACACTGAATCCACCAAACCCAAACAGACTCCTCCTAAGTCCGGTAAGCCTGTAATGAATGTTGGTGTTCATGTTAATGATCTTTCTCTCTTCAGCAAGCATCTGTATCCTGGAACTGTCACTACCAACGGTTCAGATTCTGAGGGACGTTTTGGACTTAAGATCTTGAGGAACACAGCAGCTCTTCAATCAAGTCTTGAAATCAGCTGTGCCCAACGTCGCCTACACAGGAGAGACTGTCTTCATCGCGGACCTCACTGCTACTACTCCTTATCCTCTCGCCAGAGTCCACCTGGATTGTCCCTTCGTGACCGGTGAAGTCCAAGTCGCCGTCAGGGAAAAGCCTTTTCCCATGCCTGGAGTGCAACTTCTCCTGGGCAACGACTTGGCAGAAGACCAGCAACCGACCAACCTGATCGTCAAGGACAAACCCCAGGTGTGTATCTCTGAAATGGATAATCCGATTTTTGAGCATGTTCCAGCAAAGGTTCAAGAGAGTGATGAAGTTTCTCCTCCTGTTTTGGTGACCACCCGTGCACAAGCTGCACGACCGCAACCAGCTGACTCTACTACTACCGCTGTCCCTCAAGACCCTTCGAAACTACCCCCAAATCTCACCGCTTTGGAGTTCCGTAAGTTACAGAGGGAGGATCTTACCTTGACACCATTATTCTTTCAGGCTGAGACTCAATCCGACAGTATTCCTGGGTTCTTCCTAGAGAACGAGTTGCTCTACCGTAGATACAGACCCAGTAAACTGAAGGAGGAGGACGATTGGGCCAACATTGAACAACTAGTGATTCCTACCAGCCTGCGGCCCACTATTCTACACCTGGCCCACGGAGCACTATCACACTACGGGTTTAACAAGACCTACTATGGGATTCGACAAGACTACTACTGGCCAGGTATGGTTAATGATGTCAAACAACATGTCAAACTGTGTCACGTGTGTCAGATGGCAGGTAAACCGAATGTTTCTATCCCCAGAGCACCACTGACACCCATCCAGGTGCCTGCGGAACCTTTCCACAGACTTATTATTGACTGTGTTGGTCCTTTACCTCGGACCAGTTCCGGCAACGCCTATATCTTAATCATCCTGTGTCCTACCACCAAATTTCCCATAGCAGTTCCAGTAAAGAACATTACGGCTGCTACAGTGGTGAAAAATTTGCTGAAGATCTTCACCCAGTATGGATTTCCAAGGGAGATTCAGAGTGACTGTGGCACCAACTTCACCAGTGATCTCTTCAAACAGACACTGGAGGAGTTCAACATCAAACAGGTACTGTCCAGCCCCTATCATCCTGCTTCACATGGTTTTCTTGAGCGTAGTCATCAGACTATCAAAGCACTCCTAAAAAAGTTTTGTAATGAGACCTCTAAGGATTGGGATAAGCAACTTGATCTCATCATGTGTATTTTCAGAAGTCTTCCTAATGAGTCACTAGGAGTATCTCCTTATGAGATGCTCTACGGACGTAAGTGCCGTACTCCTCTCAAGGCTTTCAAGGACTCTCTACGTGATGCCACCTTCAGTGAGCATCAGAATGTGCCCCAGTTTCTTCAAAACCTCCAACACATTCTCGAGAGGGTGCATTCCTTTGCCAGAAACAATCTACTGAAAGCCCAAGAGAGGATGAAAACTCATTACGACCAGCACAGCCAAGTAAGGAAATTCAAACAGGGAGACTTCATTCTAGCTTATTTCCCTATCCCAGGTTCTCCTTTACTAAACAGGTTTTCAGGACCCTACCGTGTCAAGGAGTGCAGGAATAATCACAACTACGTTCTCGAGACCCCCGATAGGCGGCGGAAGACCCAGTTGTGCCACGTCAACCTGCTGAAGCTTTATCATAGTACTCCTCCCACTGTGCTAATCAACTACTCCACCTTTACAGGTCCATACAGCCACAGTGAGACCTTCCCTGCTTCTCCTCCCGAAAGCACTGACACTCAGGCAGCGCTTTCCAACTCGGAAATCCTTACTGATAGTAAGTATTTTATAAGTAATAGTAAGGATTACTGATAGTAAGGATTTTATTTGATAGTAAGGAATCCTTACCATAATTACTTTCAGGACAATAATAGTGCTCCTTTATCATGTTCTAATGCTATTCTCGCCTCGCCAGATATCACCAAGTCTTTCATCCTCCATGTCAGCGCCAGTGGTACCGGCATCGGGGATGACCTGATACAACAACAAGGCGAAGAAATTCTATCTACTGGCTACCAGGACCTTCAGCACGATCAAAAAGGATCTACTCATCGTCCTGAACAGGCAGCACTTTGCACCATACCTGCAAGGTGCTCGGTCCACCACCATCTACACGGACCACAACCCTCTCCACTTCCTGCAGCCAGCCCAACTCAACGATCGACTACGTCTATGATGGGCTTGCTAGCAGCAGAATTTCATCTTGGAGATTGCTACCCCCAGGAGTCTGACTACATCATATCAAACGCCCTCTCCGGCGTCACTGAGGTAGAGACTGCTCCACCTATCACTCTACGCTTCCTACATCAAGCCCAATTCAATAATCAACGTCTGCTGCGATGGGCTTTATATCTACAAGGCTTCAATCTGAAAATCTGTTACATCAAAAGGCCTGATAACATCATCGCCGATGCCCTCTCCAGAGTTCATGAGGTAGAGGCAGCTCCACCTACCACTCTACCTCTCGAGAACGTGACTTCTTCTGGAACCACAGGCTTCGGGGGAGAGTTGTGACGATAATCTCTTTCAAGAGAGATTGAGCCTGCTCTTCCCTTCATCGTCACGTTCATGGCTACATTCAAGATACATTCAGCAGTAGCAACGTTTGTCAAGGCAGCCACACGCACCTGCATACCCCCCCCCCCACTCCTGCACCCCCCACACTTCTCCTCACCGGCTCAGTGCGACACTTCAACGAGCTAACTACTAGTGTTGGCCTGTCTGCATTCTGATTGGTTGGTCAAGATCACACCACTTCTGCTTCGCACCTCGCACGCCATCTACCCAAGTCAACGTCTAGGTCATACCAACAGACCTTCCTCAGAATATTCTCGTGCTCGACGCTGAGAACTGTGAGGGGATGTAGAATCCCCTCAGCTAGTTTTCCTAGTTTCTAGAATAGGCTAGTCGCTCTAGGGACTCTAGAAACTGAAGCTTTCAAACTAACATATACTTGTGGGGTGTCGAATGAAAGCTTATGTTAAGGACTGTCGGTTAAGACTAATTGGAGGTCTGTGATTGCTCTGTAGAGAGAGTTACAGAAATATTCCTGTTTCTGTGAAATAGGATGGGATTTGAGAGTGAGTGGTATAGTAGGTACTTGACTCAGACCGTTACAGGTGGGGGGGCAGTGGGGTGAACGTTGCTCCCCCCCCCACCAAGTGAGACATTGAGACGCTGTCCTTAGGCCTGCCCCTCCTTGTGACGTCATGTCACGCCACAGGGCGAGGGGCGCCCGGATTGGTTTAGGCATATCTGCTCCTAGCTGAGTTTTTGGCGCGAATCGCTGTTATTGGAAGCGGCATGAGGGACAGTGCCGGCTTCCTGCTGATTGGTCAAGACAAGGTAGGGGGGGGGGAGATATGGGGATTTGAGTTTCCCTAGCCCTTGAAAGCGTCAGTTTGAATCGGGCAGCAAGAGGAGTAAGAAGTGACCTGGTGGAGGTGGCGGGCCTGCCACCTCCACCACTGTTAATCGCTTCTGTCGTCCAGATTACTCATCTTGCATGGCACTCCTGCCACCCTGGGTGTGTCGAGGCCCAAATTCGCATGAAATTGGGGCTGATGAATACGGGACAGTGAAAAGCCTCAGAGACAGTGATCACCCATGGGGCAGCTGGCAGAGCCTCAGGGTGTAGTAGGTGGTTCAAATATCCTGTATGTTCATGGACAATTGGGTGGAATAATGGGCAGGGCCTCCTAGTGTAATTAAGGTGATATTACAGGCCCCTGTTGGACTTTGAATTCCGCCCGGCGGCGTCCATGTGGTGGTGACGCCGGCCATTGTCACCATTGTCACCCCAGTGTAAGAGCGAGTCATGCTCTGGTATGATGGGATTGTTAGTGATTCCCCATCAATGTGTGTAGGCCCCGAGGCCACCCCAGGCCGCCCGCGGCCACCCGCCGCCCGGCCAGGCCACCCGCCACCCGACCACCTCCACCCCACGCGGCAGCTCCGCTTGGGTGGGGTGCTGTGACGTCACGCGCCACCCGTGGCTACACCCTCTATGGCCACGCAGTGGCCACATGCCTTGGCCACCCCCTTTGGCCACACTTGGCCACTTTCCCGGGACAGCCTAGGGTCACATCTTGTCGACGCACGAGGAGCAAGCTAAGTGTTGACAGCCAGTGAGGTAGGGACCCCGGGAAATAAGTGAAATGAGAGGAAAATGTGAGTACAATAATCAGAGTGTAACAGTGTCTCAATATTAGTGGAAATTACGGTAAAAGCTGTGTTGTCCCATAGCCTGGCCAGGCTAGGGAAGCAGCTGAGAGACAGCTGTCTGTAGCACACCCAGGTGACTGAGAGGGTACCTGGAGAGGGATATTGTACACAGTACCACACAAGTAGATATATATATATATGTAGATATTGTTGTGTGTAGACTGACGTGAGTATGGGACCAGTCAGTGTAGAGAATTACCTTATAAATGATCCAGTCTGTCGATTCTGTATAATCGTTCAGCCTGGATTAATGCCATAGTACTGCATGATTAATTATGCCAGTGTAGAGGTAGGCAGGCCCGTGTTGCAGGGTTATCAGTGGATATCCTGAGGTCTGTATATTGTCCTGGTGATATAATTTTCATTGATTATGTAAAGCATTTCCATATGTTTCATTTGCATGTTGTATGTACTGTGTTGTGTGGTGAGTCAGTAGATGTGATTGCTGACTGATTGCCTAATGATGTCATTAGCATGTGGGGCATGCTGACGGCATCTTTGTTTTGCAGGTTTGTGCAGTGTTGTTATCAGGTATACGATATTACTGTCCTGGGAACTGTGTTGAGGATTTAAGGGGACCCTTTGAGTATTCAGGGAAATTCTCAGTACTTAATGAGAGCAAGCAATTAGTTAATTTGCCTAATTATGGAGAATTAGCGCCAGCTGTCCGCATAGCGACGGTGTTTTATATTAACGTAAATTGTCTTGCTGAAGCAGACGGGATCGATCGGTCTTTTGCAACGTTTGCAAGATTAGAGGAAGCAGTAATATTGGTATACTCTTGGGTTGTTGCAAAACCGTGTGTCGTTACTGTGTGGGTATAGTAATTAACGAGTTGCAGTAGCCGCAACCGTATGTGGGCGGTGCATTTATGTTGTTATGCATGCCATTGTAAGTGTGACCTATGTAACTTTGGGGTTACTTTGTTTCTTTAAGTTGTGTTGAGGACTTGAGGATTCATTGAGTTAATTAAAGGGGTAATTAACTAGATAAGGGGTGCACATTTATTGTTGAGTGAGTGTGAACTGTTAGAGAACAGTATTGAGCTTATTGGAATACGTTTCCAGTGCAATTAATTGTCCGTGTGACAACTAATTGACCTCTCTAGCTAATTATGTAATTAGCATTCTCATCATGAATTCACGTAGTGGGAGAGGATCTGTCAGAGTCTGTCAGTAATAGTGTTAACGTCATTTGCTCAAGACTAATTACCTTTCGGAGGTACAGCAATTAGTGGCTCATGATAATTAGTGGAGTAATTAACGTCTGGAGTCTTGAGGACTCAGATGACTCGGTAAAGCGAGGTCATGGAGTTAGCATATTCGTTATATTAATCATATTCTGTCTGGTGACAGTGGATTAAGATGCACTCATTGTTAATTAGTAATTAACTCCTCTTCCGTGAATTCACAGTGTTTGATGAGACCTGCTTAGGCAGTGCGGAGTGAGACGTATTCATGTATGATTAATTATCGGTCCTGGTGACAGTTAATTAATTGCTCGAGGTTAATTAGGGTAATTAACACTCATATTAAAGTAATTAATGACACAGACTGTTGAGAAGCTACCCACTTAGGGTAGGCTTAGTTAACGTAACTCAATTGGGATGTAATTAGTGGTCCGTTTGACCTTAATTAAGAATTACTCACTGAATACTTGCAGGGAGTCAAGTGTGATGTAATGTAGGAGACTTGAGTTATTGTTACTTGTGTTGAGAGACAAGATGACTTGTGTTGACTAACGTAGAGTACCATCATGTTGTTGTCTAGTGTGAGACAATGGTTTGTGATTAAAGTAGTACTTTGTTGCTGACTGCTGTGATCAGTCAATTAACGTAATTACATAATCACATAATCAATGTTGTAATTGATTAAGGCAATTGCTTTTGGTTATCGTCTGGTGACGAGAGTAAAGTAACTTAAGGATGAGTGGAGCTGTGTCCCAGAATCCCGACTTGCCTGACTTTGTTCACTGTTTACAGCGCAACTTCCTGTAGGGAGTTGCAAAGAGGGTTCACAATGAGTTGTGATAGGGGGCCACTGTTGGACTACCCACCTAGTTACGGGGGTCTCTCCTGTTTGGAAGGAGGATCTTAAGCTTGTGATTAGAGTAGCTGTCACCGTGAAGCCGTGACACTATTGATTGCTTGCTTGTGTCATCAGTGGATATCCTTCATTTGTTCAGTTAGTTCATGTTGTCAGCCCGAAGGGTCAGCAAGATGGAGCCTGCTGTCACTTCTCGAGGGGCTGTTGAATAGCTGTGTTGCAAATGCCACTGGATGGACATTAACGTAATAAATCACTCGCTGTGGTGTAACTTAGTCTGTGATATTTTTTTGATTTGCAATATTGCGTCGTCAGTGGGCACACCTGTGTTCAGGTTAGTTCAGTATGCAGCCGCACAGCAAGGGTTGCTAGTTAGCTGTTGGTTATAGTGCCACTGGATGGACATTAACGTAAATGTAAACTCGATAATGTAGTAGTCTAGTCTCTTGTTATTAATAAATTGTTTATTTTATTAGAAAACGGTCTTTGATGTCAACCTTCAACCATTCTTTTCCACACCCATGTTCTGCACTTTACGATTAATGTTGCTGTGATCTTTTGATATGACGGCTGTGCTCTTGGGAATTCGAATTCCAATTCATAGCGCCACATCAAATATAAAATTTGATTGAGAGAACCCGTCGGTTACCCTTTATTAGTTTTAACGTCCTGTTTAACTAGGAGGAACCAGCGGCCTATGTGGACAGGTTTTCACCCCTAGTAGTGGAAGCCTGGCGGTTTGCTCCCGCTTCTCCTTTTTCTATTGGACACATGCTTAACTGCCAAGAGCAGCCTTTAAACTTGTAGTCCACCTCCTAAGGGAGGTAGGCGTAGAAAAAAATCTCACAAGAACAACTAACTGATATACCTCGTGTATCAAGTAGCGGTTCTTAGCTTGCGCTAATATTCCCAGCACCATTTATTAATTCTTTGTATTCCTGTTAACGTAACCAGTCTCTTAATAATTTTGTTATATGTTTTTTCACTTGTTATTTTTTGCACTATTTCAATGCCAAGGAATTGTCTTTATTTAAATTTGTTTTCTAGAGTAATTAAATTTCATTGTTCATATTTTGTGTTTTGTGTGTCTTCCCCTACCTTACCACAGACTATCAGGCAAGCAGTCATTCTTTTTTTTTTTGTATATGTGGCCTGGCTTTGACACCTGCCATTGGAGGACTGCCGAACACCATACTCCACTACTTTACCGTCACAATATATATATATATATATATATATATATATATATATATATATATATATATATATATATATATATATATATATATATATATATATATATATATATATATATATATATATATATATATATATAAATATATATATATATATATATATATATATATATATATATATATATATATATATATATATATATATATATATATATATATATATATATCTATATATATATATATATATATATATATATATATATATATTATATATATATATACATATGTCGTACCTTGTAGCCAGAACACACATCTCGGCCTACTATGAAGGCCCGATTTGCCTAATAGGCCGAGTGATTTTCTTTATTTCAATAAATTGTTTCAATTGGTTTATTTTAAATATTATTTTTATATT
The DNA here is from genome assembly GCA_020271785.1 of Procambarus virginalis. Classification (NCBI taxonomy): domain Eukaryota; kingdom Metazoa; phylum Arthropoda; class Malacostraca; order Decapoda; family Cambaridae; genus Procambarus; species Procambarus virginalis. Next base: position 14,052 of record WNGS01006649.1, read on the forward strand.
ATATTAAGAACATAAATTATTGATTTAGTTATGTTAGTTTAGGTTAGGATAAGATAGGTTAGGTTCGGCCATATATCTACGTAAGTTTTAACTAAAATTTAAAACAAATTAGCTCTTAAATAATGAAAAGAATAGCTTTATCATTTCATAAGAAAAAAAATGAGAAAAATATTGAAATTCTGGAAAACTTGGCTTATTACGTAAATCGGACCTTGTATAGTAGGCCAAGAACTGTGTTCTCGCTACTAGGTACAACACACACAGACACACACACACACACACACACACAC
>WNGS01006649.1:25492-35717 GCA_020271785.1 Procambarus virginalis
TTCCTGTATTAAGCAAAATAATTAACTAACACGACTAATATGTAGCAAGTATTGTAGAATTTACTGTATTAGGTTGTGGAACATAATGTAATTTCTCCTAGAATGGTTTGTAGTGTTGTGTCAGCCACGCAAGGAGATAAATTTCCAGATACCAGTAGATTTAACACCAATGTAACCATTTACTTTCCTTTATTAGGAATAATAATTAGTAATATCCTTACCAGCTAATTGCTTTTCCGAATCCGAATGATATACAGGAGAAGATGCCCATTGGGGCGAGCCTTGAAGTGGGGACAGCTGAAGAGAAGTCGGTGAGAGGAAATGCTGAAGTTGAAGAAAAGTGCCAGGGCTAGACCCAGCTGCTTGTCGGAGTGTAGATGCTGTATCAATCCATATCTGGCTAGGCTGGGAGACGGGTCTGGAAGGCGGCAGTGGAGGTTTTCTTTCTTCTTGGTGGTGGAGTGTGTCTACGTCGGGTACCACCATCTCAAAACAAGCAAAATTAGGTCCCATCCCCCTAAAGAGGGGGAAGAGAGCGGCTGCCCTCAGTTGGTTGGTTTCTTTCTTAGCTATTTCTTCATGCTTCTTGTAATCATCTGATGTTTGTACTCGGGGTAGTCACTGTTGAAGAGGTCAGGTGACAGTGTAGACTCATCGCATTCCTCGAGGATTATGTAGTTAGGCACACGTATGTGTTTTCTGGCTTGACCTGCTTCATGATGTCTGCCATCATGTTGTACATCTGGCTGGAGAACCGTCTGAACTCGGGCGATCCGACTGCATTCCTTTCACGCTGTTGACGCAATGCTTCCATTCTGGAGTTTTTACATAATCATAATCTGTCTCCTGGGCTGAGGGTGGTGAGTGTGTTGCAGTGGTCTCTGGTGCTGGGGGTGATGTTTGTGCTTCAATTTCAACATAGGCGTTCGAGTCGTCATCAGAAGACGTGGTATCAGAAGCCCCGATATCAGATATAGTTGCTGGTGTATCTGGAGCTGCTGGTGTATCTGGAGTTGCTGGTGTATCTGGAGTTGTAGGGTCCAGGTTGACACTGCTGTTCCAGTAAATCATATCATAATCTAACATCATTTCCACCACCAAGCAAGTATTGTTTTATTGTGCAGTCTATATTAACTGATTTGCACTGTGAGAATCAAACACCACCGCATAAAGTATTTATTTAAATCATCAAGTGTTCATAAACACCCCCTTCCCTATTTAGCTTTAATAAATAAATATAATTTATGCTCGAATCCTCACGGTGAGCTATTGCGCATGGGCGAGTTTCGGGAAGGGGGAAGAGAGGACTCTCGCCATATTCGATCAACAAGCGTGACGGTGCCCCGAAGCGGTCCAACAAAATCTTACCATACAGACGGCATCTTTATATCCCTAGATGCTGGATTGAGGACGCAGCTTACCAGAATCACGGACACCAGTTCGGCAGGCATTTATACCTCTTAGTTTAATTTATTGAGCTCAAAGATTAACTAATATAGGCGCTGCGGGCGTACCAAATATTCCCACGTGAGTGCAACTTCTTTCCCTCCAAATCTTTAGATATTACCTTATATGTGTGTGAATACTAGTTTGGGGTGGAAATTACGGAATTATCATTATTGCAGCATGGTGCAACACCCTTGAGGAAGCGTGTGACCGCCATACCCTCACGTGCTCCACGTATCACTATCTCAAACTGTTTCCAGACTGATGTACAGTGGACTACATCTACGTCCCTCTGTCACAGCTGAGACTTAATTAGTTTTCATTGTAGATAGTACCTTATTATTCAGAGTCCATATATATCTATATATGATACTACCTTTTTGTGCATATTAATCTTTACATTGCAGCAGTATTTCTTGCATTCCATAATTTACTCATTATCTATGTGTGTGCATATTATACTCATTATTATTATTGCATAATATATGTTACACATAGATTAATCTTATAGAATACCCCCCCCAAAATGTGTCATGGGAGGCTGGCTTTGGAATTATCTAATTTACAGTCATTGCTTCATAGAATTTATTCACATATAATTATAGATCTATAAGCCACTGATTTTCTCATTTAATTACTAATTCTGGTCCTTTGAGCTATCTTAGAATTAATCATTATTTTGCATTCTTAAAATTATACATTTTATTAGTATTATACTGGAGCCAGATTTCCCCACATATTTTATAGTCGACTTCGTAACGGATGAACCACATTTAATATTAATTTACTAGTTCTCAGACCATACTTTATGGTCCTTCGAACCTAGATAGTCTAGTCAACTAGACTATAATTACGAACTAGTATAATCAGTAGAATATGGCCAGAAGTTAGGCTATCTCCAATTCATTAATCATTTTTCATCCCTGATAACATCATACTCTTTAATTAGGGGAGTATTATCAGATACTAGCATAGAATTTACGGCAGCATATCTGCCACTCATAGAATCCATGGCAGCATACCTGCCACACATATAGAATTACGGCAGTAAAACATCTGCCACATATATAATCATTAATAGTAGTAGAATAATTGTGACACATATGTAATCACTTGTATATACTCTATATAACTCAAAAATTATAAAAAGCCAAAAACTTTAGCACTATCCTGAATCTGCACATCAGTAGTATTTTAGCATTTTATGCCAATCCATGTAGAATAGAATGCTTAGACTGGAATTGCACTTTGTAGTGTACAACTCTAGCCTAACTCATTATTACTAGCCAACCTAGATAGGTAGGATTATTAGTAGACTAGCATTGTACATGGCAGTACAACCGAGTCAACATTTATTTTTGTGCAAACCCAAGTCTGGGTAGGACTTATCATTATTTTACACAAATTGTGTTTTTTATATCTTTTATATATTTACTGTGTACATTTTTATTATATATATTTACTGTGTACATTTTGAGTGTTATTGAAGTGTCACTACCCATCCAAAGCTGATAATTGAGAAGCTAAGCAGAGGAATTCCTGTCGAGACTCTGAAATACCACTCAATTAGTTTTGTGGTCTTTACAATGCCTTTTATGCATTGTCTAGCTGTTTACTATTGGTAGGTAAGCTAACCTCTACGTGAGGTAGGATTCACATAGCCTAACTAAAGAATCAGATATTAGGCTATTAATAACTGTACTGGTTCCACGTATATATGAATCAGTACCCCAGTTATTTTCATTACCAAACCATGGCATCACCTAACCCAAAGTTCACAGGCAGTGCACCAGAAGAAATGTCCAGCAACTGCTTATTATATTTTAGATCATACACAAGTCACAAAGGCCATGTGACTAGACAGTTGAATAAGTGTGATCAGCTGGTACAATCAGGTGCCACAACCAAAGTATTAGAAAATCTCATAGAGACGGCCAAGCAAAAGTTGCAAAGAACAAATGAGGCTGCAGATGACTATCTCAGAGTCCTCATGCAACAGAATGCTGAGCCGGATCAACTAGATACCTTCCATGCCGAGATGGAGAAGTTTGAGGAGGATCATGTAAATAGATTAACACAATCTCTAGAAAAATTGCAGAGCAACTCAGTTTCTCAAAATACTCTAACCACAAATGAAACTAATAAACAAGAAACACTCCAGGAAGTTCGTCTTCATACAATTGGTCTCCCTCACTTCCATGGTAGAGATGATGAGAATTTTGAATGCTATTGGAAAACATTCGACTCCTTAGTAAACTCCAAGAAATCTATTAGCAAACCTAATAAATTCCTCTATTTGCAAAGTACCCTAGAGGGTGAAGCAAAGGCAGTTGTCGATCACCTAGTCCCTAGTGATGAGGACAACGATACTGCTATTTAGTTACTAGAAGTTAATTACAGCAATAAAGAAATTGCTATTGCTAATCTTTATTATAAGTTAAGAGCGATACCTACACCATATACCACCCCTAAAGCTCTACAAGAATTTAGGCTCCAGGTAGAGTCTCTAATTAAAGCTCTAGGTGTCAAAGCAGATGTACCTAAAGCAGAGTGGGTATTGAAATTAGAAATACAGAGTAAGTTTCCTAAGGAGATTCTAGCATCTATCTGTTCCCATTATAGAACAGATATCCTATCCTTAGATGAAATTTTCGAGGGATTAAGGATAACAGTTAATCGACTGAGAGCTCATGAGAAAATAATATCTGACACTGACAAATCAACCACTGATAAACTAGTCAAATCGAAAGGTACCTCCAAACAGCCTAAGAAATCTAAAACCGCTACTTCCACTCCAAGATGGAAGAATACTACAGTAGGTACCTACACTATCAACCCTTCTAAACCTGTAGCCCATAAGTCACCCAAGTTAGTGACTCCTACATCTACTACAGGAAGGAGATGCTGTCTCTTTTGCCAAGAGAGTCATACTATTTATCAGTATCAAAACCTTCCTGATCGCGTTTCTAGGAAAAAGCGCCTCACGAAATTGCACAAGTGCACCAGGTGCTTGTTGCAACATGATCCTAATACATGCACCACCCCATTACACATATGTAACAGGTGCCACCAGGATCAACATCATTCAGCATTGTGTGGAGTTGATAGGCCAAAATCACCAAAACTCCAGTTGGAACAGGATACTTCCACCATTGTGCAGTGTTGTAAGGTGCGACAGGAGGTTAAGGTGCTTAACACCAAGTCTCGTAATAATGCCGTATTACCCACTGCACAACTACAATTAAATACTAAGCATTCTAGAATCACTACAAGAGGTCTTTTTGACCAGGGATCCCAGAGAACGTTCATCACTCAACAAACAGCTAACCAGCTGAAACTTAAACCCTTGTGTAAGGTGACATTGAACATATCAGGATTCTTAGCAGATACTGGACTTCAAGAATTTGAAGTAGTACAACCACTAGTACGCCTAGGCGGTTATGTCCGACCTGTTAAGGCCATAGTAGTTAATCACATCCCTCTTGACATGAATGTCAAAGGTCTAAGGGACACAGCCAAATTTTTACACAAAAATAGAATTAAGTTGGCTGACACCAAGATAAAGTCTGACCACCCCACCAATGTAGATCTGTTAGTAGGGGCAGACCATTATTATCAGTTCATTACTGGAACTACAAGCCAGCATGGAATGAACTTGTTGAATTCAGCAGGAGGCTCCTTACTTACAGGTAAAGTCTTGAACCTGAGGAAGCCTATGCCAGCTGACAACAAACATTAATTCCAGATTGAGTCTGGTACAATTAGTACTAGCAGAGTTAGTTTCTATGGACCTCAGTGGATAAATCAGTGGTCAGTAGCCTAAGAATTGGCTACAGGTCACCGCGACAAATACCATTGACCCCACTGTAGACCCAGAACTATTCTCGACAGTAATAATTGACCACATTCAGTTTTCATAGCATTTCATAACATCTAATCGCCTTTATCATACCTTAGGTATGATAAAGGCGATAAATGCCTTTGAAATATGATAAATAATGAAGTATGATAAATAATGATAAATGCTGTCTTCTAGATAAGCTAGTATTATAGTATCTTAGGTAGAGACTGCAAGAAAAGTTGCATTTATATCAAGTCGTCTGGACTAGGATTTAGTAAACCATTTAATATGATACAACTGCAGGGTTGTATCAGTTTTGTTTGAGCTCCTTCTGCTTTCTTGTCTCTGCCACAAGCCTCTTAGAGACAGTCTGGAGAAGTATCTTAGCACAAGCAAAATTGAACTTTGCAACAGCCTGTACTCAGTTTCTCAAAATACTCTAAAGCGACAAATGTTTCTAATAAACAAGAAACACTCCAGGAAGTTGAGTCTTCATACAATTGGTCTCCCTCACTTCCATGGATTTCAGAGATGATGAGAATTTTGAATGCTATTGGAAAACATTCGACTCCTTAGTAAACTCCAAGAAATCTATTAGCAAACCTAATAAATTCCTCTATTTGCAAAGTACCCTAGAGGGTGAAGCAAAGGCATTTGTCGATCACCTAGTCCCTAGTGATGAGGACAACGATACTGCTATTTAGTTACTAGAAGTTAATTACAGCAATAAGAAATTGCTATTGCTAATCTTTATTATAAGTTAAGAGCGATACCTACACCATATACCACCCCTAAAGCTCTACAAGAATTTAGGCTCCAGGTAGAGTCTCTAATTAAAGCTCTAGGTGTCAAAGCAGATGTACCTAAAGCAGAGTGGGTATTGAAATTAGAAATACAGAGTAAGTTTCCTAAGGAGTTTCTAGCATCTATCTGTTCCCATTATAGAACAGATATCCTATCCTTAGATGAAATTTTCGAGGGATTAAGGATAACAGTTAATCGACTGAGAGCTCAACCACTGATAAACTAGTCAAATCGAAAGGTACCTCCAAACAGCCTAAGAAATCTAAAACCGCTACTTCCACTCCAAGATGGAAGAATACTACAGTAGGTACCTACACTATCAACCCTTCTAAACCTGTAGCCCATAAGTCACCCAAGTTAGTGACTCCTACATCTATTACAGGAAGGAGATGCTGTCTCTTTTGCCAAGAGAGTCATACTATTTATCAGTATCAAAGCCTTCCTGATCGCGTTTCTAGGAAAAAGCGCCTCACGAAATTGCACAAGTGCACCAGGTGCTTGTTGCAACATGATCCTAATACATGCACCACCCCATTACACATATGTAACAGGTGCCACCAGGATCAACATCATTCAGCATTGTGTGGAGTTGATAGGCCAAAATCACCAAAACTCCAGTTGGAACAGGATACTTCCACCATTGTGCAGTGTTGTAAGGTGCGACAGGAGGTTAAGGTGCTTAACACCAAGTCTCGTAATAATGCCGTATTACCCACTGCACAACTACAATTAAATACTAAGCATTCTAGAATCACTACAAGAGGTCTTTTTGACCAGGGATCCCAGAGAACGTTCATCACTCAACAAACAGCTAACCAGCTGAAACTTAAACCCTTGTGTAAGGTGACATTGAACATATCAGGATTCTTAGCAGATACTGGACTTCAAGAATTTGAAGTAGTACAACCACTAGTACGCCTAGGCGGTTATGTCCGACCTGTTAAGGCCATAGTAGTTAATCACATCCCTCTTGACATGAATGTCAAAGGTCTAAGGGACACAGCCAAATTTTTACACAAAAATAGAATTAAGTTGGCTGACACCAAGATAAAGTCTGACCACCTCACCAATGTAGATCTGTTAGTAGGGGCAGACCATTATTATCAGTTCATTACTGGAACTACAAGCCAGCATGGAATGAACTTGTTGAATTCAGCAGGAGGCTCCTTACTTACAGGTAAAGTCTTGAACCTGAGGAAGCCTATGCCAGCTGACAACAAACATTAATTCCAGATTGAGTCTGGTACAATTAGTACTAGCAGAGTTAGTTTCTATGGACCTCAGTGGATAAATCAGTGGTCAGTAGCCTAAGAATTGGCTACAGGTCACCGCAACAAATACCATTGACCCCACTGTAGACCCAGAACTATTCTCGACAGTAATAATTGACCACATTCAGTTTTCATAGCATTTCATAACATCTTATCGCCTTTATCATACCTTAGGTATGATAAAGGCGATAAATGCCTTTGAAATATGATAAATAATGAAGTATGATAAATAATGATAAATGCTGTCTTCTAGATAAGCTAGCATTTATAGTATCTTAGGTAAGTCTTCTAGAGAAGACTGCATTTATATCAAGTCGTCTGGACTAGGATTTAGTAAACCATTTAATATGATACAACTGCAGGGTTGTATCAGTTTTGTTTGAGCTCCTTCTGCTTTCTTGTCTCTGCCCACAAGCCTCTTAGAGACAGTCTGGAGAAGTATCTTAGCACAAGCAAAATTGAACTTTGCAACAGCCTGTAGGTGAACATTTACCAGAAGACTGTTAGAAGCGAAACAAATTGTTTCTCATAATAGAATAAACTCATCTTATCTTTCTCCAGATTGAGTCTGGTACAGTTCTTACTAGCCGGGTTAGTTTCTATGGATTTCAGTGAATAACTCAGTGACTAGTAGCCTAAACCGGTTCACGTCACAGCGACACATGTCATTGACCCACTGTAGACCCAGAACCATTCTCGACAGTAATAATTAACCACATTCAGTCTTTATATAAGTTATCATGTACTTAATTATAGCTCCAGAAAGTTATAGTACTGTAACTTAATGTATATAAACCGAATAGGTTTATTACTCATTTAGAATCTTTAGGTTGCTATATGTGTTTAGTTACACTTCCAGAGAAGTTATGGTACGGTAGCCTAATGTATATAATTCGCTTTTACCCTCTACTCAAGTAGATTAGGGACATTAGTTAGGGTCAGCCGAGTGCAAGCTAAATCTGTACTCACTAAAGCATACCACTGACTGCATTTATAGAGACTGATGCTCAGATACTCCGTTCTCTATTTTATCTAGAATTTAGCTAGGTTAGGAATTTAGTTATTATTGTTACATAGCCTAAATTACTTTGTGCAGCAAGAACTACACCTTAAGCTAAATTTAATCTTGTATAAACACTTTGAATTTCTCATTTGATGTTGAAGTGATTTGTGAGTCTGTAGTGATCAGTTAGTGTCTAGTAACTTATCTAGTTACATGTCACTGCGACCCTAGACACTGATCTCACTGTAGATTCAGTATTTCCTTGATCTCAAAGAGACATATAGAATAATTAATCATTACATAGATGTACCCGTGATAACAGATCATACCTGTCACACAGATCCGGGACATTCGTTATGTACATACTAACCTACTAACATATAAGAATGTAATTTCAGGGAAGGGGAATAGGTACGTTAGTACTTAACATTGAACTACGACCCGTAATTTCCCGCCCCAGAATTATGTTGGAAATTTCCAAGTTATTCTCATCCCTAATACAACAGGATGCATTTCCTGTATTAGGCTTCATACACATCTAATATTCATTTACTAATCCTTAATACAACAGGATGTATTTCCTGTATTAAGCGTAATAATTAACTAACCCTAATAATATGTAGCTTAGTATTGTAGAATTTACTGTATTAGGTTGTGGAACATCATGTAATTTCTCCTAGAATTGTGTAGTGTTGCGTCAGCCACGCAAGGAGATAAAATTTCCAGATACCAGTAGATTTAACACCAATGTAACTATTTACTTTCCTTTATTAGGAATAATAATTTAGTAATAGGTTTACTTTTAGTATACCATAGTTTACTGGAATTTCCTTACCCAGCTAATCGCTGTTCCAGAAAATCATATCATAATCTAACATCATTTCCACCACCAAGCAAGTATTGTTTTATTGTGCAGTCTATATTAACTGACTTTCACTGTGAGAATCAAACACCACCGCATAAAGTATTTATCTAAAGCATCAAGAGTGTTCATAAACATCCCCTTCCCTATTTAGCTTTAATAAATAAACATAATTTATGCTCGAATCCTCACAGTGAGCTATTGCACATGCCCCGACTTTCGGGAAGGGGGAAGAGAGGACTCTCGCCATATTCGATCAACAAGCGTGACGGTGCTCCGAAGCGGTTCAACAAAATCTTACCATCCAGACGGCATCTTTACATCCCTAGATGCTGGATTGAGGACGCAGCTTACCAGAATCACGGACACCAGTTCGGCAGGCATTTATACCTCTTAGTTTAATTTATTGAGCTCAAACATTAACTAATATAGGTGGCCATGTCGTGACGCTGCGGGCGTACCAAATATTCCCATGTGAGTGCAACTCCTTTCCCTCCAAATATTTAGATATTACCTTATATGTGTGTGAATACTAGTTTGGGGTGGAAATTACGGAATTATCATTATTGCAGCATGGTGCAACACCCTTGAGGAAGCGTGTGACCGCCATACCCTCACGTGCTCCAAGTATCACTATCTCAAACTGTTTCCAGACTGATGTACGGTGGACTACACCTACGTTCCTCTGTCACAGCTGAGACTTAATCAGTTTTCATTGTAGATAGTACCTTATTTTTCAGAGTCCATATATATCTATATATGATACTACCTTTTATGCATATTAATCTTTACATTGCAGTAGTATTTCTTGCATTCCATAATTTACTCATTATTTATGTGTGTGCATATTATACTCATTATTATTATTGCATAATATATGTTACACATAGATTAATCTTATAGAATACCCCCCCCCCCCAATGTGTCATGGGAGGCTGGCTCTAGAATTATCTAATTTTCAGTCATTGCTTAATAGAATTTATTCACATATAATTATA
>WNGS01006650.1:14648-27067 GCA_020271785.1 Procambarus virginalis
AGAGAGAGAGAGAGAGAGAGAGAGAGAGAGAGAGAGAGAGAGAGAGAGAGAGAGAGAGAGAGAAGGAGAGAGTTAACTACACATTAATTGTGTCTCCCTGTTAGTTAACACCAAGTCTAAAATATTATTTCCCCGCGTTAGCTTCTTAAAGGGTCGCTTAAGGAAGCACTTGTCTATTATTTCTAGAAGGTATTAACTCTTATGAGTCACGAGGTACCAAGAATGAGGATGAACACAACTGATTAAGCTCTTATAACAACGGAACGACGGTCGACTGGAACAACGGTCGGCTGGAACAACGATCGGCCGGTCGACCGTTGGTCGAGTGGAACAACATCCACGCTTGTAGCAACATCCAAAAGGCAGTAACGTGCGGCAGCAGCCGTCTTGCACGTTTTAATTATGAAAAGCTCATTAGGGTGCTAGTAATGTCCGATATTATTACAAAATGTTGGGGTCTCTGGGCCGGAAAATTGCCCCTCGTGTGTGGAACAGTCTGGCAACATGGCTGTTGGAAGTCGCCAACTTGTAATTTGTATTTATTATGTTGGAGGAGCACAATTGTGTGGGCAGTTCCGGCTTGGTATTCTGTGAACTTCAAAATTGGGAAAATTGTTTTCCAGGGAACAAGTTGTTGATTTATTGGAAGGTGTGTGTTTTGTTCGTCGGATCTCTCTCTCTTCTCTCTTTCTCTCTCTCTCTCTCTTCTCTCTCTCTCTCTCTCTCTCTCTCTCTCTCCTCTCTCTCTCTCTCTCTCTCTCTCTCTCTCTCTCTCTCTCTCTCTCTCTCTCTTCCTACCCCCACCACGTCTTTACTTCCCCTCCCGCCCTATTCCTACCGTCAGTAGAACCCATCCCTGCTGTCCTTCACTACTTTCTTCTATCACTACGTACCTTCTTCCTTCCTTCCTTCATTCACTACTTCCTTCCTTCACTGTGTCCTCCCTTCCAGCTCACTCTGCTTCCTTCCCTCACCCCGCCTCTCACCTTCCCTCACCCCGCCTCTCACCTTCCCTCCCTAGAATATTGCAACAGTAGCCCAAAAGGCAGCGTTTGCGCTCCCCTGCAAGTTGAGCGCTCGCGCACACAACACACTAGGCTGTTGAGAAATGTAACATCCAGAGGAGGACTATGGAAGGTACAAGGCAGCCTTGACAAACTCCAGGAGTGGGGGCAAACAAATGGTTGTTAGAATTGAATCCCAACAATTGTAAAATGATGAAGATGGAAAAAGAAGACCAAAATGTATCTACACCATAAAGGGAAGACAACTACAGGAATTTAAATGAAAGATTTAGGAGTGGATATTCTCCAACAATAACATCAGAGCCACACATAAACAGGCTAACATCAGCAGCATATGGGACGCTGGCAAATATAAGAACATCGTTTAGAAACCTAGATATTACACATACTTCAATATGATAGCCATGGTAGTAGGCAGGGCATCGAGAGCTAGACCTCACTTCCCCGTAGACACTAACAGATATGTACCTACACACACACACACATACACCGGGTGGGCATGACCGTCAGCAGCCATGTCAGGTCAATACAATACGACCTCTGACCTTCAGAGGCCGGAACGGTGGTTTCAGAGTCACGGAGACATGAAAGAGGTGACCAACCGTGCTCCTCCTCCAAAGAAATATTTCGCCGGGGTTCCGTCCCATTCAGTCCACCTTCCAAGCGGGAATAACATGTTCCCTGTAATATTAAGCTGAATACCAACTATTAACAATGTTGATAGTTTGTTTATTATTATTTAAGTTATTTTGTTTAATTTTAATTGAATTAAATTATGTTTATTATTATTTATTTTAAATAATAATATTTTAAATAATAATAATAAAATAGATAATACAAATAATAATATTTGAATTAATTAATGATAAAATAGATAATAAAAAATATTATTTGTATTCAAATTTGTTTCTAATTTCTAGATTTTCGTTTTTTTTGGCGTTTTATTTTCGCCTGTGTAATGAAAGAAACTCATGGAAAATGTAAACCCTTTCCCGTCCCTGGAGGCTGACACTTGCAGACACACCAGTAAAGGAAGCTGGACTTAAGAATGATTGAGTTGCCACATGAGGCTGGTGGTCAAGGGGGACCACAGGGTGTGTCAGTGTAGACACTGAGCTGTGTAGTGTTGAGGGCCAGGGAGTGTCAGTGTAGACACTGAGCTGTGTAGTGTTGAGGGCCAGGGTGTGCCAGTGTAGACACTGAGCTGTGTAGTGTTGAGGGCCAGGGAGTGTCAGTGTAGACACTGAGCTGTGTAGTGTTGAGGGCCAGGGGGTGTCAGTGTAGACACTGAGGTGTGTAGTGTTGAGGGCCAGGGGTGTCAGTGTAGACACTGAGCTGTGTAGTGTTGAGGGCCAGGGTGTGTCAGTGTAGACACTGAGGTGTGTAGTGTTGAGGGCCAGGGTGTGTCAGTGTAGACACTGAGCTGTGTAGTGTTGAGGGCCAGGGGGTGTCAGTGGCAGCCCTCAGTATAGTACTATGACGTGGTACACAGTAAAGTCTTGCTGTGTCTCCGACTGTGCAGTACACAATGAACACAGCCGTGGCACATTATTTTGCAGGCCATTAAACAACGTGGGTTGAATATTATGAGTGTAGAATGACTGACTGATTTTGACCAGACCACACACTAGAAGGTAAAGGGACGACGACGTTGCGGTCCGTCCTGGACCATTCTCAAGTCGATTGTGTCGATCACAAGTCGATCACAATTGACTTGAGAATGGTCCAGGACGGACCGAAACGTCGTCGTTCCTTCACCTTCTAGTATGTGGTCTGGTCAACTTATTTCAGCCACGTTATTGTGACTCCTCGCCTGCAACAGACTAGTTGTTCACGTGGAGGAGTTTGAACTCATGACGTAACTTATTTGCTGTGTTCCGTGCATCTTCCCTGGGGCCCCTGCTCCTCTGTGGTGGGGAGGGCGACGGGCTCCGCTGTCTCGTGGCCCGTGTCAGCTTCGGGGATTCGAGGTGAGTGTGGATTTTGAAACTCCCTCTTCTGGGAAAAGAATACGAGACAGACTAAAAGTTCTCCAACTCTGTAGCTTCGATGATTTTCAAGAGATGAGTCCTGAGTTAGTGCTATGCCACAGGCTCATTCACTTGGCCCGGACGGTAGACCGATGACGTCGCTTCATGCAAGGTCGGCGTTCGATTCCCGGTGATCTAAGTGCTTGGGAACCGGTTTTTAACATCGTCCTCATGTTTCATGACCTAGTTCTCACACCAGTTCCCAGTACTGTATATTCATACTGACATAATGCTTTTTCTCCATAATTACATTTACCTTGATATACTACAGAGTTTTGTCCCCTCCGGTTTGACCCCCCTTCTGGTACGGTGACGACCAGAGACTGCGATTTAAAATTACAGTTGTAGGTTGTCATCTGGTGTGACGTGTCGCCGTCACAACAGATTATTTATAATCTGTTGTATTATTTATATTACTTGTATTGTGTTATCGCCTAGTTGTATTATTTATACAATTTCACGGAACCAGTGACCTTTGTACTGCACCGTAGGTGTACCTCTCACACCTATGGAGTCAAATATCAGCGACTGAAAATATAAATCCATAATTGTCACCATCATCAGGGATTCCCTACAACGGTTTTATCCTACAAATTAAGTGTAATTATAACCAGAAGAAACCCACAGAGAAAAATACAGGTGGTATAGCCAAGTGCGAGTGCGTCTCCCTCATGTCAAAGTGGTCAGTTTTGTTTGTAGGGGACTAACAATCCCCACAAAATTATTATTAATGGGCAATATACAGTCTCCCGCAGTGATGACCAAATCATATAGTCCCATAATCCTTCTCCGCCGACATGTCAAAATTTCTAATCCCACAAAATATAAATATCATAATTTCAAAATAAACAGATCAATGGATTAACGGCAGAAAATGTTTAATTTCATTAACGAATACAAAAATAATTATAACCACCAAACAATGTCGAAAATACGTAGACAAGATAGTGAATGAGAAATAAGATATATCACTGTAAAAAAAAGACTAATTGCAGTTATCAGATTACTTCGTTCCGTGCCATTCGACCGAAAGCTCTCAGTAATGTCTGCTAATTGCAGCGTTGCCACTATTGCAAGTTTGTCCAGAAGGTCCTCACTCGTCCAGTGCCTTCTGCACCAGCACCTGTGACTCTCTAAACCAGTGTTCCTCCTGCAACATTCTCCCTCGACGAAGATGATGATATGTTCGCCCCGAGACGTCGCCAAACTAGGCACATACACTGGCAACTTGGCCTGGCAGTCGTCCCAGAAGTGGAAGCCGACCCCTCGCCACTCGACCTCCCGGGGACGGGGTGTGACCTTTCACCTCTTTCACCACCAGATTTTTCCCTTTATCAGGACAAATGAAGATGGGCTTACTGTTGACACTCGGTCATCTTGCCCGAGGTGTTGAGTGTGTTGTGTTGGGGGAGGTGTAGAGTGTGTCGTGTTGGGGAGGTGTAGAGTGTGTCGTGTTGGGGAGGTGTAGAGTGTGTCGTGTTGGGGGAGGTGTAGAGTGTGTCGTGTTGGGGAGGTGTAGAGTGTGTCGTGTTGGGGAGGTGTAGAGTGTGTCGTGTTTGGGGAGGTGTAGAGTGTGTCGAGTTGGGGGAGGTGTAGAGTGTGTCGTGTTGGGGGAGGTGTAGAGTGTGTCGTGTTGGGAGAGGTGTCGAGTGTGTCGTGTTGGGAGAGGTGTAGAGTGTGTCTTGTTGGGGGAGGTGTAGAGTGCGTCGTGTTGGGAGAGGCGTAGAGTGTGTCGTGTTGGGGGAGGTGTAGGGTGTCTCGTGTTGGGGAAGTGTAGGGTGTGTCGTGTTGGGGGAGGTGTAGGGTGCTTCGTATTGGGGAAGTGTAGAGTGTGTCGTGTTGGCGGAGGTGTAGAGTGTGTCTTGTTGGGAGAGGTGTAGAGTGTGTCGAGTTGGGGGAGGTGTAGAGTGTGTCGTGTTAGGGGAGGTGTAGAGTGTGTCGTGTTGGGAGAGGTGTAGAGTGTGTCGTGTTGGGGGAGGTGTAGGGTGTCTTGTGTTGGGGGAGGTGTAGAGTGTGTCGTGTTGGGGGAATTGTAGAGTGTGTCGTGTTGGGGGAGGTGTAGGGTGTCTCGTGTTGGGGGAGGTGTAGAGTGTGTCGTGTTGGGAGAGGTGTAGAGTGTGTCGTGTTGGGAGAGGTGTAGAGTGTGTCTTGTTGGGGGAGGTGTAGAGTGCGTCGTGTTGGGAGAGGTGTAGAGTGTGTCGTGTTGGGGGAGGTGTAGAGTGTGTCGTGTTGGGGGAGATGTAGAGTGTGTCGTTGGTGATGCGTGAGAAAAAATAGAGATATATCAACATATTTAAGGTAAGGAGTAAAGATGGTTGAGTTTGACAATAAAGTGAAGGTGCGGCCCATCCCAACCTTTGTATAGGTCTTCGTGTGTCACTAAGCCGTCATTCCTTCACCTAAAGTGACCTGTCTCCCACTTGACACCGCGGCACTGTGACTGTGGCCCCCAAACTGCTGTCACAGCAAGAGCCAGATTATCAGGGAAAAAGTGTCATCAGAAGGGATCGAGAACGCCAACCATCTTTCAAGAACGTTAATAGCTAGATGACCACTCACAAGCCATCGTTGTTAGCCATAGACTGTCGACCCAGTAAGATCTTGTTTATCATCGAACTTCTATCTCATTACCGCTAACTGTCATCCTTCTAATGTAAACATGGATGTCGAAGGCGTCAGCAAGTGTCAGGTCATTAACTATCTAACCCTCCCTCTACCTTCCCCCCCTCCTCATCCCTCCTCTCAACCCCTCCCTCCACCTCCCCACCGCAACCCCCTGGCTGCCACGTGAGACAAGCTGTCACTCAACGTCGCCGCGTGAAGAGTATCACTGTCAGTGTGCCGTCATCCTACAACGGGATGGCGCCCATTGTTGCGTGACCAGAGGAACGGGGCGTGGCCTAGAAGGGGTTGTGGGGTGGAGTTCGACGAGTGGGGGTCGTAGCCTTGTCGTTGGTTCGAGTCCGAAGGGTGGTTTGTGGTCTTCATAGTGTCGTGATGTAGAGACAGAGTGGGTTGGTGGGGGGGGGGGACTACAGGGCCAGTTTCCCTAACTCGTATACCATGCAAGGTGATGGAGAAGATTGTGAGGAAAAGACTAGTAAAGCATCTGGACGGAAAGAGCTTTGTAACACCACCAGCATGGGTTCAGGGACGGTAAATCGTGCCTCACAGGCTTAATAGAATTCTATAACCAGGCGACAAGAATTCGGCAAAAAGGAGAAGCATGGACAGACTGCATTTTTTTGGACTGTCAGACAGCCTTTGACACAGTACGCCGCAAAAGGCTGTTATAAAAATTTGAGCAACAGGCAGCAATACAAAAATTATGATAAGAATGAAGACAGATGAAGATAGACAGAGACTACAGGACGACCTGGACAAACTGGAGGAATGATCTAGAAAATGGCTACTAAAGTTCAATTCAGGAATGTGTAAAGTAATGAAATTAGGCGAAGGGAGCAGGAGGCTGAACACTAGGTACCATCTGGGAGGTGAAATCTTGCTTGAGTCAAATAGAGAGAAAGATCTGGGAGTTGGTATCACACCATACCTGTCTCCAGAAGCCCACATCGGAAGGCTATCATCAGCGGCATATGCTTGACTAGCCAACATTAGAACTGCCTTTAGAAACTTGTGTATAGAATCGTTCAGGACCTTGTATACACTTATGTCAGACCAATCCTGGAGTATGTAACTCCAGCCTGGAGTCCATACCTAATTAAATACAAGACAAAGTTAGAGAAGATTCAGAGGTATGTCACCAGACTAGTCCCGGAACAAGGAGGTATGAACTACGAGGAAAGGCTACGGGAGCTAAACCTTACATCCCTGGAAGACAGAAGAGTAAGGGGAGACATGATAACCACCTACAAATTTCTCAGGGAAATTGACAGGGTGGACAAAGACAAACTATTTAGCACTGGTAGAACACAAACAAGGGGACACAGGTGGATACTTAGTACCCAAATGAGCCACAGAGACATCAGAAAGAATTGTTTCAGTGTCAGAGTAGTTAACAAATGGAATGCATTAAGTAATGATGTGGTGGAGGCTGACTCCATACACAGTTTCAAATGTAGATATGATAGAGCCCAGTAGGCTCAGGAATCTGTACACCAGTTGATTGACAGTTGACAGGCGAGACCAAAGAGCCAGAGCTCAACCCCCGCAAGCACAACTAGGTGAGTACAAAGACACACACGCAAACCTTCCCGCCACCGCCTCAAGGCTTGCACAAATTCTGCAGTAAAACTCCAGGTCAGTTCCCAGCGACTTAAAGTTTGGATTTTTATTTTAAGACAGCTGGAGGGAGGTGCTGCCTGAGAGGGTCGACGCTTTCTCGATTTCATACTGTTATTTTTCATGATTGGCCAGCAAAGTTGTTTGAGTTTCAGGCGCCCGGCTTAGGTAATCTCTTTGCCTTTCTCACTCCTGACACGTGTATGGTTGTACGTTTATACATGTATGTTATACACATATATATATGTGTTTGTATGTCTATGGGTGACGGTGGAGCCCTGTATCACCTCCTGCGAGGAGTCTCACTGGCGCCCACACCACACCTCTCTCTGCGTGACGATTCTCACGCCGATCTTGTTGACCCACAGAGATTCCCAAAGACTGCAAATGGTATTTGCCCGCCGGGTGTGTTGACACGACGAATGCCTTGTTGGTTAGATGTCGGTCGTGTTCGTTGGCCGCTTTTTGTTTGGTCGAGTTTGTCGGTCGTGATTATTTGTTGGCGTTCAAACTTTCCAGCGCTCAATTCTTGGGTGCTTACGTTCTCCTCTGAACGATGTCCATGACGCCATGGAAGGGAGACCGTCGTGTTCTGGCCGGCCTGATCGAGCGGGGATAATACAACTTCAAAGAACTTTCAAATGTCTTTAAAGATCAAAATTTATTTCCTTCCGACATTTGAAGCATGAATCAGATGACGTTCTTTCAACAGGAGGCGTCACAATGGGAGGCGCCCACTATCTGTTTATCTTTATTTCAACGGATTGTGCGTTGTCTTCTGTTCGCCAAAAGAGGTTTCTTAATTATATCTAGTGAAAAAATGTATTGAAAATTGCTTAGAAGTGACAATAAATAAATGTGCAATCATAATTAATTACTGCCGCACTTAAATGGGAAGTACGAAACATTAGAGTTATTTTACCTCGAAGGAACGTGTTCTGCTTCCTGGGACTAACTGCCATGTGTCCTGGAACCTATAGGCTCTATCTCACATTTACAAGAACTCTCTCTCACAGTAACGTGGACTCTCTCTCATAGTAACGTGGACTCTCTCTCACAGTAACGTGGACTCTCTCACAGTAACGTGGACTCTCTCTCACAGTAACGTGGACCCTCTCTCACTGTAACGTGGACTCTCTCTCACAGTAACGTGGACTCTCTCTCACAGTAACGTGGACTCTCTCTCACAGTAACGTGGACTCTCTCTCACAGTAACGTGGACTCTCTCTCACAGTAACGTGGACTCTCTCTCACAGTAACGTGGACTCTCTCTCACAGTAACGTGGACTCTCTCTCACAGTAACGTGGACTCTCTCTCACAGTAACGTGGACTCTCTCTCACAGTAACGTGGACTCTCTCTCACAAATGGAACAGCCTGTCATCCATAATCTCTTGCGTGTTGATGGTCTTCCCTGGCACTCTCCCTACTCTCACTCTCTCATTCTCTCGCCCTCACTCTCTTCCCTAACACTCCCTCCCCTCGCTCACATCTGTCTGTCTCTCTCTCTCTCTCTCTCTCTCTCTCTCTCTCTCTCTCTCTCTCTCTCTCTCTCTCTCTCTCTCTCTCTCTCTCTCTCTCTCTCTCTCTCTCTCTCTCTCACCCCTCACTCTACTCTTCATTCACTCAGCTGTGTTGACTCTCGCTCTTGTCGTGTTTATCACAATGACAGTCGGTGCACTCCGGTGATGAATTGTTTAAGCTTTTGACGTCACTGTGCTGGGGGTGGGTAAAAATGATTCCATTTAAACTTTAAACTTGTACTCATCTTGTTGTGCTTGCGGGGTTGAGCTTTGGCTCTTTGGTCCCTCCTCTCAACTGTTAATCAACTGGTAATCAACTGTGTGCGTCTACACTCTGTGTAACTACGTGCGTTATTAAGCATGGTTTGACCTAAACACATTTTGTTTTTCTTACTATTTAATGAGTGTGAGTTTTGTCTTTAATGTGAGAATATTTGCTATACAATAACAAGGAAGCATCTGCAGTTTGTGACTGCTAAGAGGGGAGGGGGAGGGGAGAACGGAAGTGGGGAATGGGAGATTAGGGATAGGTTATTGGGGGAAGCAATAGACTAAATATGATTTAAGGAGCAGGGAAAGGTAATCTAATAACAAGAGAATCGCTTCTAAGGTAAACACGATCACTTCTCTCTGCTGTATATTACAGATTTGATTTTTATTTTTAGCTTTTTTTGTGTGCTTTCTCAGTGGATAGGATTAATGACCACATTTTTGGCGATGAAGAAAATAGTGATCTATTATATTATATTATGTTTGATTTAGAGCAAAGCTAAAGAAAAAGTGATGCCAGTAAAACCACATGAAGTGCTGTATCTTCGAGAAAATGTTACATATAAATTGTTGGCATTGAACCTGTTCCTCTGAACTTTGCAGACACTTGAACTGCCTTACTTAGACCCTTACTGCACCATGAAGAGCTTAACAGCATTTCAAACCAGATGTTTTGCCATGCTTGTGAGATCACTACTTACCTCTTGAGTGTGGGCAGTTTATCTCGCTATAATTGGATTGTGGGTGACAGCTTGGTATCTTCCAATTACCAAGTCTAGTAGTCACTATGTTCGAGATATATTCTGGTAATCAAGGTATAGCGGGGTGGGGGGGGGGTTCCGGGGGCTCCATAGAGGCAAGTTCAATCCCATTATCATAATATTTTCTCAAAGGTGATTGGTTTATGACGAATGAGGAGGCGTGAGGCGGCGTGTGCTTTATGGTGGTGGCGGAGGTCACAGCTAAGATTATTAGCGTCCTCAGCTACATCTCACACCCCGGGCTGTGTACTCACACTGGCTCACCACTCATCCTGGAGAGTCACGGCATCCTTATTCGTCACCAGCGATTCGTCTGCCACAACCATCACCGGCTCACTATCTGCTACCATCACCCGCACCACCACCACACCACTACTACCACCACCACCACCACCACAACCGCATCCAGCTGCCGTGCCACCACCATCGACCCGTGGCCCGTCACCGCCCCGCTCATCGGCATCGCTGACACACTCTTACCCTTTCTCCTCTGTCTTGACCCTCTCCTCACGTCACTCTTCCCTTCCAACCTCGTATTACCTCTCTTCACGTCGAACCATGACCACATCCACCAGCTCTTCTCACGTCGAACCATGACCACTCCACCAGCTCTTCTCACGCGAAACCCATGACCACATCCACCAGCTCTTCTCACGTCGAACTATGACCACATCCACCAGCTCTTATCACGTCGAACCATGACCACGTCCACCATCTCTGCAATCCCCACGAAACGAAGGACCGCCGTAACATTCCTAGCAACTCTGGGTTCACAGGACGTTTGCAATGTAAATGTGTTTGTGCAAATTTGCAACGCGCTGTCACTAACGCTCATGGGAAAGGATAAAAGAAAGGGGACAGGAGAGTAGGCGGTGAAAGGGAGAACGGGAGAAGGATGTGGGTGGCTGAGTTATAACGAGGCCAAGGCATTTTTCAGTATTTCGGGTGTTTGTCAAGGAGTACTGTCAAGGGGGGAAGGTCGAGGGTCAGTGGCCGCTGTAGCAAGGTCGGGGGTCAGTGGCCGCTGTAGCAAGGGTTTGCGGTTCATGCAGGAGAGTTAGGGAATCTCAAGCTATACGAGGATTAGGATATGGGATGGTGCCGCTGCTAGGAGCGTGGATGGGGTGGGGGGATGATGGGATGTGCCACCACTGGGAGGGCAGGATGGGACGGTAACCACTACACAATCTTGCATACTTGCAATGCCAACCCTTTATAAAGTAACCATTTGCACTCAAAATTATACAAATATGGAATAAGCTTCAGCGTGTTCTTCCCACTACGGGCTCACCATAGCCCGTGCTTATTTGGAATTTCTTGTTCCAGGTAGCGAAATCTGTTAGCAACAACATTAGCGTGTGGAAACATTATTTAAACAACCAAATTCACGTGCAACGGAGCCCCTGAAGCGAAAGCAGAGACATAGTGAAAGTTATGCACTACAGTCCGTAGAGTTGTATTGCTAATGCCGGGGAGCTGCCTGGCTTTAAAAATCCTGGCTTGTATATCACTAGCTATAACCTCTACTTTGTCGAAGGTCTTATCCTGTCCTGATTTCCGAACTCTTATCCTGTACTCTTATCCCTTCCAAGTCGTACAATCTCCCTGCACTAATACATATCCTCAGAGTACAATATGCCTGCTCTTATTCTGTCACTAATATTGTGTTCAGTGTGCGATGACGTAATTGTTTTAGTACTCTTTGATAGATTACTCACTGAAGACGTTCCTGCAGCCAATCACCAGGGAATTTCTACTTTTTCTCCATATGAATAAAGATTCTTTTTCATATGAAAGCGTCTTATTAGCCGTACGTAAAATAGTTGTAAGGAAATTCTAATCCTTTATTATCCCAGAGCTCTGGTTCTATCTTCTCGTCCCGGACAAGTCTGGCGGTAGTACTAGAGGGACGGCAGAGGAATCTGGACTCTAGATCTTCGCAGGTCACACGACTCATTCTCCTCTGGCTCACCTATAATGAGTTTCCATTACCGCTAGTCCGGGATACGACAATCATACCTGGCAGGGAGAGTCGTTTACCTGCCAGAGCCCTTATTCTTGCTGTGTTATTGCCGCATTTAGGTCGGTTATACTACAGTGCCGTGCGTACACTCGGTGCTGCGTGTTTACGTGTTGTCGTAACCACTGTCGGTCTCGTTATGTACACCTTGTGTCACCGTCCGCTGCTGTGGCTGGTGCACGCCTGCACGGCTGCAGGCCTGCATATTGAGCTTCTCTTGCATAAAAACTCAAGGTTGGCTGGTGGTGACTTTTTTATAGCGCTTAGACGATTTTGTCGTGTGTGTGGTATTCAGCTAGATGTGCTTGCAGGGTTGAGCTCTGCTCTTTCGGCCCGCCCTCTCAACTGTCAGTCAACTGTTATCTACTTCTACTTTTTTTCCACTCACCCCCCCACCACACACACATACACCAGGAAAGCAGCCTGGTGGGGGATTTACGTCCCCCAGCCTTCCCCCATTTATGCCCTATTCTTCCTTTACGGTGAATTCCTCACTATCCTCACCTCTTTGTTTTATGCACTTGATCTCTCTAATGGTATAAATTCAAC
>WNGS01006653.1:10379-26982 GCA_020271785.1 Procambarus virginalis
ACGACTTGGCAGAAGATCTGCAACCGCCCAACCTGATCATCACGGACAAACCCAGGTGTGTACTTCTGTAATGGATAATCCATCTTTGAATATGTTCCAGCAGAGGTTCAAGAAAGTGATCAAGTTTCTCCTCCGGTTTTGGTGACCACACGTGCACAAGCTGCACGACCGCAACCAGCTGACTCTACTACTACGCTGTCCCTCAAGACCCTCAGAATCTACCTCCCATCTTACCAAGTAGGAGTTCCGTAAGTACAGAGGGAAGATCAATCATTAACACCGTTATCTTCCAGGCTGAGACTCAACCTGACGTATCCCTGGGTTCTTCCTAGGAATGAGTTGCTCTACCGCAGATACAACCCAGCACAGCTGAAGAGGATGACGATTGGGCCAATGTCGAACAACCAGTGATTCCGACCAGCTACGGCCCGATATTCTACACCTGGCCCACGGAGCTCTTTCTCACTATGGTTTCAACAAAACCTACCACGGAATCAGACAAGACTACTACTGGCCATATGGTAAAAGACGTTAAAAAATACGTACAACAGTGTCATACATGTCAGATGGCAGGTAAACCTAACATCTCTATTCCCCAGGCTCCACTAAAACCCACCCAGGTGCCTGCGGAACCTTTCCACAGACTCGTCATAGACGTGTTGGTCCTTACCCCGGACCAGTTCTGGCAAGCCATATATATTAACTATCATGTGTCCTACCACCAGGTCCCCATAGCAGTTCCAGTAAAGAACATTACGGCTGCTACTGTGTGTGAAACACCTATTGAAGATCTTCACCCAGTATGGATTTCCAAGAGAGGTTCAAAGGACTGTGGCACCAACTTCACCAGTGATCTCTTCAAGGAAGACACTGGAGGAGTTCAACATCACACAGGTACTGTCCAGCCCCTATCATCCTGCTTCACAGGGTTCTCTTGAACGTAGTCATCAGATTATTATTAAAATACTCCTAAAGAAATTCTGCAATGACACTTCAAGGACTGGGATAAACAACTTGATCTCATTATGTGCATTTTCAGAAGTCCCCAATGAGTCTCTAGAGTATCTCCTTATGAGATGCTCTACGGACGTAAGTGGCGTACTCCTCTCAAAGCTTTCAAAGACTCTCTACGTAATGCCACCTTCAGTGACCCTCAGAATGTGCCCGTTCTTCAAAACTTAAAACATTCTAGAGAGAGTACGTAAAATTTGCTAATGGACAATCGATTGAAAGCCCAGGAGAGGATGAAGACTCATTTGACCAAAGCAGCAAATTAAGGAAATAAACCAGGATGTGGTGTTGTGTATAGCTGAGATAGTCTTGGTAGTAAGGTTGATGTAAAGTCATTCCTGGTTACTGACTTTAATACTTAAATGATTACATGATAGAGTAGCTCCCAAGCTTGGAGGCGCCTGTGCTTTCTTGTTTACCTCCTCTAGGGCGTCCAGCCGCCGCACATAGAAAAAACGGATGGTACCATTTTCTGTGAACATGACACAGGGACTTCGTGTTGGCATATTTTTCTATCCCAGGTTCTCCATTGCAAAACAAGTTTTCAGGACCCTACCGCATCAAGGGTTGCAGAAACAACCACAACTACGTTCTTGAGACTCCAGATAGGCGGCGGAAGACCCAGTTATGCCACGTCAACCTCCTGAAGCAGTATCAAGGTATTCCCCCCAACTGTGTTGGTATCAGTTTCCACGTTTAAAGGTCCATACCTCCACAGTGAAACCTTCCCTGCTTCTCCCGAAAGCACTAACACTGAGTCGGTGATTTCCAACTCGGAAATCCTTGCTAATCTTCATAACTATTTTCAGGACAATAATAGTACACCTCTCATCAGAATCTTCAAGGAACACCAGAAGCTGTTCAACGATGATCCACAGGAGTGTAATGTGGTTCAGCACGACATCCAACTACTCCCCGACACACGGCCGATTCGTCAACCTTTCTACCGAATTAGTCCGAGTAAGAAGGACGTCATGCGTGCTGAGGTACAGTACCTCCTGGATCATGGGCTGGCTACCCCTTGTGAGTCCCCATGGGCCTCACCCTGCATCGTGGTGCCAAAACCACATGGTAAGGTGAGATTATGCACCGACTATCGGAAATTAAATCTTGTGACTGTCAAGGATGTGTACCCCTTACCTAGAACAGATGACATCCTTGACGCCATTGGTCATGCGCGGTACCTATCGAAGCTGGACTTACTAAAAGGATATTATCAGGTATGTTTGACGGAGCGAGCTAAGGAAATATCTGCCTTTACCACTCCTTTTGGCCTTTACAGATACGAACGTTCCCTTTGGACTATGTAATGCCCCGGCCACCTTTCAGCGAGCTGTCAACCGCGTCATCAGGGCTTAGATAACACCTACGCCTACTTGGATGATATCGTTGTGGCAACCAACACCTGGAGCGAACATCTGCTCCAGCTGCAACGATTGTTTGCCAAGCTCCTGTCAGCCGGCCTCACCATCAACCTGGGCAAGTCCACCTTTGCCAAAGGTAAAGTGCGTTATCTTGGTCATGAGACAGGGAGTGGCAGCATAGCTCCATTAAACATACATACCCTAGCCATCCAGCATTACCCACAGCCTACCACCAGGAAGCAGCTCCTGCGCTTCCTTGGTCATGCCTCCTACTACCGTAGGTTTGTGAGGAACTTTAGTACGGTGGCGACACCATTGATCACCATAACCAGCCCCAAGCAACGGTATCATTGGACTATTCAGCAAACTGTTGCTTTTGAACAACTTAAATTCCAGCTCTGTTCTAATCCTATTCTCGCCTCGCCAGATATCACGAAGCCTTTCATCCTCCATGTCGACGCCAGTGGTACCGGCATCGGGGGTGTCCTGATGCAACAACAAGGCGAGGAGCTTCTGCCTGTTAGCTACTGCAGCTATAAATTAAAACCACACCAGAGGAACTACAGCACGATCGAAAAGACGCTGCTGTCAATCATCCTGAACTTGCAGCACTTCGAACCGTACCTGCAAGGTACTCGGTCTACCACCATCTACTCGGACCACAACCCCCTACGCTTCCTGCAGCAAGCCCAATTCAACAACCAACGGCTTCTACGATGGGCTTTATATCTGCAGAATTTCAACCTGGAGATCTTCTACATCAAGGGTTCTGACAACATCATAGCAGACGCCCTCTCCAGAGTCTATGAGGTAGAGGCTGCTCCACCTACCACTCTACCTCCTGAAGACGTAACTTTACCCGGAAAAGCAGGCTTCGGGGAGAGTTGTGACAATCTCTTTTAAGAGAGATTGAGCCTGCTCTTCCCTACTTAAAGTTACGTAAATTCTACAAGTATAAGATGTTACATTCAAGATATGTCACCGGTAGCACAAAACGTTTTGACCAAGAGGCAAAACGTACCAAAGAACCCCCTACTCCACACACCCTCCATGCCGGCTCATCGTCAACCAGCAAACTACCCATTCCAGCCTGCCTGCTCCTGATTGGTGACTCGCCGACCGCGCCCCTGCACCCTGACCTCGGCGCCATCTACCCGAGTCGACGTCTGAGCCTGACCAGCTATCAACTTCAGAATATTCTTTGTGCTCTTAGAGTTGACATCTCTCTTTGGCATACTAAGCTCTCTGGCTTTCGTGTACTAGGGAGGTCTTGGCTAAAGCCAATATTCTCGGCACCATTTCAATATTATATTATTAAATATATTGTGTTTTGCATTTATCTTTGTCATTTTATTGCACCAGTCATTTACCCGAGATTTGTCTTTATTTTCATTTATGTTTAAAGGAAATATATTAAAGTTTCATTGTTCATCCTTTGTGTTTTACGTGTTCCTCCCTCTAACTTACCACAGACACAGGCAAGCAGTCTATCTTTTTTTGTAAGTGTGACTAGGCATTGACACCTGCCATTGGAGGACTGCCGAACACCAACACTCCAACACTTTCCCTTCACAAAGAAAAAAAGAACCAGACTAATCCTTATCTGATACATAATATTGCACAGATGTATATAGAAGCAAACTTGGTATCTGACAGCTGAACATACTTCACAGATGGATCAGTAGACCAGCAGGAAACTCTGTAAGTAGTTGGATACACTGAAATGGGTGTTCAACTTTACAGAGATGCTAGCCATTGAAAAGGCTTTGGAACATGCTCTTGCTGAACACCGACAATATGTTATAATGCATACTGTTTCGAGAACTGCATTGAAACCTGGAAACAAGAACATCCACCTGATCACACGTGATCACATCCGTGATTACGTGATAACATCTACCTGATCATAAATGTCATTATCATTAATGCAAAGACTCAAACGTCAAAGTCGTCGGGTACTTATCAACTGGGTGCCAAGTCATGTGGGAATAATAGGAAAAACGTTGCAGATGAAGCTGCAAAACTTGTAACTAAAAAAATGTTGACATTCACATTCCAGTCTATCACAGATTAAGAAAGTAATTAAAAACGGAGCAATACAAAAGATGTATAGTGACCACAACACAGCAGTTGCAACATTAGGATCTGCGGGTTGACACACGAATTCAACCAACTACGAACCACTTGTTTTACTGCTCCCTTTCACCAAAAATAACAGAAGTACTTGCATCGCATCAGGCTTGGATACCCATGTGCATGGGAAATAAGCTTACAGGTTCTGGAAGGCGAGAGGATATGTCAGCACTGTGGAGAAATGCCCAACAGACCGCTGGAACATTATTTAACACAGTGCAGAGTTACAAATCCATTAAGATTTCAACTTAGATTCAAGAGAGTAGTTGTTGTTGTTAAACACATGGGGCAAAATCTTACTGAAGCGACCATACGAGTCATAAATACTCCTAATCCGCCCAAGTAAAAGAGAAACAAGCAACACTTAGTGGGGCTAGCCGGAGGCTTAGGGCCGGCGCAGTAATATCCCTGCAAAACAAAAAAAAAAACACATGATCACAGAGGAATGGTAATCTGCTTCCTAATCTTGCTTCAGTCGTGAACCTAAAGCCTGAGAATTCTTGAAGCTTGCCTCAAAGCCTCTCCATTGTATTTTCGTCGTCAACACTCCTGAATGTCATAAACATAACTACAGTATTGCCAAAGGTATGTTAGTTTCAGATGGATGGGCTTAGGGTTTAGCCCATTCACCTGCAGGGTAGATAGCTCTAGATGCTACATAAATGATTGAGCGAACAAGAGTTTACCCTCCAGGCACCTTGAAGGTGCAGGTCCTTGGCATATCACGCAAACTGGCTCGAGGTACCTTGGGAGAGGGGAGGTGATCTTGTTTATAACTAGTTGAGTATTATGTAGAAGGTCCTTAACACTGGTACGTTAATGAAGACTTTCAAGGTCAAGGAAAACTAAGATCTTGTGGGTTCTCATTTTAAGAAATATGAATTAGTCGCTAGAATTAAAGGGGATGTTGTTTGTTGTTAAAGATTCGCTACCTGGAACAAAGTTCCAAGTAGCACGGGCTATGGTGAGCCCGTAAGGCACTAAAAAGAGGATGCTTTGTTCGGATGCTTTGCAATATTATTTGGTTCAATTTTACTGCAAGTTTATAAGTTGGTGTGGGGATCTGGGAAATTATAGGCCTAAAGGGTTAGCCAGGTTTGTGGGTCTTCACATTACCATTGCCAAAAAAAAGTGATAAAACCTTGTTACTTTGTAGTTTAAGACCTTCAATCACTGAATTCGCTGCATCTATGATGGAGTTCACAAGGTTTTAATGATTCTCTGTTAAACCCGTTCTCTGGCAAAGTCCATTCCATCCAGCGGTCGACCACAACGACGCATTAATCAACTTTAACATACTGTTCATTCAAGAGAAATTTTCTCAAATAAAATTTTTGTATATTGGCATACTGTGCATATTTAGGCATTGGTTAGGTTAGGTGTTTAGGTTGGCGATTATTTGTATTTTGTACTACGTGGGTGAATTATTTACAGCATTGTACTAGGTGCAAGTCGTCAGCAAAGCACTTATTAGTTTGAACGCCTTCAGTTGAGCCGTGTGTAAATCGTTTTTCATACATAAATGGGGACTGGCAGGTGCATGGAATGGACTTTGGCCTTTTGTTTATAGGGGAATAATTGTAAAGCTAGTTATACAAGTGTTAATATTACATACTGTCACCGGGGGGGGGGGGGCTGGGGCTCCGCTAGAAAGGGGCTGCTAGGGGCTCAGAAGGCAGAATACTCAGCCCCCCCCCCCCCGACTCTCGAGATTCACCGGAGTCTCCTAGTCCCACAGGAGAGGAACAATTATATTCACCACCGCAGGTCTTTGCCCCCACCACTGGGGGTGCCACTGAATCACCCCTGGGAGCCCTTCGGTCAACCACGGGGAAACTGCTATTAGCAATTCCGGCCTAGACCCGTGGAGAAGTGAAGGAAGGCCCAGGCTTACCGTTTAACAATAACTTCCCCTGAGTCTTGCCTGCCAGACAAAAAGTTGCAGGAATTCCTTTCCCGCCTGCCTTCTCTATCTTCTTTTAACAAGGTCGCCAGCTGGGTTGAGATCTCTGCACCCCAGCAGTGCAGTTCAGTGGGTGTATTCTATAGTGCTTGTTGCCAAAGTGTTGCTTTACTACTCTCCAGTCACTATATTGCTTGTTGCCAAAGCGTTGCTTTACTACTCTCCAGTCACTATATTGCTTGTTGCCAAAGTGTTGCCACCATTTCGGCTCTGATACTGGGCATATGGCCGAGGGTACACTTTTATACAAGTCTGTGCTGCTTTACCACTCCAGACAATAAGAACTTCCATAGAAAATGTGATGTTCCCTAGGTGGGACTATATCCCTCGTGTATGCTCATAGAGATTATTATGGAGGCGCACTTAAACACCATGATAAAATATGTGAATTTACTGACATAAGCTACATGATCACATATACAATTAAAATCAATACAGGAATGGAAAATAAGAATAATCAATCTGGAGATCGTCAGCAACTCTTCTTTCACGACCTCCAACAACTCCTTCAACTGGGCTGAAAAAAAGGAGCCCCCCACATACACTCAGAGGGGCTTCTTCGTCGACGTCGGCTACCACCTCTTCAACTGCCCCGTCGTCCAAACACACTGTCCTCTTCAACAGTCCTGGACACAAGCTGCCCTGCAGCCTATCCTACTACTAATGTATCATTGTTATACTGTAACATACATAGGTAAATATCGTGGCCTATCTAGCCTACTCAAACAAGGGGTAATGGGAGGGAAATTGATCTACCTTTACATTCCTGGCTCACGACGCCTGTCCCTCGATGGTGTGAGGTTCCCACACTTCCTGAGTTGGTCCTTGACGATCCAGGAACGTTCCACAGGTCCCCAGGTGTCGTGAAGCCATCGCGTCATCGCCGAACCACTCCCAGAGTTTCAGATATCTCAATCCTGGTTCACCAGTGAGCACTGAGCTAATCACTGTAAGTACACACTCGTCCCTTCTACAAGGCGTTGCTCCTTGCCCTAGGATCGGTGTCGTCCCTCCAAAATCTTCAGTGATCGTGACCCTATCACAGCTAGGCCTCTCTGCCACACCTGCCAGACCCTCTAGCATCAGGCGGCGCCCCTCCAGCGTCGTCGCCGTCGCTGGACCGATTCTTCAAGTTTTGGCACTTCTCTGCTCAATGAACTTGGTTTCTTCTTGCTTCCCAGAAGCACAGGGTCTCCAATAACAATGGTGGGCTGCGATGGCTAGTTTTAATCCACTGAGTAAGGCTCCAAGAACCTCCAAACCTCAAAAGCTGACCGAGAAACGTCCTCCCACTCTCGCAGTCAGACCAGCTCTGACACGAACACAACTGGCATCACCAGGGGCACTCGGTGACGTCACGGCAGGCTCTGATTGGTCGCCCATGGCCTAAGTCAGCCAATCCGCACTCGGCTGGCGCCCTCCACAAAATGGCGGATCTGCAGGTAGGCGGGACCATTTCATTAGTTTCAGGGCGCCACTTTCCCCTTACCTACAAACTTAGTGTAAATTTCTCCCTTGTCTGGCGGCCGATCTGGTCGCCACATACACCAACAGACTCCCTGTATCTCCGAGAATCAGTAGAGAAAGCTGATATGACTCTTAAATCAGGCAAATGGAAGAAATAGGAGAGGGCACCTTAGCAATACACACAAATATTATCACGTGAAAAAGTACTGTGATAATACCCAGCAGGTAGTATACTGCAGTGACACAATAAAATGTGCATTTGACTTACCAGAAGTATCCAAAAAAAAAGATTAGCAAATACAAACTAATTTAATGCAAATATAAGAATTTTAAATATAATCTTTTAACACTTGACATACAGCTTGGCATGTACACAATATAATTAGAAATTAAAATCATTAATGAAAATTACCTCTTTAAACCCTTCAAAAGAATGAGACTATTTAAAAAAAAACATTTATTTAAATATACGAGTTCTTGTTAAATATACGAGTTGAATATATATATATATTTTACTTACTTACTTACTTACTAATTATTACTTTACTTACTTACTAATACTTACTGGTTAAATATACGAGTTCTTGTTAAATATACGAGTTAAATATACGAGTTGTATTCTTGTACAGCCACTAGCACGCATAGCGTTTCAGGTCAAGTCCTTAATCCTAATTTACACACACACGCACACACACACACACACACACACACACACACACACACACACACACACACACACACACACACACACACACACAGGGTTGATAAAGACAGGCTGTTTAACACAAGGGGCACACGCACTAGGGGACACAGGTGGAAACTGAGTGCCCAAATGAGCCACAGAGATATTAGAAAGAACTTTTTTAGTGTCAGAGTGGTTGACAAATGGAATGCATTAGGAAGCGATGTGGTGGAGGCTGACTCCATACACAGTTTCAAATGTAGATATGATAGAGCCCATTAGGCTCAGGAAACTGTACACCTGTTGATTGACGGTTGAGAGGCGGGACCAAAGAGCCAGAGCTCAACCCCCGCAAGCACAACTAGGTGAGTACAACTAGGTGAGTACACACTCACACACACACGCACGCACACGCGCATCCCCAGGAAGCAGCCTGTAGTAGCTGTCTAACTGCCAGGTACCTATTTACTGCTAGGTGAACAGTGGCATCAGGGTGAAAGAAACTGCCCATATGTTTCCACCTCCACTTTCCGAAATAGTCAACACGGCTACAGTTATGTTGCCACAACACTACAACCTGAGAATAATCTTCAGGGGGCAGGTCATTGACAGTTGATGTGTACACCTTGGGAGAACCTGAGAAGACATTTGTGACACAGGAGCACTGGTATTTGATTCTGCCAGACGTCTGGCAGTGACGTCACGAGTTCTCAACGACAGAAACTGGAATGTTTCGTCTGGGTTTTATCCAGGTGCGAAGGGCGGTTGACTAGAAGTAAGCATTTAGTATGCTTGTTCTATCATAAATATCTAGTTTTTGAATAGTCTTCACTATATATTCGTCGAAGATAAGACAGGACGTAAGTTACCCGACTATGAAGGGTAATTGTGACAATAGATGAAGAAATAGGGGAATAATTGGGATGGTGCCATCAAACACTGGGTTAGGCAGGGGGGGGGGGGCGGGTAGAACTTGGTATAGATGTCGTTAGTCGGTGCTGTATGGTGAGGTCTGGATGTAAGCGTAGGCAAGGTATTAAAGGAATTACTGTATATTTAGGGTGGGTCATCTTTGGTCACTAGTGGATGCTTGAATTGTTTTTTTATTTTCTAATAATAATATAATTCTACTAGTGAGTGTTACATGCACTCTGCATATAGTTTCTAGGAGCACCAGTTTGTAGATGGCAGGGCAGCCGCCTCAAAAGCTTTGTAGTGGTCATACCAATATTTGTGGATGGAAGGTAACATCCTTCATTGGTCAATGTAAATTGGTATACCATGTTTGCTTTTTGCACAGAGGGGTTGTATTGGGGCTGTTCTTCAGTATTAAATTAGCAGTCCCTTTTGTTTTATAGTAAATTGTGGTGTTTTCCTTGTGGGATAAAGTATATTTAATTCATTATTACTTTATTATTCATGAAATTTAAGTTAAAATTTATTCAAGTAAATTTTATATTTATTGAATTTAAAAGCAGTGGACTGTGTATTCGGACTCCACAAATATTTTCCACAAAATTTGAGGGATTTATATTTCGAAATAACTAATTCAGTCTAGTGAAGTTCAAAAATTATAATGTTTAACTTTAATAAAGTTTATTCTCTTAATATAGTAAACAGGACATCTTAGCTGTGCTAGAAGCTGAAGCTCGGGCCTGGTCGTGTAGGCCCTGTTTCTCCATTCAACTATGTACGTATGTCATCTCCATGGGAATGATCAGTAAACTTTGTCGGATAATGCCCAACTCGTTGACTTCTTGTAGTTTGGATCTCAGCCTGTCAACATATCACAAATTAAACACTGACGAGATGAGGACTATTATCAACAAATAAATGTCGAGAACCCAACACCATGTGGGGGCTAGTGTTCATGCCTCCTAACCATATCTATAATGGTTTACCTGACTGGCCAATCGATACCAAAACGTAGGAACTTTCCGTGGTATATGAGGTCAGATGACAGTGGTAACATAGAAACTTGCTAATGGGTAAAATTTCCTGACTGCTCCGCACGTGTCAGTTGTCCGGGGTGGTATCAATGGCTGACTATCCTCTCCTCCGGGAGGGAGCATTCATGTGCCCATAAAATGTTATATTATTTCTGGAAGGAGAGGTGTTTAAACTTCCTATAAAATAAATTCGGCTTTTATTTATTTTTAGCTTATTCTGAATCCAGCCCTCAGACTTGACGTATTAAGTTTCAGATATGGGCAAATTTATTTTATATTTTTTGTGATGTGGCAGTCACTTTTTCTTAAATACGTAAAAAAATAAATAGTAATTATACATGTTTCAACTAATATTTGGTTTACATTAAATTTAATAATTACACAGAGCAGAAAATATCTTATTGTGTATTAACTACTACCTTGTAGATGTTATGCCAGTCAGAACAATGAATAAGGGCTCTGCATATTAAGGCATTTATTACACTAGTCTTGTATCAATCTGGGCATTCGGAGTGACCATTCATACACATTTATTGTTGGTTGTTTAACATAAACTTCTGTGGTGAAAGTGTTGTCTTTGGGTTTCCCGTAGTCTTCGAGGAGAGGGAGTGCACCATCGATTACTAGTTCATGGGTAAATTTAAGCAGTTTCTGGTAATTAGATCTTTAAATCGCAACAATTCCTGGAGGTATATCATACATATGATATATCGTCGATGTATCTGCTGCATATGCGAGGTTTCCCTGTTTTTATTGTTTTTTACTCTTCTCGAGGCGTTGTGAATTTTGGTGCAAATCTCAAAAGATTATGGAGGGATGACTGGAATGTCTAGCTTTGGAGTAGTATTGTCACGGTAGATTCTGTCTAACTTTTAGGTGGTGATGGTGTCGACAGACGTTCGTAAGTAGGGATTCTACGTCCAGAGATGGTATGATCCCTTCTTGTTTGTGTTCTTAATTATGTCTAAGAAATCATTGAATGATTTCAAGCTGAACTTAGTTGATTTTCCACTGTCTCCGCCAATAATTTTGCACGAAAGTCCGAGTGCCATTCTGTCAACCATTATGGCTGCTCAACATTGGAGATGTGCCTTAGAGTAGTTGGGTCCTTGGGTTTGGGGTCGGCATCTTTTCCCCTATTCCAGGGTAAATTTATAAGCCTTAGATAGGAAGCATCTCCCTCTTGACCAGGGTTCCTGATCATTTTAATGTTTATTTTGTCGTCTCCAGGGGATACATCTTTGGAGTTTTTCTTAGTCTGGATGAACTCATCCAGTGTGAAAGTGATGTTAGTTTAAGAGGCTTCTGCACATGCGGTTTGAAATCTGCGCTGTTAGCTAGTACTTTTGGTAGAAGCTGATTACTGGCTGCTCTTTATGCAAATTTGTTTACTAGTACTTTGGCTTCCTGTTTAGGATCCTTAAGGTATTGGGGGCTATTGGTGTCTTATTTCCTTTGGTGCTGGGGATTTTCTGCTACATCTCTCCAAGAGAAGTGTTCATTCAGATGTGAACACCATTTCAGACAGCTTTGCTCTTCGGTAATCCTGGTCTCTTAGTGCACTATAACGTCGTAATTAACGTACTAATTATGACTTAACTTATTACTTAAAAGTACTTAATGCCGCCACCACCTTCGCCTTAATGCTAATGAGTACTTTACAGTGACCTACGGCAAAAGATACCGGTCACGGGAGAGTTAAAGGTGGCACAGGAGAGGGGGGGGGGGAGAACCGGTCGCCTTCCACTATTTACTGGCAACTCTGTTAATATNAAAAAAGGTGTAAAGTGAAATATGCTAGGATGGATTAAAGATTATCTACGTCACAGGTATGCCAGAGTAAAGTTGCAAGGACAAGTGTCGGATTAACACTTGCATAAGAATTGGGACTCCAAAAGGAGTAATCCTCAGTCCTAGTCTTTTAATATCCTTATGAAAAACCTCGTTACCATGATATTAGCATAAAGGGTTAAATTGCAAAACAATGCTGATGATATAGCATTAGTCATTACAGTATTTCGCTTCTAAATAAAGCACAAGGGGCGTTGGATAAGGAACATCTGAATGCAGCATTTTAGGGCTAAAATATCTGCACGGAAGTCTAAGGCAATGAGACTAGGTGGCAACACTCCAGACAGGCACCTGTGCATTCCAGACATTAACCTTCAGTGGGTTACACAATATAATCTATGTGGATAGATCTAAAATGACATTCAACAAACAAAATAAATATCTGAAGGAGAAAGCAAAATCAGGACTGAATATAATGAGAGCAATCACAGGATCCCACTTGGAGCGGGAGAGTGTTTAAGAATGTTTAATATAGACACCACTCGCTCCCTAGTTGATTATGCAGCGCCTTCCCTACTCACTCTTTCTTCTGGTCAGTGGGCAAACGGTGAGGTTATTCAAAGTGATGCAATGTGAGTCATAAAATGGGGCTCCCAAAATGGACTAAAATACTAAACTAAGACTAGAAAACAATCAATTGAAAACGTCAATTGAAATAACGGTTTAAAGGGATTGCTGCGTGCATGCTAACCAAAGATAATGACTAGACCTACATCAGTTCACTTAAAATATAATCACTGGAGTACTAACTCGGGACAGAAGAGCCTCCAAAGCCAGGGGACCCCATTGTGCGATAAACCCACCAATACATTCAATATAACCACTGAAAGGGGTGTCGACGAAATACATGCGCCTTTTATGCAAGCCCCTTGGGACTCTCTGCCAGCAGACTTTGGATTATGGCTCTTGAAGTGTGACGATAATCTCTTTCAAGAGAGATTGAGCCTGCTCTTCCCTACTTAAAGTTACGTAAGTTCTACAAGTATAAGATGCTACATTCAAGATTGCCACTGGTAGCACAAAACGTTTTGACCAGGAGGCAAAACGTACCCAAACCCCCCTACTCCACACACCCTCCATGCCGGCTCGTCGTCAACCAGCAAACTACCCATCCAGCCTGCCTGCTCCTGATTGGTGACTCGCCGACCGCGCACCTGCCTGCACCTGCACCTCAGCGCCATCTACCTAAGTCGACGTCTGAGCCTGACCAGCTATCAACTTCAGAATATTCTTTGTGTTCTTAGAGTTGACATCTCTCTCTGGCATACTAAGCTCTCTGGCTTTGTATACTAAGGGAGGTCTCAGCCAAAGCCAATATTCTCAGCACCATTTCAACATTATATTATTTAATCTATTGTGTTTTTTCATTTATCTTTGTCATTTTTTGCACCTCATTTACCCGAGATTTGTCTTTATTTTCATTATGTTTAAAGTAAATATATTAAAGTTTCATTGTTCATACTTTGTGTTTACGTGTTCCTCCCCTAACTTACCACAGACAACAGGCAAGCAGTCTATCTTTTTTTTTGTAAGTGTGACCAGGCATTGACACCTGCCATTGGAGGACTGCCGAACATCAACACTCCAACACTTTCCCATCACATTTAATGGGGGGCCTGTCCGGAGCTTCACTCAGGTACTAGTACCAGAACGTCAATTTGTGGTAAGCGTACTCGCTTTGCTAAAGTTGCTTTTCAATATTATCATTATTTTTATATTTATATGGTGCTGTGTGTATTGTGCATTCAGAGAGTAGCATATGGTGAGTGTGGGATAACTTTGGATTACAGGTGACTGTAGGCCTCGGTCATTCTCTTAATTGGTCATCTCTCCCTCCGTGTTATTACTAGTGTTTACCACCTGTTGTCCCTAGGATATTTCTCACATTATCGGCAGATCATTATTGTGGTACCCTGGTACTTTGATTTGTCTTCGGGTCAAAGCACCCAATCTTCTGCAATCCGACCGAAGGAGGATAAGAGGGCCATAGTTCCTCTAGCACGGACTACGTTGCTGAGTTGGGACCTCAGCAGCAGTTCTCATCACCAGTTGACACTCGCACCCCTACACGTCGGTCAGAGATGATGATATTTACTTAGGTAGGGAATTAGCTTTCTTTTTACAGAGCACAAAGTTCGCTAATTCTGTAAGTATCATATTTCACATAGTGAGAATACCTTGCTTATGTCCTATAGAGACTCGGCAAGGTATGCCTACATTCTTGGACTACCTAATTCACTTTTGGAGCAATTAAATGTTTCATTTGTTTTAGAAACTCAGTTTCACTTATTAGTAGGATTTTCTTGCCCTTATTCTCTTACATTGAGTACCGGGTACAAGATTTCCTGCGACTTTGATTGACTAATCATTTACCATCCTATAATTAACTTTAATTGTGAAAGATTAAAATTCCACAGGATAGTTACCAGTTGCCACGTTATCCTGTTTCTGACATTTACCATATCACAACTATATTCGTTGTACATTTATTTGCTATCTTTCACCATGTTTCGTCTCCAAGCTTTTCGTAACGATCCAGCAGGTGAAATAGGGACCTTATGTCGTGCCAAGAGGACTGAATTACAAACTCTTGCACACAAGTATCAACTAGATGTTCCCTATGGAGCCAACAAAAATGAATTACATAACCTAATTATGGATCACCTCTTAGATGAAGGGAAGATTGACTCTGAAACTCACGAAACTTATTCTATTGCAGATAAACATGATTTGGCTACTATGAAACTCAAACTTGAACTCGCCAAGCTCGAAAGGGAGCAACAG
Organism: Procambarus virginalis; assembly: GCA_020271785.1. Classification (NCBI taxonomy): domain Eukaryota; kingdom Metazoa; phylum Arthropoda; class Malacostraca; order Decapoda; family Cambaridae; genus Procambarus; species Procambarus virginalis. The sequence continues at coordinate 25,584 of WNGS01006653.1, forward strand.
CAAGCAGCTCTACAAATGAGGGAAAGAGAAGCTGCAATAAGGAAAGAAGAAAGGGAACGAGAGGCCACCCTACTCCGTGAGCGTGAGCGAGAGCAGCTTGAAGCAAGAAAACGTGACCTGGAGATACAACGGAGACAGTAAACGGCTAGCTGATAGTGCTCTACAATATCGTCGACAAGAACTCACGTTGGAAACTACACACCACACTCGGCGCCAACAAGCTACAACTAGTCTTCCCGTAAGTTTCAATGTCTCCCATGCAAGTAAGTTAATGCCACCATTCGTTGAGACAGAGATCGACGTCTTTTTCACCACTTTTGAGACCCTAGCTAAAAAACTTAGCTGGCCTGCAGACCAATGGTCTACCCTTCTCAGAGTGCATCTTACAGGTAGAGCTGCAGTTACTCTCAGTACCTTAGCGGCTGAGAATGACTACCAGACCCTGAAGCAAGCAGTGTTGAACGCCTACCTTCTCTCCACCGAAAGCTACAGACGAAAATTCCGTGATCTTAAGGCAAGTACCACCACCTTTCTAGAATTTGCCAATACCAAGAAAAGATATTTTATGAAATGACTGGAAACAGCACATGTCTCTACATTTGCAGAACTCGTCAACCTCATGCTAGTTGAGGAATTCTTGAGACGTGTTCCTCCTTCCGTCCGTTTATATCTAGCAGATTAAGAAGAAACCGACTACATCAAATGTGCGAAGTCGGCTGACACCTACAGCCTCATCCACCGGCTGACACCAGAACCACCTTCCAGTAAGAAGTCTTGGTACAGTTACGATAAAGTGAGTACAGATCAAGCGAGCTCACAATTGTATTGTAAGTATTGCAAACTCTATGGACATACCATAGATAGATGTGGGAAGGCTCAATACAAGAGCATGAATCTACTAAACCCAAACAGACTCCTCCTAAGTCCGGTAAGCCTGTGATGAATGTTGGTGTTCATGTTAATGATCTTTCTCTCTTCAGTAAACACCTGTATCCTGGAACTGTCTCTACCAACGGTACAGATTCGGAGGGACGTTTCAAATTGAAGATCTTGAGGGACACAGCGGCTCTTCAGTCCATTATCATGAAATCGGCTGTGCCTAACGTCACCTACACCGGGGACACCGTCCTTATCACTGACCTCACTGCTACCACTCCATATCCACTCGCCAGAGTCCACCTGGATTGTCCCTTCGTGACCGGTGAAGTCCAAGTCGCCATCAGGGAAAAGCCTTTTCCCATCCTGGAGTGCAACTTCTCCTGGGCAACGACTTGGCAGAAGATCTGCAACCGCCCAACCTGATCATCACAGACAAACCCCAGGTGTGTACTTCTGTAATGGATAATCCCATCTTTGAATATGTTCCAGCAGAGGTTCAAGAAAGTGATCAAGTTTCTCC
>WNGS01006656.1:0-33244 GCA_020271785.1 Procambarus virginalis
AGCCTCAGGGCCCCTGGTAACACCAACAGCCTCAGGGCCCTGGTAACACCAACAGCCTCAGGGCCCCTGGTAACACCAACAGCCTCAGGGCCCCTGGTAACACCAACAGCCTCAGGGCCCTGGTAACACCAACAGCCTCAGGGCCCCTGGTAACACCAACAGCCTCAGGGCCCCTGGTAACACCAACAGCCTCAGAGCCCCTGGTAACACCAACAGCCTCAGGGCCCCTGGTAACACCAGCAGCCTCAGGGCCCCTGGTAACACCAACAGCCTCAGGGCCCCTGGTAACACCAACAGCATCAGGGCCCCTGGTAACACCAACAGCATCAGGGCCCCTGGTAACACCAACAGCATCAGGGCCCTGGTAACACCAACAGCATCAGGGCCCCTGGTAACACCAACAGCCTCAGGGCCCCTGGTAACACCAACAGCCTCAGGGGCCTGGTAACACCAACAGCCTCAGGGCCCCCTGGTAACACCAACAGCCTTAGGGCCCTGGTAACACCAACAGCCTCAGGGGCCCCTGGTAACACCAACAGCCTCAGGGCCCCTGGTAACACCAACAGCCTCAGGGGCCCTGGTAACACCAACAGCCTCAGGGCCCCCTGGTAACACCAGCAGCATCAGGGCCCCTGGTAACACCAGCAGCCTCAGGGCCCTGGTAACACCAGCAGCCTCAGGGCCCCTGGTAACACCAGCAGCCTCAGGGCCCCTGGTAACACCAGCAGCCTCAGGGGCCCTGGTAACACCAGCAGCCTCAGGGGCCCTGGTAACACCAACAGCCTCAGGGCTCCCTGGTAACACCAGCAGCCTCAGGGCCCCTGGTAACACCAACAGCCTCAGGGCCCTTGTAACACCAACAGCCTCAGGGCCCCTGGTAACACCAACAGCCTCAGGGCTCCCTGGTAACACCAACAGCCTCAGGGTCCTGGTAACACCAACAGCCTCAGGGCCCCTGGTAACACCAACAGCCTCAGGGTCCTGGTAACACCAACAGCCTCAGGGGCCCCTGGTAACACCAACAGCCTCAGGGCCCCTGGTAACACCAACAGCCTCAGGGCTCCCTGGTAACACCAGCAGCCTCAGGGCCCCTGGTAACACCAACAGCCTCAGGGCTCCCTGGTAACACCCACAGCCTCAGGGCCCTGGTAACACCAGCAGCCTCAGGGCCCCTGGTAACACCAACAGCCTCAGGGCCCCTGGTAACACCAACAGCCTCAGGGCCCCTGGTAACACCAACAGCCTCAGGGCTCCCTGGTAACACCAACAGCCTCAGGGGCCCCTGGTAACACCAGCAGCCTCAGGGCCCCTGGTAACACCTGCAGCCTCAGGGCCCCTGGTAACACCAGCAGCCTCAGGGCCCTGGTAACACCAGCAGCCTCAGTTGGCCCTGGTAACACCAGCAGCCTCAGGGCCCCTGGTAACACCAGCAGCCTCAGGGCCCCTGGTAACACCAACAGCCTCAGGGGCCCTGGTAACACCAACAGCCTCAGGAGCCCTGGTAACACCAACAGCATCAGGGCCCCTGGTAACATCAGCAGCCTCAGGAGCCCTGGTAACACCAACAGCCTCAGGGGCCCCTGGTAACACCAACAGCCTCAGGGGCCTGGTAGCACCAACAGCCTCAGGGCCCCCTGGTAACACCAGCAGCCTCAGGGCCCCTGGTAACACCAGAGGCTGCCATTCTCACAACAGTGTGGCTGGGCACAGCACACAGGCCAGAAAGGGCCAGGGTAATAACCCATTTATCACTCTGAAAGTTCAATATTGTTTGTGCTTGGTTGCATATGACGCAATGAGCGGTGCCACAGGAAAAGTTGCCATTCTCGCCTTGCAATCAAGGTGCAATGTCAACGTTCATGGCGGCCATTTCTTATGAAGGTGTCAACAAATATATGCAAAAAAAAAATAATAACTTGTGATCAAGAGAACTATAACTACTTTTGCACAACGTTGGAAAATTCAGGTGACACCACGATGATTCCTGTGCTGGTACCATATATTAGGGGGGTGACTGTGGACCATATATTAGGGGGTGACTGTGGACCAGATATTAGGGGGTGACTGTGGACCATATATTAGGGGGTGACTGTGGACCAGATATTAGGGGGTGACTGTGGACCAGATATTTGGGGGTGACTGTGGACCAGATATTAGGGGGTGACTGTGGACCATATATTAGGGGGTGACTGTGGACCAGATATTAGGGGGTGACTGTGGACCAGATATTAGGGGGTGACTGTGGACCAGATATTAGGGGGTGACTGTGGACCAGATATTAGGGGGTGACTGTGGACCAGATATTTGGGGGTGACTGTGGACCAGATATTAGGGGGGGGTGACTGTGGACCAGATATTAGGGGGGGTGACTGTGGACCAGATATTAGGGGGTGACTGTGGACCAGATATTAGGGGGGGTGACTGTGAACCAGATATTTGGGGGTGACTGTGGACCATATATTAGGGGGGGGTGACTGTGGACCAGATATTAGAGGGTGACTGTGGACCAGATATTAGGGGGAGGGTGACTGTGGACCAGAAATTAGGGGGTGACTGTGGACCATATATTAGGGGGGTGACTGTGGACCATATATTAGGGGGGTGACTGTGGACCATATATTAGGGGTGACTGTGGACCATATATTAGGGGGTGACTGTGGACCATATATTAGGGGGTGACTGTGGACCCGATATTAGGGGGTGACTGTGGACCAGATATTAGGGGGTGACTGTGGACCATATATTAGGGGGTGACTGGACCATATATTAGGGGGTGACTGTGGACCCGATATTAGGGGGTGACTGTGGACCAGATATTAGGGGGTGACTGTGGACCAGATATTAGGGGGCGACTATGGACCAGATATTAGGGGGTGACTGTGGACCATATATTAGGGGGTGACTGGACCAGATATTAGGGGGTGACTGTGGACCAGATATTAGGGGGTGACTGTGGGACCATATATTAGGGGGTGACTGTGGGACCATATATTAGGGGGTGACTGTGGGACCATATATTAGGGGGGTGACTGTGGGACCATATATTAGGGGGTGACTGTAGGACCATATATTAGGGGGTGACTGTAGGACCATATATTGACTGTGGACCAGATATTAGGAGGGTGACTGTAGACCAGATATTAGGGGGTGACTGTGGACCAGATATTAGGGGGTGACTGTGGACCAGATATTAGGGGGTGACTGTAGACCAGATATTAGGGGGTGACTGTGGACCAGATATTAGGGGGGTGACAGTGAACCAGATATTAGGGGGTGACTGTGGACCAGATATTAGGGGGTGACTGTGGGACCATATATTAGGGGGTGACTGTGGGACCATATATTAGGGGGTGACTGTGGGACCATATATTAGGGGGTGACTGTAGGACCATATATTAGGGGGTGACTGTGGACCCGATATTAGGGGGGTGACAGTGAACCAGATATTAGGGGGTGACTGTGGACCAGATATTAGGGGGGACTGTGGGACCATATATTAGGGGGTGACTGTGGGACCATATATTAGGGGGTGACTGTGTACGTCTCACCATTTCTCACCAAAGTTTATTAACTACCTGCAACAGTTGCAATAAAGTCACTGAGATTCTTGGCAATACATATTATTATCAATATATAATTTAGGGAATTACAAATAACTGTAATCATAATGTTCAATATATATGTATAATCCTCCATATATCACCTCCTCCTTGGGGCTCACTCTCACCCCACAGACACGCACAAAGGATCAACTAACCTCCAATAGTATTCAAGGAGCCACCTCCGGGTTGCCTCATACATTATCAGGCTCTAATATGATCCGACGACGTCCCAACTCTCCTGCTAAATCCCGCATCATTATAGCACATCACAGTATGGATTAGCAAGGTGTGGATCAGACGCTGCATTTGAGCATTATGGAGTCGGCTCTCTGTGTAAGTGTATACCGTGGAATGTGTGTTTGAAAGAGACCAACTGGTTACATGGAGTGTGGAGTTTACAGAGGCTCAGACCACTAGACGATATTACCTCTTCCATGATTGCTGAACATCTGTACTACACTTGTGGAACTGAGGAATAGTTTCAAGCTTATTCAATGCTTATACATACATATATATATATATATATAATATATATATATATATATATATATATATATATATATTATATATATATATATATATATATGAATGAAAACTCACACCCCAGAAGTGACTCGAACCCATACTCCCAGGAGCAACGCACTGGTATGTACAAGACGCCTTAAACCACTTGACCATCACGACCGGACAAAATGAGGTGATAGCCGAAGCTATTTGACCACCCCACCGCCGGCACTCGGATGGTTATCTTGGGCATAGCATTTTACCAAATCACCTCATTCTTTGGGGCACACGTGAGGAACACAAATGCGAACAAGCCTGAATGGTCCCCAGGACTATATGCGAATGAAAACTCACACCTAGAAGTGACTCGAACCCATACTCCCAGGAGCAACGAGTTGCTCCTGGTACATACCAGTTGCGTTGAGCACGAGTTGCTCCTGGTACAGACCAGTTGCGTTGCTCCTGGGAGTATGGGTTCGAGTCACTTCTGGGGTGTGAGTTTTCATTCGCATATAGTCCTGGGGACCATTCAGGCTTGTTCGCATTTGTGTTCCTCACGTGTGCCCCAAAGAATGAGGTGATTTGGTAAAATGCTATGCCCAAGATAACCATCCGAGTGCCGGCGGTGGGTGGTTCAAATAGCTTCGGCTATCACCTCATTTTGTCCGGTCGTGATGGTCAAGTGGTTTAAGGCGTCTTGTACATACCAGTTGCGTTGCTCCTGGGAGTATGGGTTCGAGTCACTTCTGGGGTGTGAGTTTTCATTCGCATATAGTCCTGGGACCATTCAGGCTTGTTCGCATATATATATATATATATATATATATATATATATATATATATATATATATATATATATATATATATATATATTATATATATATATATATATATTAGGGGTACCACCTCTGGTGCAATTGCAGGGACCCACATCCTCGAAGAAGAAAACAAAGAGCATTCAGAGAAGATCTTGTGGATTCTCACTGAATACTTAATTCTTTTCTTCTCCTACCACCCCTATTATTTTTTTGTATGTTTTGTTTTATTTTATTGCAATGCTACAGTTTACAGAGAACACACACACACACACACACAAATATATAACAATTAAACAATCAGCGTTCGAAGACCTCGTCCAGCTCCTCGGAGGTTGGGTGCGTACCCAGGATACAGCACGCATTTCCCCTCTGTACTGCGACACTGAGGCGCTGGAATAGGAAACTGGCTGCTCGTGGGTCTCTAGTTTTCCCAATGAGTTCCTCACCAACCTCCTTTAAAAACTTGAGTGCACATTTACCCCAGGCGCCCAGAGTCTCTGAGCCTATCGGCACGAACCTGTAACAACGTTCTAGGTCTCTGTACTTGTGGATTTTCTGGGTCTCCCTGAAGGTGGCTGCCCCACCTCCCTCCGCTGAGCTGTAACGTAAATAGGTATCAGCCAATGTAGATGCACAGGTGTAATCCCATACGACCTGTTTACCTTCCCTCCATGGCTGCAGGGTGACTCCATCTGGGCGTTTTTGGCTGTTGTCAGGTCTGCACAGCTGGGGTTCCCTTTGTGCTGGACACCCAGCTGTAGCCAAACTTCTCTTGATGATGTCATTGACTGCCTCGTGTCTGGCAATCTTTCCCTGTGTCTTACGACAGATGAGACCATGGCTGCCGTATTGGTCTGCCCGTGCCTGGCCGCAAATACACCGGTGCTCGGTGGAGATAGGGGCGGCAATGCGCAGAGCAACACCAATACTTAGGGCCCGATGATCCAGGCGGGTGCCCAAGGCGGAATTAGGGACTGCCAACAGGAAGTCCCCAGCATGGGGGGCTTGCACAGCTAGGAGACGCGCTCTGTCCTTCTGAGAAGCTACGTCCAGCAATGCTTTGGCGATGTTCTCCACTATGGGGCTATCCCATTTGGCCTGTTTACCGTCGTTTGGACAAGTTGGTCGGGTGTGTGAATTGGCGAGTGTGTCCCACCGACCAGCTCCTTCCACAAATTTGGGATCACGAATCCCAATGGAGTTCCTTAGGTATTCTGGTAGTATTTCCTTCACTAATTCACTGTAGCACTGGTCGAGGATAAGAATGCCGGCAATGCTAACTGTGTCGCCTTGCGAATACCAATACTCAGATGGTCAAGGTTAGCTTATCAACCCCTTTATATATATATATATATATATATATATATATATATATATATATATATATATATATATTATATATATATATATATATATATCACTGTATATATATATTGGTGCATGTCATATATGTCACTGTCATATATATTGGTGAATATTGGCAGCAGGTTTTCATTTTATACATGTTTCACTGAAGATGACTGCATATTCTATATTGATTATTTTCTGGTTAGGGCTTCTATCCCTGTGACTAGTGCTCTTACATCTGGGTTTAATTGGAAGAGAAGTTCTCCAAAAGTCATGTTCGTTCGAGGTGAAGAAAAAGAAATAAACAAAAATAATGTAGAATGTATTACTTATTATAAAATTACATAACGTTTTCGAACCTATATATTCATTCCCAAGTGATGTGACAGTTCAGGGCATATTGTATTTATACCATTAGGGGGTCAGGTGTAGACAAATGGAACGAACAATGGGGTCAGGTGGAGACAAATGGATCGAACAATGGAGGTTTGTAGGGGTATTTAAATGGATTAATAAAGCATAAAGGAGAAAGAGTAGAATCAGGCGAAATAGGGTACGAAACACATACAAAGATTAATCAGGTGTAGTGAGCGTGGCATATTGAACAGTGTCTTCTGTGTTGGCATCTTCATGTTCCGGTCTTGTTCTTACTCTCATGGTGGGTAGAGTGAATAGTTTCCATAATATGGGTATTTATGGTAGGTTGTTCTATTTTTATGTGGATTGCTTCAAGAATATGTAATCTTCTTACATCTTGGGTTTGTCTATTATACAAGTGTTTTTATTCATCATTTCTCTTATTAGGGTGATATCATGGGCTTGTCTCATGTGATTCCTAGGGGCACCGGATTGAAGATGACAGGTCAAATGCCTCGTCAGCTTGGTCGACGTCATACCTATGTACTTAGATTGAGGGTTACATCGTTTGTGGCGGCAGGTGTACATGTATACAACGCTTGACTGCTGTAGAGGGTTCTCCTTCGGCTTTCGGCTGTTTTTAATAAGGAGGTCGGTAGTCTTTTTTAAAAAAGTTTTATAGAATATGATTAAGTCTATGTTTTGGTTAGGAGTAATACTTTTTACGCTTTTACGGATTATTTCTTTAGAAATAACAGAAAAACTATATATATGTTTACTTCTCTATCGATGAACTCTTTCCTCTAAAATTCTTATCTTAAAATTATTCCTCCTCTCCTCCATCTCCATCAGTCTCCCCGAGTGTGTTTTTCCTGCCCGCTGAAGCTAGCCGCTGAACATGTTATTGGCTTCATCTGGATTTTGTGTGATGTTAAGCCAGCCATTAGCGCCGCTCTACCGTACGGTGCACACCCACCATACACCACACTCTCAACGGTTTACTATTTACGCCTCTAGGATCGAGCTGTTAGCTCTTGGACCCCGCGTTTTTAACCGTCGGCTGTTTAATGTACCGACTCCCTGCCTATTTTATCCATGTATGTTTGTCTGTGGTTGGAGGCCCGATGATTGGGGCCACCCTCACCCAACTTTCACACATGAAGCATGTTGGGTTGGGAAGTGTCATAGGAGAAGGACAGAAAGGAGAAGGTGGAGAAGGGAGGAGAGGGGACGGGGCAGGGAAAAAGAGATGAGAGGGGGGCAAAGATAGAAGGGAAAGAGACCCGGGTACAGCTGGGTTCCCCCCTCTAAACCACTATATATGTCACACGCACATCTGCCCCCCAGACCCCTGGCTCCCAGAGTCCCTCTGCCTCTCATATCCCACTCCCTATTCCCAGGCACTTCCTACCTCACAACCACTTATTGGAGATAAAACTGCATCCATCTCTCACCTGCAGCACACACCGAGGGAGACAGGCAGGCAGATAAGTTGTGTGAACTCTGGTAACAGAATTCCAAAGAAAAGTCTCAAGCTTTGGTACACCAATGCTGATGAGTTATCCAATAAAGCAGAGGAAATAAAAGAAAGGGTTTGTGAAGCAGATCTAGACATAATAGCAATAGTGGAAACTAAAATAAAACTTTGATCTCGGATGCAATCTTTCCAGGGGAATACCAAGTAATAAGGAAAGAAAAGACACAGAGACTGGGAGGGGGAGTGGCACTCCTCATCAAGTGGAAATAGAAGTTTGAAGAACTAAAAATCGGGGGACTAATGGAAACACAACGTCTATACTTGGAATTTTGACAGCAGAGTGGAAGAGGATTGTGATCTTAATAATCTACAATCCCCACCAAACAGAAGAAAGTCCAGACAGGAATATGATAATAAGAACAAGACATGTATAGATGAACTGCAGAGGGCAGCAACAAGAGCACACAGAGTGAGAGCGAAACCGCTGGTCATGGGGGACCTAAATCACAAAGGTATCGATTGGGAATCAAGGAATTCCAATGGAGGAGAAGAGCAAAATTAGTGGAAATTATTGAAGGGTATTTCCTAACACAAGATATGAAGGAAGACTCAAGAGAAGGAGGGAATACATCGAGCCCATTAAACTGGATTTTCAGCAAGAACGAAGAAGACATCGAGAATTTTGAACATGAAATACCACTCGAAGTGTGTACTCGCCTATTTGTACTCACCTATTTGTTCCTGCAGGATCGAGCATTGACTCTTGGATCCCGCCTTTCGAGTCATCGGTTGTTTACAGCAATGACTCCGGTCCCATTTCCTTATCATACCTTGTTTTAAAATTATGAATAGAATTTGCTTCCACAACCTGCTCCTTAAGTGCATTCCATTTTTCCACTACTCTCACGCTAAAAGAAAACTTCCTAACATCTCTGTGACCCATCAGAGTATCCAGCTTCCACCCATGTCCCCTCGTTCTGCTACTATTTCGTATGAACATTTCGTCAATTTCCACTCTGTCAATCAACCTAAGTATTTTATACGTTCCTATCATATCCCCCTTTCTCCCTTCTTTTTTTCTAGAGTCTTAAGGCTCAGTTCCTTTAGGCTCTCTTCATACCACATCCCTCGTAACGCTGGGACGAGTCTTATTGCAAACCTCTGAACCTTTTCAAGTTTCCTTATGTGTTTCTTCAGGTGGGGACTCCATGATGGGGCGGCATAATTTAGATTGCCTATTCACTTTGATCGCAATATCGTTATCATAATTTCTTTCCGATACTCTTCTTATGTTAATGTAATCGTTCCTAGCTCTGTTGCATCTGCTCCTGTTGTCCTCTGTCCTTTGTCTTCTGTACTTCCTCCACTCCCTCCTGCTTCTCATTTTTGCTTCCTGATACTGTCTATTAAACCATGTGTTATTATGACTAGGTGCACCATACCTTGGATTGTTTTTCCTCTAATTTCTTCCTCCCACTGCACTTCTCCCAGATAGTCTCTTATCCTCCTGTAGTCCCCTTTCCTGTAGTCAACTTTTTTTTCCCAGACCTCTTGTCCCAATGTCACAAGTTTGAGTTCCATCATGTAGTCAAAGACTAGGACACAATGGTCACTGGCTCCTAGAGGTATTTCATGTTCCAAATTCTCGATGTCTTCCACATTCTGGGTGAAAATCAGGTCTAATAGGCTTGGTGTATTCCCTCCTCTTTCCCATGTGTCTTCCTGCACATGTTGTGTTAGGAAATTCCTGTCTATAACATGTGTGTGTACTCACCTAATTGTGCTTGCGGGGGTTGAGCTCTGGCTCTTTGGTCCCGCCTCTCAACTGTCAATCAACAGGTGTACAGGTTCCTGAGCCTATTATGCTCTATCATATCTACACTTGAAACTGTGTATGGAGTCAGCCTCCACCACATCACTTCCTAATGCATTCCATTTGTCAACCACTCTGACACTAAAAAAGTTTTTTCTAATATCTCTGTGGCTCATTTGGGCACTCAGTTTCCACCTGTGTCCCCTAGTGCGTGTGCCCCTTGTGTTAAATAGACTGCCTTTATCTAACCTATCAATTCCCTTGAGAATCTTGAATGTGGTGATCATGTCCCCCCTAACTCTTCTGTCTTCTAGCGAAGTGAGGTTTAATTCCCGTACTCTCTCCTCGTAGCTCATACCTCTCAGCTCGAGTCTGGTGGCAAACCTTTTAACCTTTTCCAGTTTGGTCTTATCCTTGACTAGATATGGACTCCATGCTGGGGCTGCATACTCCAGGATTGGTCTGACATATGTGGTATACAAAGTTCTGAATGATTCCTTACACAAATTTCTGAATGTCGTTCTTATGTTGGCCAGCCTGGCATATGCCGCTGATGTTATCCTCTTGATATGGGCTGCAGGAGACAGGTCTGGCGTGATATCAACCCCCAAGTCTTTTCTTTCTCTGACTCTTGAAGTATTTCATTTCCCAGATGCTACCTTGTATCTGGCCTCCTGCTCCCTACACCTATCTTCATTACATTACATTTGCTTGGGTTAAACTTTAACAACCATTTGTTTGACCATTCCTTCAGCTTGTCTAGGTCTTCTTGAAGTCTCAAGCAGTCCTCCTCTGTCTTAATCCTTCTCATAATTTTGGCATCGTCAGCAAACATTGAGAGAAATGAATCTACCCTCCGGGAGATCATTTACATATATCAGAAACAAGATAGGACCGAGTACAGAGCCCTGTGGGACTCCACTGGTGACTTCACGCCAATCTGAGGTCTCACCCCTCACCGTAACTCTCTGCTTCCTATTGCTCAGGTACTCCCCTATCAACTGGAGCACCTTACCAGCTACACCTGCCTGCCTCTCCAGCTTATGTACCAGCCTCTTATGCGGTACTGTGTCAAAGGCTTTCCGACAATCCAAGAAAATGCACTCCGCCCAGCCTTCTCTTTCTTGCTTAATCTTTGTCACCTGGTCGTAGAATTCTATAAAGCCAGTCAGGCAAGATTTACCCTCCCTGAATACATGTTGGCAATTTGTCAGGAAGTCCCTTCTCTCCAGATGTGTTACCAGGTTTTTCCTCACGATCTTCTCCATCACCTTGCATGGTATAGAAGTCAAGGACACTGGCCTGTAGTTCAGTGCCTCTTGCCTGTCGCCCTTTTTGTATATTGGGACCACATTCGCCGTCTTCCATATTTCTGGTAGGTGCCTCTGCACACACACACACACACACACACACGTGTGTGTGTGTACTCACCTAGTTGTACACACCTAGTTGTGCTTGCGGGGGTTGAGCTCTGGCTCTTTGGTCCCGCCTCTCAACCGTCAATCAACAGGTGTACAGTTTCCTGAGCCTATTGGGCTCTATCATATCTACACTTGAAACTGTGTATGGAGTCAGCCTCCACCACATCGTTTCCTAATGCATTCCATTTGTCAACCACTCTGACACTAAAAAAGTTCTTTCTAATATCTCTGTGGCTCATTTGGGCACTCAGTTTCCACCTGTGTCCCCTAGTGCGTGTGCCCCTTGTGTTAAACAGCCTGTCTTTATCAACCCTGTCGATTCCCCTGAGAATCTTGAATGTGGTGATCATGTCCCCCCTAACTCTTCTGTCTTCCAACGAAGTGAGGTTTAATTCCTGCAGTCGCTCCTCGTAGCTCATACCTCTCAGCTCGGGTACTAGTCTGGTGGCAAACCTTTGAACCTTTTCCAGTTTAGTCTTATGCTTGACTAGATAGGGACTCCATGCTGGAGCCGCATACTCCAGGATTGGTCTGACATATGTGGTATATAATGTTCTGAAAGATTCCTTACACAAGTTTCTAAAGGCCGTTCTTATGTTAGCCAACCTGGCATATGCTGCTGATGTTATCCTCTTGATATGAGCTTCAGGGGACAGGTCTGGCGTGATATCAACCCCCAGGTCTTTCTCTCTCTCTGACTCTTGAAGTATTTCATCTCCCAAATGATACCTTGTATCTGGTCTCCTGCTTCCTACCCCTATCTTCATTACATTACATTTGCTTGGGTTAAACTCTAACAGCCATTTGTTCGACCATTCCTGCAGCTTGTCCAGGTCTTCTTGAAGTCTCAAGCTGTCCTCCTCTGTCTTAATCCTTCTCATAATTTTGGCGTCGTCAGCAAACATTGAGAGGAATGAGTCTATACCCTCTGGGAGATCATTTACGTATATCAGAAACAGGATAGGTCCAAGTACAGAGCCCTGTGGGACTCCACTGGTGACTTCACGCCAGTCTGAGGTCTCACCCCTCACTGTAACTCTCTGCTTCCTATTGCTTAGGTACTCCCTTATCCACTGGAGCGCCCTACCTGTTACTCCTGCCTGTTTCTCCAGCTTATGCATCAACCTTTTATGGGGTACTGTGTCAAAGGCTTTCCGACAGTCCAAAAAAATGCAGTCCGCCCACCCTTCTCTTTCTTGCTTAATTCTTGTCACCTGATCGTAGAATTCTATCAAGCCTGTAAGGCAAGATTTACCCTCCCTGAACCCATGTTGATGGGTTGTCACGAAGTCTCTTCTCTCCAGATGTGTTACTAGGTTTTTTCTCACAATCTTCTCCATCACCTTGCATGGTATACAAGTTAAGGACACTGGCCTGTAGTTCAGTGCCTCTTGTCTGTCACCCTTTTTGTATATTGGTACTACATTAGCAGTCTTCCATATTTCTGGTAGGTCCCCCGTTTCCAGTGACTTACTATACACTATGGAGAGTGGTAAGCAAAGTGCTCCTGCACACTCTTTCAATACCCATGGCGAGATTCCATCCGGCCCAACAGCTTTTCTCACATCCAGCTCCAATAGGTGCTTTTGACCTCATCTCTTGTAATTTCGAACCTATCCAAGGTCACCTGGTTTGCTGCCACCTCTCCCAGCGCCGTGATATCTCCCTGTTCTATTGTAAAGACCTCCTGGAACCTTTTGTTGAGTTCTTCACACACCTCTTTGTCATTCTCTGTGTACCTGTCCTCGCCCACCCTAAGTTTAATCACCTGTTCCTTCACTGTTGTCTTCCTCCTGATGTGACTGTGTAGTAGCTTTGGTTCAGTCTTGGCTTTGTTAGCTATATCATTTTCATACCTTTTCTCAGCTGCTCTTCTCACACTGACATACTCGTTCCTGGTTCTCTGGTATCTCTCTCTACTTTCTGGTGTTCTGTTATTACGGAAGTTCCTCCATGCCCTTTTGTTCAGCTCCTTTGCTTTCATACATTCCCTATTAAACCACGGATTCTTCCTTTGCTTCTCTGTTTTTCCTGTTGGGCTGGGACAAACCTGCTTACAGCCTCCTGACATTTTTGGGTGACATAGTCCATCATGTCTTGTACGGACTTGGTTCCGAGTTCTGTGTCCCAATGTATATCCCATAGGAATTTATTCATCTCCTCATAGTTTCCCTTTCGGTACGCCAGCCCTTTGGTTCCCAGTTCTTTTTTGGGGGTGATAATTCCTAGCTCAACCAGGTACTCAAAGCTCAATACACTATGATCACTCATTCCCAAGGGGGCTTCCAACTTAACTTCCCTTATATCCGACTCATTTAGGGTAAATATCAAATCAAGCAAGGCTGGTTCATCCCCTCCTCTCATTCTTGTCGGTCCCTTGACGTGTTGACTTAGAAAGTTTCTTGTTGCCACATCCAGCAGCTTAGCTCTCCATGTGTCTGGGCCTCCGTGTGGGTCTCTGTTCCCCCAATCTATCTTCCCATGGTTGAAGTCTCCCATGATTAGAAGTCTGGATCCGTTCCTGCTAGCCACAGAAGCTGCTCTCTCTATTATATTGATGGTGGCCAGGTTGTTTCTATCATATTCCTGTCTGGGTCTTCTGTCATTCGGTGGGGGGTTATATATGACTACTATTATAATTTTCTGTCCTCCAGTTGCAATGGTGCCTGATATGTAGTCCCTGAAACCTTCACAGTTCTGAATTACCATCTCTTCGAAACTCCAACCTTCTCTTAGTAGCAAAGCCACACCACCTCCTCCTCTCCCTTCTCTCTCTTTCCTCACTACATAGTAGCCCTGTGGAAACACTGCATTTGTTATGATTTTCGTTAGCTTTGTTTCTGTGAGTGCTATTATGTCTGGGTTTTCTTCTAGTGCCCACTCTCCAAGTTCACTAGTTTTATTTGTAATCCCATCTATGTTAGTGTACATCGCCTTGAAGCTCACTTTCTTCTGTTCATTTACATATCCCTTTCTTGGCGAGTATTCTACTGGTGTGGGAAGCTGTTCCGTGGGTGAGAGGATCTGTGAGGTGGTTTGCAGGGTCGCAGAGGGTTTTGGGTGGGGGGTGGGGGTTTAAGGGAAGGGGAACGGGTAGGGTGTGGGTTAAGGAGATAGGGGGGACATGGAGGATACGGGGTGAGGGGGGGAGGAGGAATAGGGAGGGTATGGGATGAAGGGGGACTGGGGGGGAAAGGTGGGAGGGGGGACATGATGGGAATGGGGATGGGGTGTCGGGGTCAGAATGGGGTGGGGGGGGAGGGAGGGTTGGGTGGGGGCAGGTAGGGTGAGGGGAAGGAAGGGTTTCTATGCAGAGGGGGTTGGTGGTGTTGCCCCACCTCTGGTGTTGCTGGGATGCTGGTTTTGGGTCCCCTCTTGTCTCTGGGACTGCTGTGTTGGGGGCTGTGATTTCCTGGTGCGCCTCTCTCCCTGCGCTTCCTCCTGCCTCTATGCTGCCCTGGCTCTCTCCTCCTTCGTCCTGTCCCTCTGCAGGAATACTTGTTTGTATCCCTCCACATGTGGAGACGACTCTTCTTTTCTAGAATATCCTCCTTCGTGGTTTCGTTTGCAAACCACACTTTACAAGTCGGTTTCTGTCCCTGTGGTACCAGCCCAACCTGAAACCCTTCTCAATGTTGTGTGCAGCCCTTCCATCTGTAACCACTTCAGTAGCCCATGTACTGCCTCTCTATCCTTGCCATTCCATTCTTGCCTGTTGGATCCTTCTGTTATTGATGCCTACAACTACCACTGATCTCTTTCTCCAGCAGTTGAGTGGTGCACCTTGCTGCTTCCTGTGAGGTAGCAGCTTGCATGGCTACCTCCCTCACTGTGGCCATNGTGTGTGTGTGTGTTGTGTTGTGTGTGTGTGTGTGGAGGTGTGTGTGTGTGTGTGTGTGTGTGTGTGTGTGTGTTGTGTGTGTGTGTGTGTGTGTACTCACCTATTTGTACTCACCTATTTGTGCTTGCAGGATCGAGCATTGACTCTTGGATCCCGCCTTTCCAGCTATCGGTTGTTTACAGCAATGACTCCTGTCCCATTTCCCTATCATACCTAGTCTTAAAAGTATGAATAGTATTTGCTTCCACAACCTGTTCCCCAAGTGCATTCCATTTTTCCACTACTCTCACGCTAAAAGAAAACTTCCTAACATCTGTGACTCATCTGAGTTTCCAGTTTCCACCCATGTCCCTCGTTCTGTTATTATTACGTGTGAACATTTCATCTATTTCCACTTTGTCAATTCCCCTGAGTATTTTATATGTCCCTATCATATCTCCTCTCTCCCTTCTTTTCTCTAGTGTCGTAAGGTTCAGTTCCTTCAGACGCTCTTCATATCCCATCCCTCGTAACCCTGGGACAAGCCTCGTCGCAAACCTCTGAACCTTCTCCAGTTTCCTTATGTGTTTCTTCAGGTGGGGGGCTCCATGATGGCGCGGCATACTCTAAGACGGGTCTCACGTAGGCAGTGTAAAGCGCCGTAAAAGCCTCCTCATTTAGGTTTCTGAATGAAGTTCTAATTTTCGCCAGTGTAGAGTACGCTGCTGTCGTTATCCTATTTATATGTGCCTCAGGAGTTAGATTAGGTGTCACATCCACTCCCAGATCTCTTTCTCGAATCGTTACAGGTAGGCTGTTCCCCTTCATTGTGTACTGTCCCTTTGGTCTCCTATCACCTGATCCCATTTCCATAACTTTACATTTACTGGTGTTAAACTCCAGTAGCCATTTCCCTGACCATCTCTGCAACCTGTTTAAGTCCTCTTGGAGGATCCTACAATCCTCGTCTGTCACAACTCTTCTCATTAATTTTGCGTCATCCGCAAACATTGACATGTATGATTCCACTCCTGTAAACATGTCATTTACGTAAATTAGAAAGAGGATTGGTCCCAGCACCGATCCTTGAGGTACTCCATTTGTTACTGTTCGCCAGTCCGACTTCTCGCCCCTTACCACCCCTCTGGCTCCTTCCTGTTAGGTAGTTCTTCACCCATTCTAGGGCCTTTCCGCTCACTCCTGCCTGTCTCTCAAGCTTGTATAGCAGTCTCATGTGCGGTACTGTATCAAAGGCCTTTGGCAGTCAAGAAATATGCAGTCTGCCCAGCCTTCTCTGTCCTGCCTTATCCTTGTTACTTTATCATAGAATTCTAGAAGGTGTGTTAGGCATGATTTCCCTGTCCAGAACCCATGTTGATGCTTGTTTACAAACCCAACGCTCTCCAGGTGCTCAACAAGTCGTAGCCTAATTATTCTTTCAAGTATTTGTGTGTGTGTGTGTGTGTGTGTGTGTGTGGTGTGTGTGTGTGTGTGTGTGTGTGTGTGTGTGTGTGTGTGTGTGTGTGTGTGTGTGTGTGTGTGTGGAGTTTTCCTGAAATTATACAGGTATATCTTTCTATATTTTTTCTCATGGAATGATAAAGCTTTCGATTATATTATATATGATATTATTTATTTTTAATTTGAGTTACTTTATTACCTTATTATTAAATATAATAAAGTTAATTGGAATAAAGCAATTTGGAAAGAAATATTAGAAACTATCAATTATTATTATTATGTTCTTCGGGTGGAAGAATGTATGAAAAAAATCAGCGATATCCTCAGTGATGACACTAAATTTCAGCTAATCACGAGTATCCCTTTGGAAGACCTTAAAAGTAAGGTGAACAAAACTATTACCGAAAACAACGCAGAGAGGTGGAATTCACTTTGCTAAACTCCAAGGCAACTATGGCCTAGGATATGTCTGTGGCAATGTTAAGAAACATTAACTAAGTAACGCACTATGTGCAATAGTCAGATACCAACTCCAACCTGCCACCTTGTCAAAAGGCTAAACGAACCACATACACTCCAAGCAACCACAGTTATCAGGCCACTAATTTATCAGGAAATCACTGACTAAAACTGGGAGACCCTCCGGACACAGGGCCACTCAAACGTATTACATCTACAGATGGCTGATGAACTTCCGGGCAGGAACACAAAAATTAATCACGGTAAGATAAGTATAAAACAAACAGAGCAGACACCTTCTCGTGCTGCCACTTCTTCTGACTCTGTACACAGACAACTCGCTGGAGAACCGCCCAGAATCGTACCAAATTGCAGAGGAGGGGTTGAACGTCACTAAGATGGGAACTCTGCTCAGAAGCCACCTGTTCTCAGGTGTTCACAACCAAAACTAAGCAAACAGCGACTAACCCGTCTCTCTCCTCAACTCTAGCGTTCACCTTCAAGGTTACCTTAGTTTGTCTATAGTGTTGTCCGGTGTCCAGGTCGGAGTATTTTCCTCTCTCTTAGAGCCCTCACAGGAACAAGTGCAAACAAAGTTGTCTAACAGACAAACATTTATTACAAATACAAGAAAGTAAAAATATAATAAATAGATGGTGCTTTGGACGGGGTCCCTAACTTGCAGCTCTTGTCTGAGTCACAAACCTCCAGAATTTAGTAAGACTTAAGCTTTACTATATTTGCTTGAGCTTTTATAGCTCAAGCAATTATAGCATTCATAAATACATAAATGTCACATCAATACAAAAATCATTGTCAATGCTATACACGTATTATGATTAATATTATCAATAACAACTATAAATAATATCTAAATTACTTAACCACCAATAACCTGCGAACGTAACCGCAGGAGACCACCAGAGATTGTTGACTCAATAAATATCACTATTCTTCCATATAGTCTCTTTTTATCAAATTGTTTATAACTAGACTTTTTGTTTATCAGTTCGCTGGACAGCGAATTGATATTCTGTAATCAATCATATAAATCAATAACAATAAATAACTACTCTCACCTCCTTTCACTGCACCAAGTACACCATCATATATACATATATTGCTCTCACAAACACAGACAACCAATCGATCCTCTATATATCATTTTGCAGATTAATCTTCCTTGTAAACAGACAGGCTTCTTCCGTGACAGGCTTCATCTTTAGTAAACATACAACAGAATCATCCATCGGTTGGTCCTCGGGTAGGTGTAACCTTCTCACAGCTTCCATACACGGTACTGCATCCACCATGCTTGACACTCAACACTGTTCGAGTGACGACGCTTGCTTGACGACGTCAAAATGGCGTCTGGAGTTTACCTCTTCCAGGTCGCCCACAAATTCTTCATTTGACTGACAATGTCGACTTGTGTGTGTCCTGACCTGTGTGTGGGGTGAATACACAGGTACCATCACCTCTGTGTCCTGACTTGTGTGTGTGTGTGGGGTGAATACACAGGTACCACCTCTGTGTCCTGACTTATGTGTGGGATCAATACACAGGTACCACCTCTGTGTCCTGACTTGTGTGTGGGGTCAATACACAGGTACCACCTGTGTCCTGACTTGTGTGTGGGGTCAATACACAGGTACCACCTCTGTGTCCTGACTTGTGTGTGGGATCAATACACAGGTACCACCTGTGTCCTGACTTGTGTGTGGGGTCAATACACAGGTACCACCTCTGTGTCCTGACTTGTGTGTGGGATCAATACACAGGTACCACCTGTGTCCTGACTTGTGTGTGGGGTCAATACACAGGTACCACCTGTGTCCTGACTTGCGTGTGGGGTCAATACACAGGTACCACCTGTGTCCTGACTTGTGTGTGGGGTCAATACACAGGTACCACCTCTGTGTCCTGACTTGTGTGTGGGGTCAATACACAGGTGCCAACTCGGTTTACCTGTCAACAGATCCTCTTCAAGGATGAAGAGGCCTCTTCTTGGGTCTCCCACAGTGGACCATCACGGAGCGACCAGTCTATTTGAGGTCGCCCTTCTTGTCGCCACTATATACGACGCAGGAAACAAACCGTCCTCACACGGCTCCCAACAACACTTGCTTCCTTCAAAGATCCCTGCAGATTCCTCACCAAAACGACACAATAATCTCTTTCCTTTGGAACGACGAAGTGCGTGTTATCCCCTTGACCTCCACACTGGCAGGTGACGTCACAAACACGTCACCCTTCCAGTTATAACGTCATCACTGCACACAGCACGTCACATACTGTCGACATCACACCGTGTTCTATAAAGTTGCTCATGTCCGCCATAATGCCTCTTCTGCAATATCCAACAATGGTTGCTTGTATTATGACTTATATTACAACATCCCTCTGGATCATCTGTAGGAGAAAGTGAGGGAAAACTCTCACTATGTTGACCAGACCACACACTAAAAGGTGAAGGGACGACGACGTTTCGGTCCGTCCTGGACCATTCTCAAGTCGATTGTGTACTTCTGCCACGTTATTGTGACTCGCCCAACTCTCACTATGGGGCCGGGCCTAAATCTATGTGTGTGTAGCTGTCACCTGTCACCCAGCTGTTGCCGTGCCCCACACGACTATGGTGCACCTGTTCTATCAGCCTGCACCTGCCACCTAGTGTACCCCACGTGTTACTCACATGTTACCATGTGCGGAGATTGTTGGAGTATTCCATCAGAGCCTCTTCAGTTCAACGTGTATGTACGCAAGGTGTGAGTGACGGACCGGTCTTTAAAGTGAATATAAATAATTCTCTCCTTATAGTGTTTCCTTGTGTTGATCTAAGATCAACCGTCCGACCTGTTATCTCGTTATCACCTGTAACAGGTGTCGGTACAGCCGTCTGAGTGTCACTGTATCCGTCACTGTCTTGGGTGCAAGTGTTATTCACACGGAAATGTTAAATGCTGGAAAAGGAAACACATTTAGTATTTGTTATACTTTTGTGCATTTAAGTTGTATGGATTGTTATTTGCTTAACTAAACGAACTAGAATGTTCAGTTCCTGAACCGATTATGTGCCTCTGTAATCCTTTACCCCTAATCCTTTACCTTGTAATCCTCTAATGGGTGTTAGTCAGCTGTCTCGGGCTGCTTCCTGGAGGTGAAGGCCTGGTCGAGGACCGGGCTGCGAGGACACTAAAAAGCCTCATCTCAAGAAAACCTCTCCCACCGCCCACGGGATGGGTATTATTTCAAATAAAGAAAGAAATTGAATTGGTGTTATTATTATTATTTCATTAATAGTGATTTCTGTGTGTATGTGATACATTGAATTTTAATCATTCCAGACACCAGTGGAAGAAAGAGTCATTGAGTGTTGTGTCTAGGTGTCACCTGTATATTATTATATTGTTACTCCTTGATTATTATGTTGTGTTATGTAGTAGTACTATATATAGTAGTATTATATATTGAGTACTTGTGTGTTAGCGTACAGTGTTGAGTATAATTATTTCATCTTGGTTAACTGTCTGGGTGACAGGAGATTTAAAGTAAAGAGTTATTGATATGACTGGTGTTGTCCTTAGTGACAGTGTTAATGTAATAATTACTAATTTGATTTGTTACTGTCGGTGTGACAGAAGGATTAACTTAATTTATTTAATTGTATATTTGATTTGATTGCAGTCCAAGGGACGGTGTGTTACGTAATTAATTGATTGAAAATTGTCATGGTGACAAGTCTTGCATTGTTTTGTTGTTATTGATTTGTATTGCATCATTGTTTATTTCCACTGCAAGAGTTGAGTGCAGTTGAGTCCAAGTGTTCACTAGTGTTCAGTTAGTTCACTTTGTTCTTTCTTGCCCATGCAAGAGGGTTGGAGACTAGGTCTTGTGATTACCACACAGAGTGGTGGTGGGGTCGTCCTGCTGCAGCTGGTATTGTTTAGCTGTGGAGTGACACTCTGGTATTAACATAACGTAAAGTTGTTATTGCCGTGTATTAGTAAGTAAGTTTGTTGAATAAATTGTTATTGTTGCAAAGGCGTCTTGGTCAAGAACCTTTGATGAGAACAGTCCCATTATTTTACTCTACTACGGCTACTTCTGAAATCTTGAATTTAAGAGGTTTAAACTCTTGGATCACGCCCACAGCTTCAAACACTAAATAATAAATTTGGTGTGAGAACCCATTTGCTACTTTCTAGATTTCTTAGGCAATTGAGGAGCTAATGACCTAGTGATTGGAGGACCAAGTAATTGGACCTCGGCGTTTGCACTCGCCTTTCCTAGTTGAGTAATTTTCAGATTTAGTACCCACCAAAGTGTCACTGAGTGCCACTGAGTGTCTATAAGAGGGAATATTTCACACCTGGCGCCCAACGTGGGGCCAATGTGTGTGGGTTCAAGGGAAACATAAAGTAGGGAACTTTTCACATCGAGAAATGGCCGAACATCATCATTTATGAGTCATGTGTAAACAGGTTTTCAGTCATAAACAAGGGTTTGGAGGCTGGCGCATTTGGCCTTTGTTGATAAGGACGGGCTAGTGCATAGTGTGAAGATATTTCTGCACAGATCATGTGAAATCGAATATCACAAATATCCAATATAATGTAGCTCCAACTATTCTCAAACAATGCTTCACATGCGTCCTCTGTTTGAACTGCACCTCTCTAAATGCTTCCAGCATTTAAAGAGATGCATTCTCATTAACAAAGAGGTCAAATGTTGACCAGACCACACACTAGAAGGTGAAGGGACGACGACGTTTCGGTCCGTCCTGGACCATACTCAAGTCGATTGTGAATGTGAATCATGGACCATTCTCACAATCGACTTGAGAATGGTCTAGGATGGACCGAAACGTCGTCGTCTCTTCACCTTCTAGTGTGTGGTCTGGTCAACATACTTTAGCCACGTTATTGTGACTCATCGCCTGCAAAGGTCAAATGCTCATTAATCCAGCTGCCATATCTCCTGCTTATGAATGAAAATGGGTTTACAAACGACTCAACCGATGACATTCAAACATTTCTCGAACAGTATTTCCCTGACATTTTTTGTTCGGATCACAACTCTGTAAATGCTTGACCCACGTACTTCAAATGTAAACCATTGTCAACAGAACCTAAATACTTAACCTACCCCTAACTTATGAGTAACTTTACATAGAACTTTAATATGTAATATTAAATCTCTACACGGAAAAAAATCGTACAAAGTACGTTAAAATTGATGAATGCGTCTTGAGGGTTGGCTGCTGCTTTAACAAGCCTAGCCTGAGGATGGGTTGATGCTTCACCAACGTACTGGAGCTGTTAATCAGTGCTAGCAGAACCTAAACACTTAACCTAATGTTGGTTTGAATATAAACAAAAGTATGAAATGATATTAATGAATTAAAAAAAAATAATACACAATTCTGTCAAATCGAGATATGCGTCTTTTTGTGAGCCGCTGCATGAACGAGCTCAGCCTCATGAGAACTGGTTCAGAAACAGGTATAATGACGGGTCTTATTAACATAAATTTGGTTAGGGTTTTGATGACGGGCTGGAGGCTTGTTGGTAGCGGCAGCCATGACAACCATGATCTGAAGATGGGTTAGCCCGCGTAAATATAACAGAAGACGATGCTTCACCATCTACTTCTTCTTCTCCTTCGCGATACGTGCCACTCGCATGATGGTTTTCCTCCCGATGACTTCACCTTCACCATCTGATCCGATGAAGATTCTTGGCTACCTGGGGTTCTAAGTTCTCCATCTGCCTTTAGTCGCAATTTAGTTTCCCCCGTAACAGTAACACTGTTCAAGCCTCAGTAACACTCACGACACCATCACAACCAATGCTCTCATAACAGAGAGAACTATTTAAATACCAGTTGTGTGGAAACCCCAGAGCCTCAGGTAGGCCATTACAGGTCACAAATTTGTTTCCTTCGGGGAGTGTGAGGAGGGGGGGGGGGGGGAATCAGGGTGTCGAACTTAGTCGGGAGGATTTTACAATGATAGAAATGGTGTTAGTGACTAGCCTGACAGCTGGGTGGACAGCGTTTCGGATTCGTAGTCCTGAGGTCTGGGTTCGATCGCCGGTGGAGGCGGAGACAAATGGTCAAAATGTTTCTTTCACCATGATGCCCCTGTTCACCTAGCAGTAAATAAGTACCTGGAGTTAGACAGCTGCTACGGGCTGCTTCCTGTGGGGGATGGAAAAGTAACAAAAAGGAGACCAGGTCGAGGACCAGGCTGCGGGGACGCTAAGCCCTGAAATCATCTCAAGATAACCTCAAGATAACCAAGATCGTAGTTGGAAGTAACTATCGTGTTTAGTGACTATGTAAACCAAATAAAATGGTGTTCGAAGTTGTCCACAACTAGTACTCGTGTACAAAAAGATGGGCCCTGAGAAATTTGGAATCTCGGACACCTCCGGGCCCTCAGGGGAGGAATTCATAGCAGAGAAGCAGGTAAAATGCTGAGGACTGTGAAGCTGAGAGCCTTAGTCACGGCCTTGGTAACACCAACAGCCTCAGGGCCCCTGGTAACACAACAGCTCAGGGCCCCTGGTAACACCAGCACCTCAGGGGCCCTGGTAACACCAACAGCCTCAGGGCCCCTGGTAACACCAACAGCCTCAGGGGCCCTGGTAACACCAACAGCCTCAGGGCCCCTGGTAACACCACAGCCTCAGGGGCCCTGGTAACACCACACCCTCAGGGCCCCTGGTAACACCAGCAGCCTCAGAGCCCCTGGTAACACCAACAGCCTCAGGGCCCTGGTAACACCAACAGCCTCAGGGCCCTGGTAACACCAGCAACCTCAGGGCCCCTGGTAACACCAACAGCCTCAGGGCCCTGGTAACATCAGCAGCCTCAGGGCCCCTGGTAACACCAACAGCCTCAGGGCCCTGGTAACATCAGCAGCTCAGGGCCCCTGGTAACACCAACAGCCTCAGGGGCCCTGGTAACATCAGCAGCCTCAGGGCCCCTGGTAACATCAGCAGCCTCAGGGCCCCTGGTAACATCAGCAGCCTCAGGGCCCTAGTAACATCAGCAGCCGCAGGGCCCTGGTAACACCAACAGCCTCAGGGGCCCTGGTAACACCAACAGCCTCAGGGGCCCTGGTAACACCAAAGCCTCAGGGCCCCTGGTAACACCAACAGCCTCAGGGGCCCTGGTAACACCAACAGCCTCAGGACCCCTGGTAACAACAACACCCTCAGGGCCCCTGGTAACACCAGCAGCCTCAGGGCCCTGGTAACACCAACAGCATCAGGGCCCTGGTAACACCAACAGCCTCAGGGCCCTGGTAACACCAGCAGCCTCAGGCCCCTGGTAACAACAACACCCTCAGGGGCCCTGGTAACACCAGCAGCCTCAGGGCCCCTGGTAACACCAACAACTCAGGGCCCTGGTAAACACCAACCTCTCAGGGCCCCTGGTAACACCAGCAGCCTCAGGGCCCCTGGTAACACCAGCAGCCTCAGGGCCCCTGGTAACACCAACAGCCTCAGGGCCCCTGGTAACACAACAGCCTCAGGGCCCCTGGTAACACCAGCAGCCTCAGGGCCCCTGTAACACCAACAGCCTCAGGGGCCCCTGGTAACACCAAACAGCTTCAGGGGCCCCTGGTAACACCAACAGCCTCAGGGCCCCTGATAACACCAACAGCCTCAGGGCCCCCTGGTAACACCAACAGCCTCAAGGCCCCTGGTAACACCAACAGCCTCAGGGGACCTTGGTAACAACAACAGCCTCAGGGGCTCTGGTAGCTCCAACAGCCTCAAGGGCCCCTGGTAACACCAACAGCCTCAGGGGCCCTGGTACACCAACAGCCTCAGGGCCCCTGGTAACACCAACAGCCTCAGGGGCCCCTGGTAACACCAACAGCCTCAGGGGCCCTGGTAACACCACAGCCTCAGGGGCCCCTGGTAAACACCAACAGCCTCAGGGCCCTGGTAACACCAACAGCTCAGGGGCCCTGGTAACACCAACAGCCTCAGGGCCCCTGTAACACCAACAGCATCAGGGCCCCTGGTCACCAACAGCCTCAGGGGCCCTGGTAACACCAACAGCCTCAGGGCCCTTGGCAACACCAACAGCCTCAGGGCCCCTGGTAACACCAACAGCCTCAGGGGCCCCTGGTAACACCAACAGCCTCAGGGCCCTGGTAACACCAACAGCCTCAGGGGCCCTGGTAGCTCCAACAGCCTCAAGGGCCCTGGTAACACCAACAGCCTCAGGGGCCCTGGTAGCTCCAACAGCCTCAGGGGCCCATGTTAACACCAACAGCCTCAGGGCCCCTGGTAACACCAACAGCCTCAGGGCCCCTGGTAACACCAACAGCCTCAGGGGCCCTGGTAACACCAGCAGCCTCAGGGGCCTGGTAACACAACAGCCTCAGGGCCCCTGGTAACACAACAGCCTCAGGGCCCCTGGTAACACCAACAGCCTCAGGTGCCCTGGTAACACCAACAGCCTCAGGGCCCCTGGTACACCAACGGCCTCAGGGCCCTGGAACACCAACAGCCTCAGGGGCCCCTGGTAACACCAACAGCCTCAGGGCCCCTGCTAACACCAGCAGCCTCAGGGCCCCTGGTAACACCAACAGCCTCAGGGGCCCTGGTATCACCAACAGCTCAGGGCCCCTGGTAACACCAGCAGCCTCCGGCCCCTGGTAACACCAACGCCTCAGGGGCCCCTGGTATCACCAACAGCCTCAGGGCCCTGGTAACACCAGCAGCCTCAGGGGCCTGGTAAAACCAACAGCCTCAGGGGCCCTGCTAACACCAACAGCCTCAGGGGCCTGGTATCACCAACAGCCTCAGGGGCCCTGGTAACACCAAACAGCCTCAGGGGCCCTGGTAACACCAGCAGCCTCAGGCCCCCTGGTAACACCAACAGCTCAGGGGCATTGATACCTTGATACCTTACCTTCCTTGATACCTTGAGGTGCTTCCGGGGCTTATCGTCCCCGCGGCCCGGTCATCGACCAGGCCTCCTGGTTGCTGGACTGATCAACCAGGCTGTTGGACGCGGCTGCTCGCAGCCTGACGTATGAGTCACAGCCTGGTTGATCAGGTATCCTTTGGAGGTGCTTATCCAGTTCTCTCTTGAACACTGTGAGGGGTTTGCCAGTTATGTCCCTTATGTGTAGTGGAAGCGTGTTGAACAGTCTCGGGCCTCTGATGTTGATAGAGTTCTCTCTCAGAGTACCAGTTGCACCTCTGCTTTTCAACGGGGGTATTCTGCACATCCTGCCATGTCTTCTGGTCTCATGTGATGTTATTTCTGTGTGCAGGTTTGGGACCAGCCCCTCTAATATTTTCCACGTGTAAATTATTATGTATCTCTCCCGCCTGCGCTCAAGGGAATACAGATTTAGGCTCTTTAGTCGGTCCAATAGTTTAGATGTTTACCGAGTGGATTCTAGCAGTAAAGGATCTCTGCACGCTCTCCAGGTCAGCAATTTCACCCGCAGTGAAAGGGGCTGTCATTGTGCAGCAGTACTCCACTCTAGAGAGCACAAGCGTTTTGAAAAGTGTCATCATCGGTATAGCATCTCTAGTGTGAAAAGTTCTTGTTATCCAACCTGTCATTTTTCTTGCAGTTGTGACGGCTACTTTATTGTGTTCTTTAAAGGTAAGGTCTTCCGACATGAGTACACCCAGATCCTTTACATTGCCTTTCGTTCTATGTTATGATTTGCCTGAGTTTTGTACGTGGTTCCGTTTTTATATTTTCATTTTTTCCATAGCGCATGAGCTGGAACTTGTCTTCGTTAAACACCATATTATTTTCTGTAGCCCATAGAAAGACCTGATCTACATCTGACTGGAGGTTCGCCGTGTCCTCTATGTTGCCTACTCTCATGAAGATCCTAGTGTCATCTGCAAAGGATGATACAGTGCTATAGGTTGTGTTCTTGTCTATGTCCGATATGAGGATGAGAAAAAGTACTGGAGCAAGCACAGTACCCTGGGGGACTGAGCTCTTAACGGTTGACGGGTTGGATTTTATTTGTTGACTATTACACATTGGGTTGTTGGTCAGGAAATTGTAGATCCATCTGCCTACTTTTCCGGTAATTCCTTTTGAGCGCATTTTATGGGCAATAACACCATGGTCACATTTATCAAAAGCTTTTGCGAAATCTGTGTAAATTACATCAGCGTTTTGTTTGTCTTCCATAGCATCTAATGCCATATCATAGTGGTCCAGCAACTGCGACAGGCAAGAGCGCCCTGTTCTGAAACCATGTTGTCCGGGGTTATGGAGATGCTGTGATTCCATGTATTTTGTGATCTTACTTCTTAGCACTCTCTCAAAAATTTTATGATGTGCGATGTTAGTGCTATCGGTCTGTAATTTTTGCCTCTGCCTTATTTCCTCCTTTATGAAGTGGTGCTATCTCTGCTGTTTTAGTATATCAGGAATAACGCCAGTATCTAGGCTTTGTCTCCACAGAATGTGAAGGGCCTGCGATAGTGGTTTTTTACAGTTCTTGATGAATATGGAGTTCCAAGAATCCGGGCCTGGTGCGGAGTGCATAGGCATACTGTTTATGGCTTCTTCAAAATCCAGTGGGGATAGGGTGACGTCTGATATATGATTTGATGTTGGTATCATATCCATGAAAAATTCATTTGGGTTATCGATCTTTAGTGCGTTAATGGCTCGCTGAAGACAGGTCGTATTGCTCCTCAGTAGCTCGCTCATTTCTTTGTTGTCATCGGTGAAAGTTCCATCTTCCTTTCGCAGGGGCCCGATACTAGATGTGTTTTTGATCTTGATTTTGCATAGGAGAAAAAAATATTTCGGGTTCTCTCTATTTCACTGATGGCCTTTGCTCTCTTTCCCTCTCCTGCGTTTGTATGATTCTTGTAGCTTGAGTTCAATTTTTCCTATTTCGCTACCTAACCTTCTTCGCCGTTCCTGAGATAGGGTGCGACTCTAGTTGTACCGCGATTCGTTTTCTTCGCCTAATAGGGAACGACGTTCTCGTTCCAATCTGCATTCTTCTCTTTTTCTTAGGGGATGCGGTTTGTACAATTTCTAGTGCTACTGAGTTATTTTTTCCAGGCNGGGAACACTGGGGGAGGGACACTGAGGGAGGGAACACTGGGAGAGGGAACACTGGGGGATGGAACACTGGGGGATGGAACACTGAGGGAGGGAACACTGAGGGAGGGAACACTGGGGGAGGGAAACTGTGGGAGGGAACACTGGGAGAGGGAACACTGGGGGATGGAACACTGGGGGATGGAACACTGAGGGAGGGAACACTGGGGGAGGGAACACTGGGTGATGGAACACTGGGGGATGGAACACTGAGGGATGGAACACTGGGGGAGGGAACACTGAGGGAGGGAACACTGTGGGAGGGTACACTGGGGGAGGGAACACTGAGGGAGGGAACACTGTGGGAGAGAACACTAAACGACATATATCATTAAGAAACAAGTAGTGTATTGTGAGAACTAATAATGAACAGAATCTCCCTTATGACTGTAATATCCCCATTGGTCAAAGTATTATGTATTAGCGATAAGACCTACCATTAATGTATAATGACTTAATGTAAATATATAGCTCTTGAAATAGCACTTTCTCTGTAACTAGCTGACACTGTAACTATAATGTGTGAAGGATAGATGAAATTGTTTATGTAATAATCTAATATGAGGTCTGATAAAGACTTTTGTGCCCTCTGTAATGCTTTTGCGCTACCGCTCACAGGATGGGTATTGGGTGCACAATAAAGTAGCCGCCTCCGGCAGCAACAATCAAAATAAAAAAATGCAACAACTGTCAGAGGCAGTTGGCAAACTTGCCCGTCTCCACAGGGAGGACAATGATAGGCAAAAGGAATTTCCTATGACTTCATCATCAAGGATGAAAGTGTATCCTTGGCGCTTCCATTAACGCGGAAGCAAGGCATATACGCAGAAAAGAAAGACTACAAGAACAAAAGAAAGACTACAAGAACAAAAGAAAGACTACAAGAACAAAAGAAAGACTACAAGAACAAAAGAAAGACTACAAGAACAAAAGAAAGACTACAAGAACAAAAGAAAGACTACAAGAACAGAAGAAAGACTACAAGAACTAAAGAAGACTACAAGAACTAAAGAAAGACTACAAGATCAGAAGAAAGACTACAAGAACTAAAGAAAGACTACAAGAACAGAAGAAAGACTACAAGAACTAAAGAAAGACTACAAGAACTAAAGAAAGACTACAAGATCAGAAGAAAGACTACAAGAACTAAAGAAAGACTACAAGAACAGAAGAAAGACTACAAGAACAAAATAAAGACTACAAGAAACAAATAAAGACTACAAGAACAAAATAAAGACTACAAGAAACAAATTGTTTCAAAGGTTGATCAGGAGGAAAACAAGAGTTAAGGAGGGAGTGAGGAACCTGAGGCTAGCAGGACCCTTCACCAAGAACCACAAGGAACTGTGAGGAACTCAACAGGTTACATGAAATCTCCACGAATATTGACACATGTCTTGAAGATTTGTTATAGAGCTGTTTCTAAATGCAGGAGTCTTCCCGCACGTCACCACAGTGACGGAGGGTGTGTTACTCACTCTTAGTTGACCAAACCACACACTAGAAAGTGAAGGGACGACAACGTTTCGGTCCGTCCTGGATCATTCTCAAGTCGATTGTGAATGGAACTCTTTCACTACACACATTTCTCTTTGGATCATATGAAAATTACTCATATATCTGTAACTTGTACTTCTTTATTTACTTTAACGAATAAAATGAACATAGATATAAAATATAGTCAAGAAGGCCTGTAGGCCCAGGCGGCCAACTCTCAACTAGTACCTCTCATTATGTATGTTATGGTCTACAACATACAAATTACAAAGTACTAGGAAAGTAGCGGTACACAAATACCCACATTTTGTATGGATCGGTAGGTTAGGTGGGTTACGTGCGTGCGTACGTTTCTGGTTAGGATAGCACCTTGTATTATGTACGTTGTGGCAAATCAGGAGCATTGGGTGGTGAGGCAGCGGGGATTTACACCCCCTTACACCGATTTATTTAATCATTCATATATATATCCTACACTTGAGAAACTCCAGTAATCCCACGTCCATAGTTAATGTTCTTAACTGCATGAACACTAAACACAATATTTACAATTGCTATAAAAACGTTACTGGGATTGCTTTAAAACTTTATTTAATGGGTGTAAATACCAGCTTACACAACCGCTGCCATATTTTGTTTATTAATATATGAGATACATTTGCATTAGTGCCGGTCGGGAGCCGGTCGGGCGAGCGGACAGCACGCGGGACTTGTGATCCTGTGGTCCTGGGTTCGATCCCAGGCGCCGGCGAGAAACAATGAGCAGAGTTTCTTTCACGCTATGCCCCTGTTACCTAGAAGTAAAATAGGTACCTGGGTGTTAGTCAGCTGTCACGGACTGCTTCCTCGGGGTGGAGGCCTGGTCGAGGACCGGGCCGCGGGGACACTAAAGCCCCGAAATCATCTCAAGATAACCTCAAGATAGTGCAGCTACCGTAGACTATATGAAGTGGAGTACAGTGTGTCAAAAAGCTAGCTACGTGATGCTAAAAAATCCTCATCACACAAGATGGTTAGTCATACACAGACATGTGATAAGCAGTCAGCACTGGCAGACTCCGGATGCATTTTGATGATATCATCAACACAAGAGTGAATAAGGTAGCAGTGGTAATAAAGGTCCCCATCTCGCAGGATGGTTAGTCATACAGCGCCATATGTTTAGTAGCCTGCACTGGCAAATTTTGGGTACACTGTGAGGATATCTTCAAGAATACGAGAGTGAATAAAATAATTGCAAAGCTCCAGGTACCTCATGCCAACGGGTCTGAAAGGTCTAATAACTGGACATTCGGTGATGTAGTGTGGGAGATCATGCCGCAGTTCCTGCTCACAGAGTTTGCACCTGGAGTGCTCAGGATTGGGAGATCCGTCACCTGTAGCCACCTGCCACAGATAACGGTAACCCAACCTGATCCTGGCAACCACTGTGTCGCACAGTCTGGTGGACGTTTTGTGCTGCCCATAGATATAAGTTTCAGATCTGAACAAATCATAGCTTTCTATACTAGTGCTTTCAGGCCGTTGGGAGTCAGCAATTTCTTTCCTATCAGACCTGAGTGTTTGGAACAATATAGTCTTGACAGCAGAGATGGGGATACCTATATCTAATTCAACATTATCTTTGATACACGCTAATTTGGCTGCAATGTCTGTCTCATTATGATGGGTTATATTTATGTGTGATGGTATCCATACAAAGGAGATTCGAGACCTTTTGCTCTGTGCAGCAATTAAGTCATTTATAATTGGTAGTATGTGGTTCTTGCCATATTAACGACAATTTATAGTTGACTCTGCGGGCCTGACTCGTCACGTGTCCGTATGTGTTGCTACTTGGTAGGAAGCATCGCATCCAGTTCCTGCCCTCACGAACACGTCGAGTGTTAGTGTTGTTGGTCAGTGTTGAAGCAACATTCAAATAAAAATGTTCAAAAGGAATGTTGTATTAATGTGCACTGAAAGCTGTGTGTGTGTGTGTGTGTGTGCGTGTGTGTGTGTGTGTGTGTGTGTGTGTGTGTGTGTGTGTGTGTGTGTGTGTGTGTGTGTGTGTGTGTGTGTGAGTGTGTGCGTGCGTGTGTGTGTGTGTGGTGTGTGTGTGTGTGTGTGTGTGTGTGTGTGTGTGTGTGTGTGTGTGTGTGTGTGTGTGTGTGTGTGTGTGTGTGTGTGTGTGTGTGTGTGTGTGTGTGTGTGTGTGTGTGTGTGTGTGAGTGTGTGCGTGTGTGTGTGTGTGTGTGTGTGTGTGTGTGTGTGTGTGTGTGTGTGTGTGTGTGTGTGTGTGTGTGTGTGTGTGTGAGTGTGTGTGTGTGTGTGTATGTGTGTGTGTGTGTGTGTGTACTCACCTATATGTACTCACCTATATGTGTCTCCAGGATCGAGCATTGACTCTTGGATCCCGCCTTTCGAGCATCAGTTGTTTACAGCAATGACTCCTATCCCATTTCCCTATCATACCTGGTTTTAAAATTATGAATAGTATTGGCTTCCACAATCTGTTCCTTAAGTGCATTCCATTTTCCCACTACTCTCACGCTAAAAGAAAACTTCCTAACATCTCTGTGACTCATCTGAGTTTCTAACTTCCATCCATGTCCCCTCGTTCTGTTACTATTCCGTGTGAACATTTCGTCTATGTCCACTCTGTCAATCCCTCTGAGTATTTTATACGTTCCTATCATGTCCCCCCTCTCCCTTCTTCTTTCTAGTGTCGTAAGGCATAGTTCCCCCAGGCGCTCCTCATACCCCATCCCTCGTAGCTCTGGGACGAGTCTCGTTGCAAACCTCTGAACCTTTTCCAGTTTCATTATGTGCTTCTTTAGATGGGGACTCCATGATGAGGCGGCATACTCTAAGACTGGCCTCACGTAGGCAGTGTAAAGAGCCCTAAATGCCTCCTTACTTAGGTTTCTGAATGATGTTCTAACTTTTGCCAGTGTAGAGTACGCTGCTGTCGTTATCCTATTTATATGTGCCTCAGGAGATAGATTAGGTGTTACGTCCACACCCAGGTCTCTTTCGCGCGTCGTCACAGGTAGGCTGTTCCCCTTCATTGTATACTGTCCCTTTGGTCTCCTATCTCCTAGTCCCATTTCCATAACTTTACATTTGCTCGTGTTGAATTCCAGTAGCCATTTCTCTGACCATCTCTGCAACCTGTTCAGGTCCTCTTGGAGGATCCTGCAATCCTCATCTGTCACAACTCTTCTCATCAACTTTGCGTCATCCGCAAACATCGACATGTAGGACTCTACACCCGTAAACATGTCGTTAACATATACAAGAAATAGAATTGGTCCCAGCACCGATCCTTGTGGTACTCCACTTGTTACTGTTCGCCAGTCCGACTTCTCGCCCCTTTCCGTAACTCTTTGGCTCCTTCGACGAGGCGTGTGTGTGTGTGTGTGTGTGTGTGTGTGTGTGTGTGTGTGTGTGTGTGTGTGTGTGTGTGTGTGTGTGAGAGTGTGTGTGTGTGTGTTTGTGTGTGTGTGTGTGTGTGTGTGTGTGGTGTGTGTGTGTGTGTGTGTGTGTGGGGTGTGTGTGTGTG
>WNGS01006656.1:47409-66260 GCA_020271785.1 Procambarus virginalis
ATGTGACAACCTAATCTAACTCCTGAGGCACATAAAATAGGATAACGACAGCAGCGTATCTACACTGCGAAATTAGAACTTCATTCAGAAACCTAACTGAGGAGGCTTTTAGGGCGCTTACACTGCATACGTGAGACCCGTCTTAGAGTATGCCGCGCCATCATGGAGCCCCCACCGAAGAAACAATAAGGAAACGGAGAAGGTTCAGAGGTTTGCGACGAGGCTGTCCCAGAGTTACGAAGGAAGGGATAGAAGAGCGACTGAAGGAATGACTTACGACAATAGAGAAAAGAAGGGAGAGAGGAGATATGATAGGGACAATAAAATATCAGGGGAGTGACAAAGTGGAAATAGGAAATGTTCACACGTAATAATAACAGAACGAGGGGACATGGGTGGAAACTGGAAACTCAGATGAGTCACAGAGATGTTAGGAAGTTTTCTTTTAGCGTGAGAGTAGTGGAAAAATGGAATGCACTTGGGGAACAGGTTGTGGAAGCAAATACTATTCATACTTTTAAGACTAGGTATGATAGGGAAATGGGACAGGAGTCATTGCTGTAAACAACCGATAGCTGGAAAGGCGGGATCCAAGAGTCAATGCTCGATCCTGCAAGCACAGATAGGTAAGTACAGATAGGTAAGTACACACACACACACACACACACACACACACACACACACACACACACACACACACACACACCACACACACACACACACATACGTAAATGATCTCCCAGAGGGCATAGACTCATTCCTCTCAATGTTTGCTGACGATGCCAAAATTATGAGAAGGGTTAAGACAGAGGAGGACAGCTTGAGGCTTCAAGAAGACCTGGACAAGCTGCAGGAATGGTCGAACAAATGGTTGTTAGAGTTTAAATCAAGCAAATGTAATGTAATGAAGATAGGTGTATGGAGCAGGAGACCAGAAACAAGGTATCATTTGGGAGATGAAATACTTCAAGAGTCAGAAAGAGAGAAGACCTGGGGGTTGATATCATACCAGACTTGTCCCTTGAAGCTCATATCAAGAGGATAACATCAGCGGCATATGCCAGGTTGGTTAATATAAGAACGGCCTTTAGAAACTGTGTTAGGAATCTTTCAGAACATTGTATACCACATATGTCACACCAATTCTGGAGTATGCAGCTCCAGCATGGAGTCCATATCTAGTCAAGCATAAGACTAAACTGGAAAAGGTTCAAATGTTTGCCACCAGACTAGTACCCGAACTGAGGGGTATGATCTACAAGGAGAGACTACGGGAATTAAGCCTCACGTCAATGGGATACAGAAGAGTTAGAGTGTACATGATCACCACATACAAGATTCTCAGAGGAATTGATAGGGTAGATAATGACAGGCTATTTACCACAAGGGGCACACGCACTAGGGGACACAGGTGGAAATTGAGTGCCCAAATGAGCCATAGAGACGTTAGAAAGAATTTTTTCAGTGTCAGAGTGGTAGACAAATGGAATGCATTAGGAAGTGATGTGGTGGAGGCTGACTCCATACACAGTTTCAAGTGTAGATATGATAGAGGCCAGTAGGCTCAGGAACCTGTACATTAGTTGATTGACGGTTGAGAGGCGGGACCAAAGAACCAGAGCTCAACCCCCGCAAGCACATCTAGGTAAGTACAACTAGGTAAACACACACACACACACAAACACACACATAACGGGGCCGGTGGCTAAGTGGACAGCACGCTTGATACGTAGTCATGTGGACCGGGTTCGATTCCCTGCATGGGCCGGCAGAAACAAATGGGCAGAATTACTTTCACCCTGGTTCCCCTGTTACCTAGCAGTAAATAGGTACCTGGGAGTTAGACAGCTGTTACGGGCTGCTTCCTGGGGGTGTGTGCGGGTGTGGAAAAACAATAGTAGTTAGTAATAGTTGATTAATTGACAGTTAAGAGGTGGGCCGGTGAATACAACTAAGTGAATAAACACACCCACACACACGCACGCACGCACGCACGCACACACGCACACACACACACACACACTCCCTCTACTCTTGTAAGTGCATGTCTTAGTATAATGTAAATATGTCTGTCTTGTTACCAAATCTTGATTTTTTCTTAAGTTTGCCTTAAAATTTAACTGTTACTTCCCATCTCCCCCATAAGTGTCTCCCCACCTTCCCACATAAGTGTCTCCCCACCTCCCCATAAGTGTCTCCCCACCTCCCCCCATAAGTGTCTCCCCACCTCCCCCCATAAGTGTCTCCCCACCTCCCCCATGAGTCTCCCACCTCCCCCCCATGAGTCTCCCCACCTCCCCCATAAGTGTCTCCCCACCTCCCCCCATGAGTCTCCCCACCTCCCCCCATGAGTCTCCCCACCTCCCCCCCCATGAGTCTCCCCACCTCCCCCCCATGAGTCTCCCACCTCCCCCCCATGAGTCTCCCCACCTCCCCCCATGAGTCTCCCCACCTCCCCCCATGAGTCTCCCCACCTCCCCCCCATGAGTCTCCCCACCTCCCCCCATAAGTGTCTCCCCACCCCCCCCATGAGTCTCCCCACCTCCCCCCATGAGTCTCCCCACCTCCCCCCCATGAGTCTCCCCACCTCCCCCCCATGAGTCTCCCCACCTCCCCCCATGAGTCTCCCCACCTCCCCCCCATGAGTCTCCCCACCTCCCCCCCATGAGTCTCCCCACCTCCCCCCCATGAGTCTCCCCACCTCCCCCATAAGTGTCTCCCCACCTCCCCCCCATGAGTCTCCCCACCTCCCCCCATAAGTGTCTCCCCACCTCCCCCCATAAGTCTCCCCACCTCCCCCCATAAGTGTCTCCCCACCTCCCCCCATAAGTGTCTCCCCACCTCCCCCCATAAGTGTCTCCCCACCTCCCCCCATAAGTGTCTCCCCACCTCCCCCATAAGTGTCTCCCCACCTCCCCCATAAGTGTCTCCCCACCTCCCCCATAAGTGTCTCCCCACCTCCCCCATAAAAGTCCACAAAGAGGCCCCACCTACCGGGTCCCACAGCACACAATATTAACATGGGAGAGAACCAGCTCCCACACACAAAATGTTATGCCATTTTCACTGTATTAAAAACTATTGACTATTGGGGTCACGGCCGCCTGGTGAAGAGGCACAGCTGTTACTAAATACACCATAAATTCACCATAACCATATTCACCATAAAATATTACCGATCCCATGGTATATTTTGTTTTATTTTGTGTCAATGAGATTGTTCAGGACTTTTTTTTACTGCTATTTTTGTACTTTTTTAATTTTTTTCATTGTTCCTGTGGGAGATAGAGCACTGCTATCAAACTATTGATAACAAATTTTGATATGCAGTTATGGGAGACGAGAAGCAATGTTATCAAATTCCGTTCGAACTCATCTTGAAAAACAAAAAGATATTTATATATAATTCACAACGTGGTCTTACAAGGTACGATGTTGACAACTTTACTTGAGTTCTTCTCAAGAATATTTGAGGCCGTGGATAACTGGAAAGATTCCAGTATCATAAACCAAGACATCCATAAGATCTGCGTCTGGTCTATATGAGACACTGACATAACATCTCAGGGAGACTCTTAATCCGGATCAGGGCTCCTGGACAGGCAAGAGCGGGCCGGCACAAGTGAAGTAGAGTGAAAGCAGGAGACAGCGACGAGTGGAGTGCCGCAGGGGTGTCCTGAGACCTCTGGTGTTTACCGAGTGCATACATGATTACCTACAAAAGTGGACAGTGTTATGACCCTGGTATTAACCTGGATCCTAGCTATGTGATTAATACAACTGTCGTTCTCGGTTATATTGGAACAACCTGGTGTTATATTAATTACCACTGTCATTGAGAAGATAATATTCAGTTACCATGCAGGATTGTATGGCATTATAAGTGCATTNCCATATTTTTGGAGGACGGGCTGGTGAGAGCACACTTGACATAGGCATTGACAACACTTGGCTTCTACTGTCAGGGCTCTCGCTCCTAACTTCCAGGCACATTCCAGCGTTGGTTCCCTCAGTGTAGACTGCAGTGTGAAGGTCCCCATTCCTTTCCTTTCCTCCGAGACCGTTACATCTAGGAAAGGCAGCGTTCCTTCACTCTCCATCTTGTAAGTGATCCTTAGCACTCTAATACTTCCTTAATCTGTAGCAAATGCTCAAGGTCTCCGGTATCTGTAGGAATATGTCATCAGCATACCTCCAGTTGATGTCAGGTTAAAGGTCTATGTCAAAGAGGACTTTCTGCTCAATATTATCCCTGTACAAATTCGTAAAAAGAACACCAAGAGGGAAACTCATCTTGAGGTTATCTTGAGATGATTTCGGGGCTTAGTGTCTCCGCGGCCCGGTCCTCGACCAGGCCTCCACCCCCCAGGAAGCAGCCCGTGACAGCTGACTAACTCCCAGGTACCTATTTACTGCTACGCAACAGGGGGCATCAGAGTGAAAGAAACTCTGCCCATTGTTTCTCGGGATGGAATCTGGGACCACAGGATCACGCGCCCAGTGTTCTGTCCGCTCAGCCGCCGGCTCTGGTTATAGCTATATTAATAGCTACATTATCTACACACCTGAGACCATCAGGGCTCAGGAAGGGTGCCTCTTTACCAATGCTTCGAGTACTTTCATAAATATGCATGCTGGGACCCGGATAAACTCTATCCATCATCATTCCAATATTCTCATCCAACTGCTCGTTGTGAACAGCGACTCATCATAAGATGGCCTCACTAAGGCGACCTCTCGATAACTCGACAAATTGTTTTGGCCTATTAAGGCTTTGGACTCCATGTCAGCAGTGTTGAGTCACTTAGCCAGTATGTACAAGAGTGTAGGTGTCTGCTGGTGCTGTTGTTGTTATTGTTGTTAAAGATTCGCTACCTGGAACAAAAAGTTCCAAGTAACACGGGCTATGGTGAGCCCGGACAATATATATATTCGCTGATGCTAAACATCAGCTCACAGAGCGGTTCGTGGACTTGGCAGCAGCATCAAACTCTTGTGGCCTGTTCCCTCAACTGCTAAATAAGGTAATTTAAACAAACTTTTAAAAGTCCACCAGTATACTGGTCTGGATGAAAACAAATACAATAAAATGAAAAGTAGATTACACTTGACTTAGCACTTAAACACTTGGGCTTAAGATTAATAAGTATAAACATGGATACCAGACTAAATTGTATACAATTACAACAGCCCGTCCTCCAAAACTGGGGTGATAAATGTAAGAAGACAAATAAGTACAATTATGTACTGTTCATAGCAGTTAGGAATTGTACTTATTTTCCCTTAGTATTAAATCGTACTGTCAAATATATTGTGAATATTTGAGTTTACCTGAAAAACTGAATAGAAAACCACAACCTCACCTAACCGTCTTAGTTTTTGAAGATAATAATTTTATTGCTTCTTAATTACAATTAGCACTTAACCTATAGCTATATTGATATTACAGTTTTATAAAACTAATAAAACAAAACTAAAATATATCAATAAATTGTAAAGTAACTCAGGATATTTTAAAATTTTGTATAAAATCTATATTGTTTAATAAACCTGAAAAAGAAATTCCTGATATTTAAAACTTGTGTATAACAAACTTCTACGGGCTCACCATAGCCCATGATACTTGGACCTTCTTGTTCCAGGTAGCGAATCTTTAACAACAACAACAATAGCAAACTGAAATTGAAAACTTCATCCTAAAATTCTGAGTGTCTTAACAGAAAACGAGGAGAAATAAATCGGGGGAGGGGGTTGGGTAAATGTAACAGCCCCATAAGTGCAATTATGCACTGCTGATGACAGTAAGAAAATGTACTTATTATACTTAGTATTAAATCGTACTGTGAATTCGGAGGATGGGTTGCTTTATAACCGCTGTCCCTGTCAGTCAGGACCCGTCCCACACACTGTCGCCAACCTTACCGTCACTCACAACACTTATGCCACACTTTCTCACCGTGAATAACACTTCAGTGCACTTAAAATAAATGAATGTTAAATATATATATTATTAAAAGAAACAATATGTGTATATGATAATACTTCCTACCCTGAAAATAATATAGATGGAACAACACGCATTGTCGTGTTAAGCTTTAGTGTGTCTGTCCATCTGTCCATCACACACACACGCACACACACACACACACACACACACACACACACACACACACACACACACACACACACACACACACTCACACTGAAACGGACAGAGAAAGATCTAGGAGTTGATATCACACCAAACCTGTCTTCTGAAGCCCACATAAAAAGAATAACGTCTGCGGCATATGCGAGGCTGGCTAACATCAGAACAGCGTTCAGGAACCTGTGTAAGGAATCATTCAGAATCTTATACACCACATATGTAAGACCAAAAGACCAATCCTGGAGTATGCGGCCCCAGCATGGAGCCCGTACCTTGTCAAGCACAAGACGAAGCTGGAAAAAGTCCAAAGGTATGCCACTAGACTAGTCCCAGAACTAAGAGGTATGAGTTACGAGGAAAGGCTGCGGGAAATGCACCTTACGACACTGGAAGACAGAAGAGTAAGGGGAGACATGATCACAACCTACAAAATCCTCAGAGGAATCGACCGGGTAAACAAGGATAAACTATTCAACACTGGTGGTACGCGAACAAGGGAATACAGGTGGAAACTGAGTACCCACATGAGCCACAGAGACGTTAGAAGGAACTTTTTCAGTGTCAGAGTAGTTAACGGATGGAATGCATTAGGCAGTGATGTGGTGGAGGCTGACTCCATACACAGTTTCAAATGTAGATATGATAGAGCCCAGTAGGCTCAGGAACCTGTACACCAGTTGATTGACAGTTGAGAGGCGGGACCAAAGAGCCAAAGCTCAACCCCCGCAAGCACAAATAGGTGAGTACACTCACACACACACACACACACACACACACACACACACACACACACACACACACACACACACACACACACACACACAGGCGGGACCAAAGAGACAAAGCTTAACCCCCGCAAGCACAATTAGGTGAGTACACACACACACACACACACACACACACACACACACACACACACACACACACACACACACACACACACACTCACACACACACACACACACACACACACACACACACACACACACACACACACACACACACTCACACACACACACACACACACACACACACACACACACACACACACACACACACACACACACACACACACACACACACACACATACACACACACACACACACACACACACACGCGCGCGCGCGCAGGAGACCAGATACAAGGTATCACTTGGGAGATGAAATACTTCAAGAATCAGAGAGAGAGAAAGACCTGGGGGTTGATATCACGCCAGACCTGTCCCCTGAAGCGTTATCAAGAGGATAACGTCAGCAGCATATGCCAGGTTGGCTAACATAAGAACGGCCTTTAGAAACTTGTGTAAGGAATCTTTCAGAACATTATATACCACATATGTCAGACCAATCCTGGAGTATGCGGCTCCAGCATGGAGTCCATATCTAGTCAAGCATAAGACTAAACTGGAAAAGGTTCAAAGGTTTGCCACCAGACTAGTACCCGAGCTGAGAGGTATGAGCTACGAGGAGAGACTACGGGAATTGAACCTCACTTCGTTGGAAGACAGAAGAGTTAGGGGGGACATGATCACTACATTCAAGATTCTCAAGGGAATCGACAGGGTTGATAAAGACAGGCTATTTAACACAAGGGGCACACGCACTAGGGGACACAGGTGGAAACTAAGTACCCAAATGAGCCACAGAGATATTAGAAAGAACTTTTTTAGTGTCAGAGTGGTTGACAAATGGAATGCATTAGGAAGTAATGTGGTGGAGGCTGACTCCATACACAGTTTCAAGTGTAGATATGATAGAGCCCAATAGGCTCAGGAACCTGAACACCTGTTGATTGACGGTTGAGAGGCGGGACCAAAGAGCCAGAGCTCAACCCCCGCAATCACAACTAGGTGAGTACAACTAAAAAAAAGTACAACGCCATCTCCGTCTACAACACGTCTTGCACCTGTAACCCACCACTGGCCAACTGTCGTGATTGTATAGTGAGTCTATACTCACTGTCGTGAGTCTTTCCTTCTTCAAGCAGAGGTTTTGCTTGCAAAGTATCCTTAATGGTATCCTTTGTGTCTTAAGGTGGAATATGTCGTCCCTCAGCATCTCCAGCTCTACGGGTCATCTCACTTGGTCTGGATATAACGTGACCGTTTATTCCCAGATTTAAGAGACGGGTTTGGTCCTCAGTGAGGCTGAGTCTGGGGGAATTTAAGAAGCCATCTCTAGGCTCGAGACCCGCAATGAAAACTCCAGTGTCAGTTTTTTTTGTTCATTTTACTCTTTCTATCATAGTAGTAGGCATCCATCAGTAGGCATCCATCAGTAGGCATCCATCAGTAGGCATCCATCAGTAGGCATCCATCAGTTTCAGGAGACTATGGACTTGCGCACTGGCGACCATATTAATTTCTTTCTTCATATCTTTCATATTTTCAATTTCATATCTTTCTATCATATTACTTACCATTAATATGTAATCTACATATTAATGGTAATTAATATGATTATACTATCTTAATAATAATATCTTATCATTTTAATAATAAGATGTCTACAAGAAGAACAGCTCTCAAAATATACTCATATTAGAACAAACAATCGCGCAACAAATAAACGATAATATAATGCAAGCCTTTACGACAAAATGTCGCAAAGATCTGATCCGAGACCAGAGGCAAGATTCACGAAGCAGTTACACGAGTACTTACGAACATGAACATCTTTCCTAAATCTTTGACGGTCTTGGTTTCATTTATTAAACAGTTTACAAGCATGAAAACTTCCCAATCAACTGTTGTTATTGATATAAACAGCCTCCTGGTGCTTC
The DNA here is from genome assembly GCA_020271785.1 of Procambarus virginalis. NCBI lineage: Eukaryota > Metazoa > Arthropoda > Malacostraca > Decapoda > Cambaridae > Procambarus > Procambarus virginalis. Next base: position 56,340 of record WNGS01006656.1, read on the forward strand.
GGAGCTCACTAGCTATTTAATAATTAATTGTCAACAAAGCCGCCAAAAATTGAGAAAAGATGTACAGGTTCGTAAGTGCTTGCGTAACTGCTTCGTGAATCTGGCCCTAGATTCACAAAGCTGAGAATGAGATCAGTGTTTAGGAGAGGCAGCTGAACGATGATATAGAGCAACGGATGCAGCAGCATGGATGACGACCTCTGGACCAGCAATGACCGATGGTGCTAACCAGTCAGTGTTGGCTGGGACAACAGTGTCGTGTGAGCTGGATAGTCAGCTTTGGTCCAGAGGATGATCGTACCTAAGTATGGTAGTGTTTGGTATGTAGTGCTTCGTTTATGTATAATCTCCTCCTGTCGTTCAACATACCATTCAACATAGATATGTTACCACATATGTCACCACACACAAGTTAAGCGCTTCATGTTACCTTACCTCACGAGCACACTACCTGGTCATATGAAGACAGTGCAGGCACACCTAAGGTGGCTCGCTGACCTAAACTATGACACGCACACCTAAGCTGTGGCTTACTGACGTAAGCTGTGGCTCGCTGACCTCATCAGCGAGCCACAGTTTCCAAGCTGAGCCGCCAGCTCAGGCTACTCTTACCTCTCCTCATGGTCCACGCAGCACCATAGCCCGTGCTACCTGGAACATTTTGTTCCAGGTAGCGAATCTTAAGCAACAACAACAACAGCAGCAGCAGGAGCCGCCAGAAACGTCACGCTCACTTACCTGCGGGTCAGAAAACACGTAATTAAGATCATTATTCCTATCATTTTAAAAGTAATTAAAATAAACCAGGTGTCTTGGTGAGGGACTAAAAATATAATGAAGTGAGGAGAACTAAATAAGAAAAGAAAGAATTGAGAAAGCAAAATAAGAATGGCAAAACAACAAAATTATGAGATGAATAAATGAATAAAAATAAATAGATTTAGAACACATATTGACGGTGATAATACCAAGACACTGTCCAGTACTAGACCTGACACTGTCCAGTACTAGACCAGAAACTGTCCAGTACTAGACCTGACACTGTCCAGTACTAGACCAGACACTGTCCAATACTAGACCTGACACTGTCCAGTACTAGACCAGACACTGTCCAGTACTAGACCTGACACTGTCCAGTACTAGACCAGACACTGTCCAGTACTAGACCAGACACTGTCCAGTACTAGACCAGACACTGTCCAGTACTAGACCAGACACTGTCCAGTACTAGACCAGACACTGTCCAGTACTAGACCAGACACTGTCCAGTACTAGACCAGAAACTGTCCAGTACTAGACCTGACACTGTCCAGTACTAGACCAGACACTGTCCAATACTAGACCTGACACTGTCCAGTACTAGACCAGACACTGTCCAGTACTAGACCTGACACTGTCCAGTACTAGACCAGACACTGTCCAGTACTAGACCAGACACTGTCCAGTACTAGACCAGACACTGTCCAGTACTAGACCTGACACTGTCCAGTACTAGACCAGACACTGTCCAGTACTAGACCTGACACTGTCCAGTACTAGACCTGACACTGTCCAGTACTAGACCAGACACTGTCCAGTACTAGACCAGACACTGTCCAGTACTAGACCAGACACTGTCCAGTACTAGACCTGACACTGTCCAGTACTAGACCAGACACTGTCCAGTACTAGACCAGACACTGTCCAGTACTAGACCAGACACTGTCCAGTACTAGACCAGACACTGTCCAGTACTAGACCAGACACTGTCCAGTACTAGACCAGACACTGTCCAGTACTAGACCAGACACTGTCCAGTACTAGACCAGACACTGTCCAGTACTAGACCTGACACTGTCCAGTACTAGACCAGACACTGTCCAGTACTAGCTGACACTGTCCAGTACTAGACCTGACACTGTCCAGTACTAGACCAGACACTGTCCAGTACTAGACCTGACACTGTCCAGTACTAGCTGACACTGTCCAGTACTAGACCAGACACTGTCCAGTACTAGCTGACACTGTCCAGTACTAGACCAGACACTGTCCAGTACTAGACCAGACACTGTCCAGTACTAGCTGACACTGTCCAGTACTAGACCAGACACTGTCCAGTACTAGACCAGACACTGTCCAGTACTAGACCTGACACTGTCCAGTACTAGACCAGACACTGTCCAGTACTAGACCAGTACCAGACCAGTGCTGGACCAGAACTAGACCAGCGCTGGACCAGTACCAGACCAGTGCTGGACCAGAACTAGACCAGTGCTGGACCAGTGCTGGACCAGTACTAGACCAGTGCTGGACCAGTACTAGACCAGTGCTGGACCAGAACTAGACCAGCGCTGGACCAGTACCAGACCAGTGCTGGACCAGAACTAGACCAGTGCTGGACCAGTGCTGGACCAGTACTAGACCAGTGCTGGACCAGAACTAGACCAGTGCTGGACCAGTACCAGACCAGTGCTGGACCAGAACTAGACCAGTGCTGGACCAGAACTAGACCAGTGCTGGACCAGTACTAGACCAGTGCTGGACCAGTACCAGACCAGTGCTGGACCAGTACTAGACCAGTACCAGACCAGTACCAGACCAGTACCAGACCAGTACTAGACCAGTGCTGGACCAGTACCAGACCAGTACTAGACCAGTGCTGGACCAGTACCAGACCAGTGCTGGACCAGAACTAGACCAGTGCTGGACCAGTACCAGACCAGTGCTGGACCAGTACTAGACCAGTACCAGACCAGTACCAGACCAGTACCAGACCAGTACTAGACCAGTGCTGGACCAGTACCAGACCAGTGCTGGACCAGAACTAGACCAGTGCTGGACCAGTACTAGACCAGTGCTGGACCAGAACTAGACCAGTGCTGGACCAGTACCAGACCAGTGCTGGACCAGTACCAGACCAGTGCTGGACCAGAACTAGACCAGTGCTGGACCAGTACTAGACCAGTGCTGGACCAATACCAGACCAGTGCTGGACCAGAACTAGACCAGTGCTGGACCAGTACTAGACCAGTGCTGGACCAGAACTAGACCAGTGCTGGACCAGTACTAGACCAGTACCAGACCAGTACTAGACCAGTGCTGGACCAGTACTAGACCAGTACCAGACCAGTACCAGACCAGTGTTGGACCAGTGCTGGACCAGTACTAGACCAGTACCAGACCAGTACCAGACCAGTGTTGGACCAGTGCTGGACCAGTGCTGGACCAGTACCAGACCAGTGCTGGACCAGTACCAGACCAGTGCTGGACCAGTACCAGACCAGTGCTGGACCAGTACCAGACCAGTGCTGGACCAGTACCAGACCAGTGCTGGACCAGTACCAGACCAGTGTTGGACCAATACCACACCAGTGCTGGACCAGTACCAGACCAGTGCTGGACCAGTACCATACCAGTGCTGGACCAATACCAGACCAGTGCTGGACCAGTACTAGACCAGTGCTGGACCAGTACCAGACCAGTGTTGGACCAGTGCTGGACCAGTGCTGGACCAATACCAGACCAGTGCTGGACCAGTACCAGACCAGTGCTGAACCAGTACCAGACAAGTGCTGGACCAGTACCAGACCAGTGCTGAACCAGTACCAGACCAGTGCTGGACCAATACCAGACCAGTGCTGGACCAGTACCAGACCATGTGGCATGAGGAGTACCCCAGGCCAGTGTTGTGAGGTCTTCACGACTGAGCAGACTAGTACGTAACAAAGGCAGATGTTGTGGCTGTGTGGGCGGACACTGTACACCCCCAAGAAGAAGCCCGTAGCAGCTGTCTACCTCCCAGGTACCTATTTACTGCTAGGTGAACAGGAGCATCAAGGCGAAAGAAACTCTGCCTATTTGCTTCCGCCTTCACCGGGGATCGAACCCGGAACCTCAGGACTACGAATCCCGAGAGCTGTCCACTCAACCGTCAGGCCCCTCAATCAAGAAGTGCTAAGGACTGTACACAGCCAGGAAGAGGATATAGAAGACCAACTTAAGTCACACTTGTCTGTGCCTCTGTGTAGCTCCAGATGCCTTCACTGAGACTGCTGGAACAACTACCTGACTTTAACTTTTAAGACGCGTGTTACATCATCTTTGACTTTCATAACTATAATACCCGGTAATTAAGGCTCTCACTTAAAGTGAAATTACATTGGAATTAATTTAGTGGTCAAAGGAATGTTAGAGAAACACACACACACACACACACACACACACACAACACACAACACACCACACACACACCACACACACACACACACACAACACACACACACACACACCACACACTGGACAAGCTGCAGGAATGGTCGAACAAATGGCTGTTAGAGTTTAACCCAAGCAAATGTAATGTAATGAAGATAGGGGTAGGAAGCAGGAGACCAGATACAAGGTATCATTTGGGAGATGAAATACTTCAAGAGTCAGAGAGAGAGAAAGACCTGGGGGTTGATATCACGCCAGACCTGTCCCTGAAGCTCATATCAAGAGGATAACATCAGCAGCATATGCCAGGTTGGCTAACATAAGAACGGCCTTTAGAAACTTGTGTAAGGAATCTTTCAGAACATTATATACCACATATGTCAGACCAATCCTGGAGTATGCGGCTCCAGCATGGAGTCCATATCTAGTCAAGCATAAGACTAAACTGGAAAAGGTTCAAAGGTTTGCCACCAGACTAGTACCCGAGCTGAGAGGTATGAGCTACGAGGAGCGACTGCAGGAATTAAACCTCACTTCGTTGGAAGACAGAAGAGTTAGGGGGGACATGATCACCACATTCAAGATTCTCAGGGGAATCGACAGGGTTGATAAAGACAGGCTGTTTAACACAAGGGCACACGCACTAGGGGACACAGGTGGAAACTGAGTGCCCAAATGAGCCACAGAGATATTAAAGAACTTTTTAGTGTCAGAGTGGTTGACAAATGGAATGCATTAGGAAGCGATGTGGTGGAGGCTGACTCCATACACAGTTTCAAGTGTAGATATGATAGAGCCCAATAGGCTCAGGAAACTGTACACCTGTTGATTGACGGTTGAGAGGCGGGACCAAAGAGCCAGAGCTCAACCCCCGCAAACACAACTAGGTGAGTACACACACACACAACACACACACACACACACACACACACACACACACACACACACACACACACACACAACACAACACACAANCACCACGTAAGAACCATATACCAACCACGTAAGAACCATATAAGAACCATGTACCAACCATGTAAGAACCATGTACCAACCATGTAAGAACCATGTACCAACCACGTAAGAACCATATAAGAACCACATGTACCAACCACGTAAAACCATATAAGAACCATGTACCAACCATGTAACATTAACGTGTAGTAGGGGGGGGGGGAAGGACCCTGGAACGCCTGCCAGGTTGACACCACCTGGTTGACAGCCAGCTAGGGTTCACCAGGAGAAAGCAGTAAGCCATTACGGCTATATACAACACTATAGGAGGGATACGAGGATACCATTCATAAGAGAGGACGAAGGAATCTTTAACACTTTAACGAAGAGCCAAGCACAAGTTTCTCAATAAGGATTGGTTAAATGTGTCCTGTGGAGGCGACTTTTGGTATATACATTCCCCCCGGGATCGTAATTACTTTGTTAAATGCTGATTACTTGAGCGTTTGGGTCTTGTTGTGACTAATTATGTATACTTTTTCTCGTCTCAGGAAGGCCATTACAGCGTCATGATCCGGAGACATCGCCGGACACACATAAAAACGACCCCACCGCCATAAATCATGCAAAGTGTCGTTTGCCAATATTTCTGGGAGAGGGGTTTCATATAGGGAAAGGGGAGGGATGGGCGGAGGGAAGGGGATTGGTGGATAGATGGCGGAGGGAAGAGGGATTGGTGGATGGATGAGAGGAGGGATTGATGGAGGGAAGCCACGAGCACTGGAGAGACCAACCCCTCCACCTAATAGAGGGTCGCATGTTGACGTATACTCTACCTAAGGGCCAAAATCGTCGGACTAGAAAATGGGAGCGGCTCGCGCAATTGACGCAATGTCCCGTTTTCTATTTTGGGTTTTCTGGTAGGTTTGGAGAGGCCACTTAAGTACGACAGTTTCTCGACGTTGGGAAACCTCAGGAGGACGGTGTGTGGTCACAGTGGCTATACACCTCGCCTCTAAAGGTGCCTGGAAATGGCTTGAACAGCAATGGTGGAAAGAAATGATAAGTAAACAATAATGCGAGGTAACGAATTACCTTTCCATTTACATATGTGGTTACACCTTTACCTCCTTCCCACCCATATGTGGGCCACATGTGGGTCAGTCATATACGATGGATCCATATATGCTAAGGTCACACCTGTAAGTGTCAAGGTACCTCTATTACAATGTAATTCATTCTGCAGTATTTGAAATATCATTATATATACTACACTACACACAGAAATGTTTGTTCATTATACACAAATGTATTCTAATTTATTGTACGGCATTTTGTTGCATTATTTTTGTATTTCTTGATGTGTTGTGTACTCACCTAGTTGTGTTTGCGGGGGGTGAGGTCCCGCCTCTCAACTGTCAATCAACTGGTGTACGGATTCCTAAGCCTACTGGGCTCTATCATATCTACACTTGAAACTGTGTATGGAGTCAGCCTCCACCACATCACTGACTAATGCATTTCACCTGTTAACTACTCTGACACTGACAAAGTTCTTTCTAACGTCCCTGTGGCTCATTTGTGTACTCAGTCTCCACCTGTGTCCCCTTGTTCGCGTACCACCCGTATTAAAAAGTTTATCCTTATCTTCCCTGTCAATTCCTCTGAGAATTTTGTAGCTAGTGATCATGGCTCCCCATAGTCTTCTGTCTTCCAGTGTCCTGAGGTTCATTTCATGCAGCCTCTCCTCATAACTCATGCCTCTTAGTTCTGGGACTAGCCTAGTGGCATACCTTTAAACTTTTTCCCGCTTCGCCTTGTACTTGACAAGGTACGGGCTCCATGCTGAAGCCACATACTCCAAGACTGGTCTTACATATGTGGTATTCAAGGTTCTGAATTATTCCTTGCACAGGTTCCTGAAGGCAGTTCTAATGTTAGCCAGGCTCGCATACGCCGCAGATGATATTCTTTTTATGTGGGCTTCAGGAGACAGATTTGGTGTGATATCAACTCCTAGATCTTTCTCTCTCTCCGTTTCATGAAGGACTTCATCTCCCATTCTGTATCTTGTGTCTGGTCTCCTGTTTCCACCGCCTAGTTTCATTACCTTACATTTACTCGGGTTGAACTTTAGTAGCCATTTGTTGGACCATTCATTCAGTCTGTCTAGGTCATCTTGTAGCCTCATACTATCTTTCTCCGTCTGAATCCTCCTCATAATTTTTGCTTCATCAGCAAACAATGAGAAGAATGATTCTGTACCCTATGGGAGATACTGTTTCTGATATATGGAATGATAAGTCCAAGGACTGAAGCCTGCGGGGCTCCACTGACGACGCCTCACCATTCTGAGGCCTCACCCCTCACAGTAACTCGCTGTCTTCTGTTACTTAGGTACTCCCTTATCCAATGGAGTACAATCTCTTTCATCCTGCCTGCATCTCCAGCTTTCGCACTAGTCTCCGGTGTGGTACTGTGTCAAAAGGCTTTCTGGCAATCCAAATATATGCAGTCTGCCCTACCCACCCTTTCTTGGCTAATTCTTGTTATCTGATCGTAGAATTCAATAAATCCTGTCAGGCAGGACTTGCCATCCCTGAACCCATGTTGATGTTGTGTCCCAAAGTTCCTTCGCGCCAGATGTTCCACTTGCTTTTTTCGTACAATCTTCTCCATTAACTTGCATGGCATGCAAGTTAGGGACACTGGTCTGTAGTTCAGTGCCTCCTGTCTATCCCCGTTCTTGTATATGAGGACTACGTTTGCCATCTTCCAAATTTTTGGCAGTTCACCTGTTACCAGTGATTTGTTATAACCCATGGAGAATGGCAGGCACAGTGCTTCTGCTCCTTCCATTAGTATCCATGGCGATATTTCATCCGGGCCTATAGCCTTTGTCACATCCAGCTCTAGCAAAAGATTCCTTACATCCCACTGGTGATTTCAAACTACTCTAGTGGTTCCTGGTTATTCCTTCTCTTATCTCTGGAACTTCTCCTTGCTCTACAGTGAAGACTGCCTGGAATTTCTTATTGCGTTCCTTGCACACTTCCTTGTCGTTTGTAGTGAATCTGTCTGTCCCTATCCTCAGTTTCATTACCTGATCCTTCACTGCTGTCTTTCTCCTGATGTGGCTGTGCAGCAATTTGGGTTGGGTCTTAGCCTTGCTTGCTATATCTTTTCATATTGCCCTTCTGCCTCTCTTCTCATCCTGACGTATTCATTCCTGGCTCTCTGGTATCCTTCTCTGCTCTCAAGTGTCCTGTTATTTATATAGTTTCTCCATGCTCTTTTACTTAAGATTACTTCTTAGCTAGCTAGCTAGCCAGCTTACATCTAGCTAGCTCTAGATTGCTCTAGCTAGCTTACTTCTGCTTGGCTAGCTTTCATCTCTGATTAAACCATGGGTTTCTCATCTATCTTTCTTTTTTTCCTTTTGGGCCGGGATAAACTTGTCTGCTGCCTCCTTATACTTATTGATGTATTCAATCATATTTTGGACCGTCTTTCCCCTGAGCTCTGTTTCCCATGTTGTATGCGTTAGGAATTTTCTTATCTCCTCATAGCTTCCCATACGGCATGCTAGCCTTTTGTTTTCAGTTCCCTTCCTTGAGTACTTTAACCCTTCTTCGATAAGATACTCGAACGTCAGTACACTGTGATCGCTCATTCCTACTATGACCTCGAAGTCAATTTCCCTTATGTCGGAGTCCTTCAGTGAAAACTAGGTCGAGTCTCGTTGGTTCATCGTTTCCCCTTATTCGTGTGGGTTCCCTGACATGCTGGCTTAAAAAAATTTTTGTTGTCACCTCCAGTAGTTTAGCTCTCCATGTTTCCTCTGCTCCATGCGGTTCTTTGTTCTCCCAGTCTATCCTTCCGGGATTGAAGCCCCCCCCCCATGATGAGCAGATGGGATCGAATTCTACAGGTAGCAGAGTCTGCCCTCTCAATTAAATTGTTAACTGCCATGTTGTTTCTGTCATACTCTTGCCGGGATCTTCTGTCGTTTAGTGGAGGGTTATATATCACTGCTACTACTACTCTTGGTCCTCCTATTGTCATGGTGGCTGTTATGTAGTCTCTAAACCCCTCGCAGCCTGGGATAACCATCTTGAAACTCCATTCCTTTCTCATGAGTAGGGCCACTCCACCTCCTCCCATGCCCTCCCTCTCTTTCCTTATTACAGTGTATTCCTGGGGAAACACCGCATTCATTATGATTCTTGACAGTTTTGTTTCTGTTAGTCCAGTTACATCTGGGTTTACTTGTTGTGCCCTTTACCTAAGTTCACTTGACGTGCTTGTAATTCCATCTATGTTCGAGTACGTCACTTTGAAGATGACTCTTTTCTGTCCATCTTCGGTTTCTGTTGATTGCACTGGAGAAGGTAAACATGGAGGGTCCGGTATGGGGAGGGGGAAGGGGGGGTACCTGGGTTGTGAGGGGGGGAGGCTGGGAGTAAGGGGGACTTGGGTTGAGAGGAGGGCTGGGAGGATCTGGTTTGGAGGGGTTGGGAGTGAAGGGAGGGCTGGGGGGGGAGGGTTTGGGGGGGAGTAAGGAGTGCTTGGGGGGAGGAGGAAAAAGGAGGGCTTATGGAGGCAGGAGAGGAGGGGGGTGAGGGAGAAAGGAGGGCTTAATGGGGTGGGGGAGAAGGGAGGGGATGGGGGGTGGAGAGAAAAGAGGGCTTAGGGTAGCGGGGGAGAAGGCTCGCGGGTGGGTAAGAAAGGATTGCTTGGGGGAGTAGGGAGGGTTTGGGGAAGGGGTGGAGAGGG
>WNGS01006656.1:67260-81643 GCA_020271785.1 Procambarus virginalis
ATTCCCTTTTTGATACCACATTTAATTTTTCCTGGCGTATATGGCTACTCCCTCCTCGTCTAATATATTTGTCTGTGTGAAATGATTATATCCGTTTATTTAATATTCAGTTAATAAATCTTTGTTTTCTACATTGATCCAAGTTTCAGTACTGCAACGATACCTATTGTCTCTGTGCAGACAAGAGTATTTAAACTGTTCATTTGGCTTCTTACACTCCTACTGTTTGTGAAATACAGCTTAAGTTTAGTGTAATTTTGAGGCCTTTCTCCATCCCTGTTCCTTTTACTCATAATTTTTCCCTGTCAACACATACTTGTATTGCCTCCTTTCCCCACATCAATTCCCATTCAACTATCTACTAACATTTTCAACCCAAGCAAACCCCCTCCAACCAGATCCCAACGAGTTGGCAACAGCAGCAACCCGGCCCTGGATAAATGCACCCCATCCCGAGCATACAAGTCATTCCTTCCATAGTGTGTAGTGACGATGCGGCCTCTGATGCCCTAGCAACCCCGGGTACCCACATAGTGCTATACAATCAGAGATAATTGATCAGTGGGATTAAAGAGTCGGTGCTACACTGGCAATATTCAGTAATTACTAAGCCAGGAACAACCATATGCATATGTCTTCATAAGAGAGCACATGGCTGTAACACCTACGATAGCTTACAAGGATTAAGGCTCCCACATCCTTGGATAATAACCCCAAAATGTAAATAGTTCAACAAGGTATTAGAGTCCTGGCCACACCGTGTGTCATATTACTCTTGCGAGTGATTAATAATATTTCTCGGGTGAGAATTTGAGCTAAATGCTAGAGCCTTGATCTTAGAGGTGGATGAGAGTATTCCCACCCTGAGGATAGAGCTTGGTCAGAATAACACGTCCTCGTGTTATTCAATCACAAACTGCTCATGGTGGGTGTTCCTTATGGTGGGTGCTCCTCATGGTGAGGCTCCTCATGGTGGGTGCTCTCATGGTGGGTGTTCCTTATGGTGGGTGCTCCTCATGGTGGGTGCTCCTCATGGTGGGTGTTCCTTATGGTGGGTGCTCCTCATGGTGGGTGCTCCTCATGGTGGGTGCTCTCATGGTGGGTGCTCCTCATGGTGAGTGCTTCTCATGGTGGGTGCTCCTCATGGTGAGTGCTCCTCATGGTGAGTGCTCCTCATGGTGAGAACTCATCATGGTGAGTGCGTGTACTCTCAGATTTAGTAACATTAACCAGTTTAGCCTGGAGGTCAGCGAGGTCTTGGAGCCTGCCATACTGACTGAGAACAAGGAAGTACGCGATGATGTAGCTCACCACCTGAAATACAAGAAGATCAACTTGTTGAAGGTTGCTCAAATCCTGAACCAAAATATATATATAAATCAACGAATGAAAACATACAGGAACTTTAAACAAGTTCTTATAATAAACACTGTGCAAATGAGTACGTTATTGTGAGAGGAATCACTGAAATAACAAGTGATGGAAGACACTCATGACGGTATAATGTGTTAGGAGGGAGGGCTGGAAGTGGTGTGGTGCCAAGCAGTGTCTCCTGACCACATCTTAGCAAATGTTCTAAGGCAGCAACAGCTCCATAGAACAGCACACTGATCATCCGCAGCTGGTAGTACGAGGCGCCCTTGCTGGAGACGCCACCACCCTCCTCACCTTCTCTCAGCATTGTATCTTCTCGTCGTGGACTCCCAAGGTGGACTCCCATCATGGACTCCCAAGGTGGACTCCCAAGGTGGACTCCCAAGGTGGACTCCCAAGGTGGACTCCCAAGGTGGACTCCCATCATGGACTCCCAACATGGACTCCCAAGGTGGACTCCCAAGGTGGACTCCCAAGGTGGACTCACATCATGGACTCCCAAGGTGGACTCCCAAGGTGGACTCCCATCATGGACTCCCAAGTTGGACTCCCATCATGGACTCCCAAGGTGGACTCCCAAGGTGGACTCCCAAGGTGGACTCCCAAGGTGGACTCCCATCATGGACTCCCATGGTGGACTCCCAAGGTGGACTCCCAAGGTGGACTCCCAAGGTGGACTCCCATCATGGACTCCCAAGGTGGACTTCACAAGAGACAGACACCAACAGCCAATGCAGTCTGATATGCAACAACACTAACAAAGAAGTATTGAGCAGCAGAGATGCACAGATGCTGACAACACAAGAAACGGCCACGAGCAATCAATGCAACCTGACGTGCAGCAATACCACCAGCAAAGTGATGGACCACAGCAATGCACAGATTCCAACAATGCAGAAGATGACCATGAACAATCAGTGCAGTCTGATTTGCAGCGACACAACTTGTGAGGTGGAGAATATAAAGGACGATTCCGAGGAGTTCTACTAGAACAGGCAACACCAACCGAACCGTCGTCTGGCCATTACGAATACTGCAGTGGAACATACAAGGTCTTGGAAATAAAAACCACACCCTTCAGGAGGCTGCAATCAGTACGAAAGTAGATATAATCGTTTTGGAAGAAACTCTTTTCCCAGTCATAAAGTCCTTAAGATTATCTGGATATCAGCACTATGTTATACCGTATGAGCAGGGGAGACAAAGAGGGTTAATGACCCTAGTCAGAAACACCAAACCTTGCAAGAAAATAGACCCAGTTTCGTGGGGGATGGAGTAAAGGTATTAGCAGTAACAGTGAATATGGACTAATATTAAGCTCCTCATATATAACCTCTACAAGCCCCCTAGACGTAAACTAGAAGCAGAGGCAGTGCTTGCCTTGGCCTCACAGGTAAATGTAACTATTGCTGTGGATTTTAATGCTCATCATCAAGAGTTAAGTGCGACTGGGCCAGCCAATGCTGATGGTCGCCATTTAGCTGCAGCTCTGCGAGAAGTACCTTAAATTACACTTCTTAACACTAGGGAACCCACTCACATTTAAAGGGGTTCCCTTCATCTTACATTAATCTCAACAGCACTCAAGCATCAGACGAAGTAGGAAGTAGGCCCGATGATCACCAGTGACCACTATGGTATTGTCACATTTAACATAGAACGACCTCCTGCACCACCTGCACAACGTTGGTGGAATAAAAAAAAGCCAACTCGAATATATACCAAGAGGAACTTGAAAAATAGTATGCAATATACATGCCACCTGAGAATTTGAACATACACGAGACCAATCTGCAGGAAGCTATTGCAGCTGCTGAAAACAAAGCTATTCCAGTCATTATCCCAGGAACACAAAACGAAAGAACTATTGGTTCAAAAGTAATGAAGTTAGGGAACAAAACCACAGAGTCAACATCTTGAGAAAACATCTAAAGAAAAACCCACACCAGAAGGAAGAACTCTGCTAAGAGCGGTGATATCTGATGCAAGACTTGTTACTAGAAAGGTAAACGAGGCAAGATGGTTTTGAGTGTTGTCAAACTAAATGAACGTAGTAGTCTTGGCAAGATATGGGGTCAGATAAAACCATCTCAGGTTTTAATCTGAAATGGTTTTAATCTATGGTTGATATGGTTGGTCGAACGCCAGCCTGCGTTCGGGCTGGCTTTCGACCAGCCCGAACGCAGGCATGTATTCAACCATCGCAGGAGGCTGAGAGACTTGCTCTTCAATTTGCAGAAAGAGCGGGCTTCATATCAGCTTCCTGCAATGGTCAGAATGCTGCAAGAACGATTAAAACAAGAGAGGTTGATAGTCATTCATGAGAGCATAGCTATAAATTACGAATGTGACTGTCCCTTCACCAAACAAGAACTAATCAGAGCCAAAAGAGGTGGTAAGGACACTGCACCAGGTGCTGATAACATTACATACTTAATGATCGCACATGCAGGTCCTGCTGGAGAACAAGGAATATTGGACGTCATCAACGCATCTTGGCAGCAAGGCAAACTACCGACCTCTTGGAAGGAAGCAGACATCATTCCAATTCCTAAACCGAAAGAACCTGGCAGTTACAGACCCATTTCATTAACATCGTGCATTAGTAAAACTGCAGAACGTATGGTATTAAATAGACTACTGTCGAAGACTGGAGACCAGCATAAACACATATTTGGCTTCACTAAAGGAGTATAGGTACTGCCAACTGCATAGCAACATTACTAGGAACAGTTAACTCAGATCCAGCTATAGTGACCTTCCTTGTTCTAGAAAAAGCATTCGAACTTGCAAGCCCGCAAGCCATTTTACACACCTTAGTTAAAAAAGGTGTGAAGGGAAATATGCTAGGATGGATTCAAGATTACCTAAGTCACAGGTATGTCAGAGTAAAGTTGCAAGGACAAGTGTCAGACTACCACTTGCATGAGAATGGGACTCCACAAGGAGGAGTCCTCAGTCCTAGTCTTTTAAACATTCTTATGGAAAACCTTGTTACCATGACATTTACAGAAGGGGTTAAATTGATAAGCTATGCTGATGAGATATAGCATTAGTCATTACAGGTCCTTCACTTCTAAATAAAGAACAAGGGGCTGTAACAAAGTAACATCTGAATGCGTCATTTTAGGGCTAAAATTATCTGCACAGAAGTCTAAGGCAATGAGACTAGGCGGCAACAGTCCAGACAGGAACCTACGCATTCAAGACATTAACCTTCAGTGGGTTACACAAATATCAATATCTCGGAGTGTAGATAGATTCTAAAATGACATTCAACAAGCAAATTCAATATCTGAAGGAGAAAGCAAAATCACGACGACTATATAATGAGCAAGACAGGATCACAACGATCGTCAGTGAGCGGGACAAAGTGTTAACAGTGTTCATACATACACCCGTTCGTTCCATAGTTGATTATGCAGCAGCGCCTGCCTTATCTCACTCTTTCTCCTGGTCAGTGGGCAAAAGTTGAGGTTTATTCAAAATGATGCAAAGTCATAACAGGAGCTCCCAGATGGACCAAATATACTGAACTTAAGACTAGAAACCAAGCTAACGTCGATTTAAATAAGGGTAAAAAGGAATTACTGTGTGCATGCTGACCAAAATATTAACTGAACTAGAATTAGTTCACTTAAAGATATAATCACTGGAGCACTAAATCGGGACAGAAGAGCCTCCATAGCAACAGGTGGATCCGTTGTGCGATAAACACCATCAATACATTTGATATAACAAATACAATCACTGAGAAGTGTGTCGACGAATACATGCAGACTTTGTTATGCAAGCCCCTTGGGAATAGCTGCCACCAAACTTTAAGATTATGCCTCTTGAGGAAAAAAGAACCAGACTAATCCTCATCTGCTACATAATATTGCACAGATGCATATAGTAGCAAACCTGGCATCCGACAGCTTCACTTATTTCACAGATGGATCAGTAGACCAGCAGGGACAAGAAACCGGAGCTGCAGTCAAGGCAGAAAACTCTGTAAATAGTTGGAGACTTTCAAATGGGTGTTCAACTTTACAAACAGAGATGATAGCCATTCAAAAGGCTTTGGAACATGCTCTGCTGAACACCGACAACATGTTATCATACATACCGATTCGAGAACCGCCATTGAAACCTTGCAACAAGAACACATAAATGACAACATCCATCTGATCACAAATGTCATATCATTAGTGCAAACACTCAAGCGTCAAGGCGGTCAGGTACTTATCAACTGGATGCTAAGTCATGTGGGAATAATAGGAAATGACATTGCAGACAAAGCTGCAAAACTTGCAGCTAAGAGAAGAAATGTAGATATTTACATACCACAGAGGCTATCACAGATTAAGAAAGTAATTAGACCTAGAGCAATGCAGAAGATGCACAGTGACCACAACACAGCAGTTGTGAGCAACACACAGCAACTAAGAGGCATGAGCTACAAGGAAAGGCTGAAGGAGCTGAACCTCACGTCCCTGGAAAACAGAATAGAAAGGGGAGACATGATAACCACCTACAAAATTCTCAGGGGAATTGATAGGGTGGACAAAGTCAAACTTTTCAGCACAGGTGGAACACGAACAAGGGAACACAGGTGGAAACTTAGTACCCAAATGAGCCACAGAAACATTAGAAAGAATGTTTTCAGTATCGGAGTAGTTAGTAATGGAATGCACTAGGAAGTGATGTGGTGGAGGCTGACTCCATACACAGTTTCAAATGTAGATATGATAGAGCCCAGTAGGCTCAGGAATCTGTACAGTTGTTGATTGACAGTTGAGAGGCGGGACCAAAGAGACAAAGCTCAACCCCCGCAAGCACAAATAGGTCAGTACAAATAGGTGAGTACAGCAGTTGCAACTTCAGGATCTGCGGGTTGGTACAAGAATTCAACCAACTACGAACCACTTATTTTGATGAATGGGAGCAGTAGAGCAACAGAAGTACACTTACATCGCATCAGGCTTGGATACCCATGTGCATGGAAATAGGCTTACAGGTTCTGGAAGATGAGAGGAAATGTCAACACTGTGGAGAAATGCCCGACAGACCACTGGAACATTATCTAACACAGTGCACAGTTACAAAACCATTATGATTTCAACTTAGATTCAACAGAGCAGAATAAGTTGTTAAACACATATGGCAAAATCTTACTGAAGCGACCACACGAGTCATTAATACAAATACTCTGCCTAAGTAAAACAGAATCAAGTAACACTAGTAACACTATCACTACCCACACACTATATATCACTACTCTAACACTACAAGTAAACACTTCAATATCTTTGAAAAAAAATCTATAGTACAAGCCTCAATTGCAGAAATGCTTAGAAAAAGCCCAAAAGCCATGTCTGCAGTGAAGGAAGTTACCATGAAAGCAGTCACTTCTTAGGAAGCCGCAAGATGTACTAGTCAGCTGCTGGAAAGGAAAAGAGCAGTAGTCATAATAGGTATTAAGGCACAAGATGGTTCCAATAAGGTGGAGTGGAGAGATAAGGACAAAGCTGCAGTGACAGAGATCATGAAGGGGGGTATAGATGGAGAGTGCTGAACAAAATATAGAGAAGGTTTTCAGGCTTGGCCAGTACAACAAAGACAGAGATCGGTTGATAAAGGCAGTTTTCACGAACGAGACCACAAAAGAGGAAATCCTAGCAAAAAAGAGTGGACTATAACATGTAACAAAATTCAAAACAATATTCGGTCAGAGGGATATGACAAGGGATGAGAAAATCTTGGCAGCAGATTCAAGGAAGAATCACAGAGGGAGAGAGAAAGAAAGGAATCAGGGAATCATGGCCCTGTACCCTACAATCCTAGAGGGGAAGTGGGGAACCCTCCACAAGCAGTTCAGCAGACCTAGAGAAGCGCAACACTCCCACCTTCCACCCAATAGACGTCCTCCCCGCCCTAAACCCTCCCAGTCCCCGACTAAATGCCACCCAGTCCCCCTCCACCCAAGCCCTCCATTCTCCCCCATCCATTGAATCATGCCCCACATGCAGCCATCAATAGACAACACACAATACACGCAGGCACCAGCAGACAACACACAACACATGCAGACACCAGTAGACAACACATGCAGACACCAGTAGACAACACATGCAGACACCAGCAGACAACACACAACACACGCAGGCACCAGCAGACAACACAACACATGTAGGCATGAGCAGACAACAGACCAGGCCAGCAGAGCCAAACAGGCAAGCACAGGTAGAGAGAGAGAGACAGACAGACTCACCGCCAGAAGAGTGTGGTTGCCGAACGTAAACAACCCCATGATAGAGCAGTGTGGAAAGCTCTGGAGAGACTGAGCCAACCACAGTCCCTGGGGGGGGCGGAGCAAGGTCAGGTCATTAGGTGCTGTTATCGACAACTTTATCTTATTGACTTGATTATTAACTTAAACTATAATTATTGTTATTATGCAGGCGATGAGTCACAATAACGTGGCTGAAGAATGTTGACCAGACCACACAATAGAAGGTGAAGGGACGACGACGTTTCGGTCCGTCCTGGACCCTTCTCTAGTCGATTGTCGGTCCGAGAATGGTCCAGGACGGACCGAAACGTCGTCGTCCCTTCACCTTCTAGTATGTGGTCTGGTCAATTAATTGATAATGGTAGGCACCCCGCACTTGCGAGTTGGGGGCCCAGTTGGGAACATTTTTTGTCGGGGGCCCCCTGGCTCATGCCCAGGTTTGCTGTTAGTGAAATTATTTTTTGTTTTGGAATATTAATTATATATTTTATTTAGAAAACAATTAATATAAATTTAAGCGACCAGGATTGCTGGAATCTTTTGTTATTTCTAAAAAAAATTATGTTATTATGAAAACGTTCTCTCTCTTTTAAACATATGTTCGTGCATGTTCAATTCGATTTAAGCTTTTAGTGAAAAATCGCAGACCTCGATTTGATTTCGTGACCAAAGGAAAGGATGGGGAAGGAAGACCCAGGAGGATTTGAAGTTGTGGAAGTATACGATGAGGATGGAGGAGGAGGAGGAGGGTAAAAAGGTGGGTGGCCTCTCCATCTTGGATTGGAACACTGGATTTGCTCTTGTGTGGATGGTGAGTAGCGTTCATGATTGGTGGAGTTGGCTTATTGGCTTGTGTTCTGACGCTGGGCTTGTGTTCTGACGCTGGGCTTGTGTTCTGACGCTGGGCTTGTGTTCTGAAGTTAGGGTTGTGTTCTGACGTTAGGGTTGTGTTCTGACGTTAGGGTTGTGTTCTGACGCTGGGCTTGTGTTCTGACGTTAGGGTTGTGTTCTGACGTTAGGGTTGTGTTCTGACGTTAGGGTTGTGTTCTGACGTTAGGGTTGTGTTCTGACGTTAGGGTTGTGTTCTGACGTTAGGGTTGTGTTCTGACGTTAGGGTTGTGTTCTGGCGTTAGGGTTGTGTTCTGACGTTAGGGTTGTGTTCTGACGCTGGGGTTGTGTTCTGACGTTAGGGTTGTGTTCTGACGTTAGGGTTGTGTTCTGGCGTTAGGGTTGTGTTCTGACGTTAGGGTTGTGTTCTGACGCTGGGCTTGTGTTCTGACGTTAGGGTTGTGTTCTGACGTTAGGGTTGTGTTCTGGCGTTAGGGTTGTGTTCTGACGTTAGGATTGTGTTCTGACGCTGGGCTTGTGTTCTGACGTTAGGGTTGTGTTCTGACGTTAGGGTTGTGTTCTGGCGTTAGGGTTGTGTTCTGACGTTAGGGTTGTGTTCTGACGCTGGGGTTGTGTTCTGACGTTAGGGTTGTGTTCTGACGTTAGGGTTGTGTTCTGACGCTGGGCTTGTGTTCTGACGTTAGGGTTGTGTTCTGACGCTGGGCTTGTGTTCTGACGTTAGGGTTGTGTTCTGACGTTAGGGTTGTGTTCTGACGTTAGGGTTGTGTTCTGACGCTGGGGTTGTGTTCTGACGTTAGGGTTGTGTTCTGACGTTAGGGTTGTGTTCTGACGTTAGGGTTGTGTTCTGACGTTAGGGTTGTGTTCTGACGTTAGGGTTGTGTTCTGACGCTGGGGTTGTGTTCTGACGTTAGGGTTGTGTTCTGACGTTAGGGTTGTGTTCTGACGTTAGGGTTGTGTTCTGGCGTTGGGCTTTTGTTCTGACGTTAGGGTTGTGTTCTGACGTTGGGGTTGTGTTCTGGCGTTGGGCTTTTGTTCTGGCGTTGGGCTTGTGTTCTGACGTTGGTCTTGTGTTCTGGCGTTGGGCTTGTGTTCTGGCGTTGGGCTTGTGTTCTGGCGTTGGGCTTGTGTTCTGACGTTGGCCTTGTGTTCTGGCGTTGGCCTTGTGTTCTGGCGTTGGGCTTGTGTTCTGACGTTGGCCTTGTGTTCTGGCGTTGGGCTTGTGTTCTGGCGTTGGGCTTGTGTTCTGGCGTTGGCCTTGTGTTCTGGCGTTGGGCTTGTGTTCTGGCGTTGGGCTTGTGTTCTGGCGTTGGCCTTGTGTTCTGGCGTTGGCCTTGTGTTCTGGCGTTGGGCTTGTGTTCTGACGTTGGCCTTGTGTTCTGGCGTTGGCCTTGTGTTCTGGCGTTGGGCTTGTGTTCTGGCGTTAACCTTGTGTTCTGGCGTTGGGCTTGTGTTCTGGCGTTGGGTTTGTGTTCTGGCATTGGCCTTGTGTTCTGGCGTTGGGCTTGTGTTCTGACGTTGGCCTTGTGTTCTGACGTTGGGCTTGTGTTCTGGCGTTGGGCTTGTGTTCTGACGTTGGGCTTGTGTTCTGGCGTTGGCCTTGTGTTCTGGCGTTGGGCTTGTGTTCTGGCGTTGGGCTTGTGTTCTGACGTTGGCCTTGTGTTCTGGCGTTGGCCTTGTGTTCTGACGTTGGGCTTGTGTTCTGGCGTTGGCCTTGTGTTCTGACGTTGGGCTTGTGTTCTGACGTTGGGCTTGTGTTCTGGCATTGGCCTTGTGTTCTGGCGTTGGGCTTGTGTTCTGGCGTTGGCCTTGTGTTCTGACGTTGGGCTTGTGTTCTGACGTTGGGCTTGTGTTCTGGCGTTGGCCTTGTGTTCTGGCGTTGGGCTTGTGTTCTGGCGTTGGGCTTGTGTTCTGACGTTGGCCTTGTGTTCTGACGTTGGCCTTGTGTTCTGGCGTTGGCCTTGTGTTCTGACGTTGGCCTTGTGTTCTGGCGTTGGGCTTGTGTTCTGACGTTGGCCTTGTGTTCTGACGTTGGCCTTGTGTTCTGACGTTGGCCTTGTGTTCTGGCGTTGGCCTTGTGTTCTGACGTTGGCCTTGTGTTCTGACGTTGGGCTTGTGTTCTGACGTTGGGCTTGTGTTCTGACGTTGGGCTTGTGTTCTGGCGTTGGGCTTGTGTTCTGACGTTGGCCTTGTGTTCTGACGTTGGTCTTGTGTTCTGGCGTTGGGCTTGTGTTCTGACGTTGGCCTTGTGTTCTGACGTTGGCCTTGTGTTCTGACGTTGGCCTTGTGTTCTGACGTTGGCCTTGTGTTCTGACGTTGGCCTTGTGTTCTGACGTTGGCCTTGTGTTCTGACGTTGGCCTTGTGTTCTGACGTTGGGCTTGTGTTCTGGCGTTGGGCTTGTGTTCTGACGTTGGCCTTGTGTTCTGGCGTTGGCCTTGTGTTCTGACGTTGGGCTTGTGTTCTGACGTTGGCCTTGTGTTCTGACGTTGGCCTTGTGTTCTGACGTTGGCCTTGTGTTCTGACGTTGGCCTTGTGTTCTGACGTTGGCCTTGTGTTCTGACGTTGGGCTTGTGTTCTGGCGTTGGGCTTGTGTTCTGACGTTGGGCTTGTGTTCTGGCGTTGGGCTTGTGTTCTGACGTTGGCCTTGTGTTCTGGCGTTGGCCTTGTGTTCTGACGTTGGGCTTGTGTTCTGACGTTGGCCTTGTGTTCTGACGTTGGGCTTGTGTTCTGGCGTTGGGCTTGTGTTCTGACGTTGGCCTTGTGTTCTGGCGTTGGCCTTGTGTTCTGGCGTTGGCCTTGTGTTCTGACGTTGGGCTTGTGTTCTGACGTTGGCCTTGTGTTCTGACGTTGGGCTTGTGTTCGGACGTTGGGCTTGTGTTCTGGCGTTGGGCTTGTGTTCTGACGTTGGCCTTGTGTTCTGGCGTTGGCCTTGTGTTCTGGCGTTGGTCTTGTGTTCTGGCGTTGGCCTTGTGTTGTCAGTTAGTGTGGTCGCTCCACTAGTTGGCAGGACAGTAAACGCTTCGGCTGGATGTTGAAGGTTGGCTGCTGGTTGTAGCTCATATCGAGTTCCAGACATTTTCTTCATTTCAGCTTGCCTGCGGGTGCCCTCCTCTAAGGTGGCGGCATGGGCTCCTTCAGACAGTAAACAGTGTTGGGTGAGGCCAGCAGTGCTTCAAGTGGTGGTTTAGCATAGATGCTATATGTGGCAGCTTGAAGTGCTCAGTTCCTGGTGTAGTTAGTGTACTGGTAATAGTTATAAACAGTGTTTAAGAGGACAATACCTCTCCTTGCTGACTTGGTGTGGCATGCAAGACATCCAAAACCATCGAAATCCATTTTCAGCATCAAGGTTAGCCTCATCTGGGGAGTTGAAGTTGATCTTCAGAGTACAACGTTCATTGTCGGCCTTCCAGATGAATGTGGTCGTTATTGCAGTCAAGGAAGGGTTGTGCAGGCTGATGCTGGTGCAGGCTGATGCTGGCAATAACATCAGCAAGGAAGGAATTGTCAGGGGGGAAAGCACCGAGCCATTACGACGATATAGCACTTGGAAAGGATAGGGGATGAGGATTAGGGATAGGACGGGGGAAAGGAATGGAACCCAACTACTTGGACGGTCGGTAACATCAGAAAATGGCTTGTCAGAAATGATGGTGTTGACTGGACGAACGAACACAGTCCTCAAAGACATGGAAACTCTTCGTGGTTGCAGAATCAGGTTGGCTGCCTCTACTGCAGCCGGTATGGTGGGGATGACCAGGCACAGTAGCGCCTCTGTAGTGCTCAAGAGGAAGGGAACACCAACTCCGTCGTCAACATTGACGACTGCTGGAACGGCGGTCAGTCCAGGCAGGATGTGGAGACTCAGAGCTGGTGTGGGACCCTCGAATCTGTTCCTTTATCCGGTAAATCATGGTACTGGGTGACGTGTATCATGGTACCATGAGTGAGGGCTACAGCAACACAGCTGACACCCCGTCAACGGGTCGCGACTTTTTCTTTCTGTCTCCATCGGGAATCGAACCCTGGCTCTTAAGACTAAGACCCCAAAGTGCTGTCCACTCGGCTGCGAGGACCTGTGGCTACATCCCAGCGTCGTCAGCACCAGCTGTCACCACCCACCACCTTCACCACCACCAGCTGTCACCACCCACCACCAGCTGACACCACCCACCTTCACCACCACCAGCTGTCACCACCCACCATCACCACACCAGCTGTCACCACCACCCACCTTCACCACCACCAGCTGTCACCACCCACCTTCACCACCACCAGCTGTCACCACCACCACCAGCTGACACCACCACCTTCACCACCACCAGCTGTCACCACCCACCATCACCACCACCAGCTCACCACCACCCACCTTCACCACCACCAGCTGTCACCACCCACCTTCACCACCACCAGCTGTCACCACCACCCACCTTCACCACCACCAGCTGACACCACCCACCTTCACCACCACCAGCTGTCACCACCACCAGCTGTCACCACCACCCACTCACCACCACCACCAGCTGTCACCACCCACCTTCACCACCACCAGCTGTCACCAATGTAACAACCATGTAACAACCTTGTAACAACCTTGTAACAACCATGTAACAACCTTGTAACAACCTTGTAACAGCCATGTAACAACCATGTAACAACCTTGTAACAACCTTGTAACAACCTTGTAACAACCATGTAACAACCATGTAACAACCTTGTAACAACCATGTAACAACCATATAACAACCTTGTAACAACCATGTAACAACCATGTAACAACCTTGTAACAACCTTGTAACAACCTTGTAACAACCTTGTAACAACCACGTAACAACCATGTACACAGTACCTGTAACAACCTTGTAACAACCTTGTAACAACCATGTAAAGTAACAAACTGAAACCATGTAACAACCATGTAACAACCTTGTAACAACATTAACAATAACAACCTTGTAACAACCATGAATGTAACAACCTTGTAACAACCATGTAACAACCAGTACACCTTTAACAACCTGTAACAACCATGTAACAACCTAACAAATGTAACAACCTGTAACAACTGTAACAACCTCAGTAACAAACAATGTAACAACCTGTAACACAAACAGTACACCTGAACACATGTAACACATAACACTATGTAACAACCATGTAACAACCATGTAACAACCTTGTAACAACCATGTAACAACCCATGTAACAACCATGTAACAACCTTGTAACAACCATGTAACAACCATGTAACAACCTTGTAACAACCATGTAACAACCATGTAACAACCTTGTAACAACCATGTAACAACCATGTAAGACCATGTAACACTAAAACTTGTAACAACCTGACACCTGTAACAACCTAAAACCGTCAATGTAACAACCTTGTAACAACCATGTAACAACCTGTAACAACCATGTAACAACCTTGTAACAACCTTGTAACAACCATGTACACGTAACAACCATTAACAACAGTACACCCAACCTAACCGAACAACTGTAACAACCTACTTGCAAACATGAACAACCTTGTAACAACCATTACTGTAACAACCTACCTGTAACAACCTTGAAACCATGTAACAACCTTGTAACACCTTGTAACAACCATACCTGTAACAACCTTGTAACAACCTAACTGTAACACCTGTAACAACCTTGTAATAACAACACTTGTAACAACCTTGTAACACTACAACCTTTAACCTTGTAACAACCTTTAACACCATGCCATGTAACAACCTGTAAAACATGTAACAACCTTGTAACAACCTGTCCCGTAACAACCTGTAACAACCTTGTAACAACCATGTAACAACCATGTAACCTTACAACCATGTACCGTAACAACCTTGTAACAACCATGTAACAACCATGTAACA
>WNGS01006656.1:81668-105052 GCA_020271785.1 Procambarus virginalis
GGGTGGTGGTGACAAAGGGTGGTGGTGACAAGTGGGTGGTGGTGACAGGTGAGTGGTGGTGCAAGGTGGGTGGTGACAATGGGTGGTGGTGGCAAGGAGTGGTGGTGGTGACAAGGCTGGGTGGTGAGTGAAGGTGGTGGTGGGACAGGTGGGTGGTGGTGACAGCTGGGTGGTGGTGGCAAGCTGGGTGTGTGACAAGGTGGGTGTGTGACAACTGGTGGTGGTGACATGACAGTGGTGTGGTGGTGATAATTGGCATGGTGGTACTGGTGATGACAGGTGGTGGTGGTGACAAGATGGTGGTGGTGACAAGGTGGGTGGTGACACAAGGGTGGTGGTGCAAGGTTGGGTGGTGACAAGTGTGGTGGTGGTGACAGCTGGGTGAGTGAAAGGTGGGTGGTGACAGGTGGGTGGTGGTGACAGACTGGGTGGTGGTGCAAGGTGGGTGGTGCAGGTGGTAGTGAAGGTGGGTGGTGACAGTGGTGGTGGTGGTGACAAGGTGGGTGGTGAAGGTGGGTGGCGACAAGTGGTGTATGTGGTGGTGACAAGCTGGGTGGTGGTGAAGGTGGGTGGTGACAGACTGGTGGTGGTGAAGGTGGGTGGTGACAGTGGGTGGTGGTGACAAGGCTGGGTGGTGAGTGCAAGGTGGGTGGTGGTGGACAGGTGGGTGGGTGGTGACAAGATGGGTGGTGGTGAAGGGGGTGGGTGGTGACAGTGTGCTGGTGAGGTGGTGGTGCAAGGTGGGTGGTGACAGGCGTAAGGTGGGTCGGTGGTGCAAGGTGGGATGGTGACAAGATGGGTGGTGGTGACAAGGCTGGTGGTGACGTGACAGCAGTGGTGGTGAAGGTGGTGGTGGTGACAGCTGGGTGGTGGTGAGCAAGGTGGTGGTGGTGCAAGGTAGCTGGTGGTGGTGACAGCTGGCGTGGTTGTACTGAAGGTGGGTGGTGACAAGCTGGGTGGTGGTGCAAGATGGTGGTGGTGGTGACAAGTGGGTGGTGGTGCAGGCTGGTGGTGGTGACAAGTGGGCAGCTGAGGGTGCAGCGGTGGTAGTGAAGGTGGGTGGACAAGTGGGTGGTGGTGACAAGTGGGTGGTGGTGACAGCTGGGTGGTGGTGACAAGGTGGGTGGTGGCGACAGTGGGGTGGTGGTGAGCAGTGGTGGTGAGTGACAAGGTGGGTGGTGACAAGGCTGGTGGTGGTGACAGGTGGTGGTGGTGACAAGACTGGGTGGTAGTGAAAGGTGGGTGGTGACAGGTGGGTGGTGGTGACAAGGTGGGTGGTGGGACATGCGGTGGTGGTGACAAGTGGTGGTAGTGAGGTGGGTGGTGACAGCTGGTGGTTGGTGACAAGCTGGTGGGTCAAGGTGGTGACAGGCTGGTGGTGTGCAAGGTGGGTGGTGGACAGACAAGGTGGTGGTGGGACAAGACTGGGTGGTAGGTGAAGGTGGGGGTGGTGACAAGCTGTGGTGGTGGTGAAAGGTGTGGTGGTGACAAGGGCTGGTGTGAACGGTGTGTGAAGTGGTGGTACATGGTGATGACAGGTGGGTGGTGGGACAAGGCTGGGTGGTGGTGACAGTGAGTGGTGGTGAAAGGTGGTGGTGGTGACAAGATGGTGGTGGTGGTACAGTGGTGGTGGTGGTGACAAGGTGGTTGGTGGTGACAAGGCATGGGTGGTGAGTGACAAGGTGGGTGGTGGTGACAAGGGTGGGCTAGGTGGGTGGTGGGCAGTGTGGTGACGGTGGTGGTGGTGACAAGGGGTGGCTGGATAGGTGGGTTGGACAGTGGACGATAAGGTGGTGGTGGTGACAAGACTGGGTGGTGGTGACAGTGGTGGGGTGCAAGGTGGGTGGCGACAGCTGGTGGTGGTGACAGCTCGTGGTGTTGACAGCTGGTGGTAGTGACAGCTGGTGGTGTTGTTACATGGTTGTTACATGGTTGTTACAAGGTTGTTACAAGGTTGTTACAAGGTTGTTACGTGGTTGTTAGATGATTGTTACATGGTTGTTAAAAGGTTGTTAAAAGGTTGTTACTTGGTTGTTCCAAAGTTGATACAAGGGGTACAGAATGAGTATATAAGGTGGCTACTGGCATGGACGGCTGTACACAGTTGACATGCTTGTTAACACTACACAAAAGGTTCCATCACTGACCACCAATCTTTTTTGTATTAATCTTATGTTTTTCTTCACATGAGAATGAAGTTGAAACATTAATTCTCCAAAGTTCATATTACAGGTTTGTCCTGACACTTAAAAGATAAATTTTGTTCAGCTTGTCAACATTTTCAAATCGATCCTATTTCGGTACGTTTCCTTTCACCTAATGCCTCTGTTCACCTCACTGAAAATAGGTAGTGGGGAATTAGCAACTGTTGAGGAGTTCATTGTGAGGAACGGTAGTTCATGTTGGTCAGTAGCAATACCTTGGTATGTATGTTATTTATATAATATTATATATATAATATATATAATAATATATATATATATATATTATATATATATTATATTATTATGTCGTACCTAGTAGCCAGAAATCACTCTTTGGCCTACTATGCAAGCCCCGATTTGCCTAAT
Source organism: Procambarus virginalis (assembly GCA_020271785.1). Classification (NCBI taxonomy): domain Eukaryota; kingdom Metazoa; phylum Arthropoda; class Malacostraca; order Decapoda; family Cambaridae; genus Procambarus; species Procambarus virginalis. Next base: position 84,239 of record WNGS01006656.1, read on the forward strand.
AAGCCAAAGATTTCCTGAATTAATATCTTTCTCTAATTTTTTTCTTATGAAAGATTTAAAGTTACCCATTTCATAATGTATGAGGTCAAGTTTTTTCCTTGGAGTTAAAGTAACGTAGATATATGACCGAACCTAACCAACCCTACCTAACCTAAACTAACCTATCTGATAGGTTAGGTTTGGTTAGGTAGCCGAAAAAGTTTAGGTAGGTTAGGTATAGGTAGGTTAGGTAGTCGAAAAAACAATAATTCATGAAAAGTTGCCTATTAGGCAAATCGGGCCTTGGCATAGTAGGCTGAGAAGTGCGTTCTGGCTACTAGGTACGACATAATATATATTATATAATATATATATATATATATATACTATTATATATATTATATATAATATGTATACAACTAATTTCTTAGCCTGTCCTCTTAAGGTTCCCCAACGTCAAGAAACTATCGTTTACCTTCTCATAGTATTCTCATAGGGCACGTACGCACGTACATGCTCTCTCCTAACCTACCAGGGAACCCAAAATGGGACATTATCTCAATTTCGGTTTCCTCTCCATTTTCTTGTACGACGATTTTTGGTCTGAGCTAAAGTATACGTCAAAATGCGACGTTCTATTAGGAGGACGGGTTGGATGTCTTGTCCTTGAGAAAAGAAATTAATTATAACAAAGCTGTAGTAATGGTAAAGTTACCACAATTGACTTGAGAATGGTCCAGGACGGACCGAAACGTCGTCGTCCCTTCACTGTCTAGTGTGTGGTTTGGTCAACAGTGGTAAGGTGTCTGGTGGACCAACAGACCTCCTGCAGTATACTTCTCTTGTTCTTATAATGACTGGGAATATTCTGTCTTGGTCTTGAGGATGGCGGAATGTATCTTAGTGTATGGTGGCTGTTAGTAATTGGTTGAGATGGTTTGATATGTACCCACCTAATTGTACTCACCTAATTGTGCATGGGGGGGTTGAGCTTTGTCTCTTTGGTCCCGCCTCTCAACTGTCAATCAACTGGTGTACAGATTCCTGAGCCTATGGGCTCTTCATACCTACATTTAAAACTGTGTATGGAGTCAGCCTCCACCACATCACTGCCTAATGCATTCCATTTATTAACTACTCTGACAGTTGTGGCTCGCTGATGTCTGATCATCAGTTGTCGCTTTATCTCGAATATTTCGGTGTTGATGATCAGGATATCTCTGGCGAGGAACTGGTCGTGTGTAGAAATGATACGATCTATGATGGAGCTTACATGGTGTCCTTATACATAATTGACCCAGATATCGCTTGTTATAGATGTTGTGGTAGCACCTTTACCCCGTCTTGGTGTATCCCTTACTGGAGAGCCCACTGCTGTTTGTGTCCTTTATAACTCCCACTTGCCCAAGTGCTCTCAGCTGCCACCTTTTCTACCCTCACCAGACACTGCCTCGGCGCTCTCTGACTCGCTCCTTGTGAACCATCCGTCTTGACCAACGTTGCCTATGGCCCATAACCCACACTTCTCTGGTCCCAGTCTTGATCAGCTCTAGTATTTGGTGTCTATCTGTATATGGCATCTATTCTTTGCTTTTTGTTATTTACTTTTCTTCTAAAACGAATCTTATTATTCAATGTAATATACACGGTTTTTCGCTAATTTTAATGAGCCGCACCTTATTAATTTCACAGTTCTTGCAGTTTTGTGTATATCCCCAAGAGTCGATACTCGGCGCTGCTCCAAGTTAATTCTGGGAATATTCCTTTTTAAATATCCAACTTTTACTGGAGCTACTAACTCAACTGCTGCTTAAATCTGGAATGAATGATTCTTCCTCTCGTTTTTCAATGAAATATAAATTACAATGCTGCTTGTATAAATCTCTTCGTGATCTAAAGATTCTTTTAGGATATTTTAACTGTCTAAATGCATTCTGTGGCGATATTCTTAGGAATTACTACTTCATTTGTTGCCTCCATCGACGTCACTGCCTCACCGAATGTCTTATGATGTCGTGTGTACACTTTTGACTTCCTCTAACAGTAGGCTGGCTCCGGGGGTACCCACTGACTTCCCCCGCCCGAGCTGCCTCCCAGCGGAGTTCCTCTTTACCAGGCTCTCTTGCTGGGGCCTGATTCACGAAGCAGTTATGCAAGTACTTACGAACATGTACATCTTTCCTCAATCTTTGACGGCTTTGTTTACATTTATTAAACAGTTTACAAGCATGAAAACTTGCCAATCAACTGTTGTTATTGTTATAAACAGCCTCCTGGTACTTCGGGGCTCATTAACTGTTTAATAATTGTAAACAAAACCGCCAAATATTGAGAAAAGATGGACAGGTTCGTAAGTGCTTGCGTAACTGCTTCGTGAATCTGGGCCCTGGTGTCCTGGGACGCGCCCCAGGAGTCCCTTAGACCCTCTCATTGGCTAGGCTGTCTCTGGACGGGTTGCTTTCGCAGCCAACTCGTCTGTGTACCTTTTGGCCAATTGCTTCACACATTATGCTACAACTGCAACAGACAGCCTCCACAGCCACCGTCACTGGTCACTGTTTGGTATTTTAGCTCCTGCACTGTCTCTGTGTCTCTGCTGACACGGGTGAAAACTGTCACTGGTTGCCTCACCTCACTGAGCTCCTGCGCCCAATATCTCTGGTAACTCTGGCTGACCGTCCGTCCAAAATGTCACCGGCCACCAGCTTACCAACTTCCTCAGTGTCAGAACTGCCTCGGTAACTGGACGGCGACTATGACCTCCATTGTTTCCTTGTATATGTGGATGATATCCTCGGTCACTTCGTTAGACTGTGGAGCGACTCACACGAGATCCTTCGCATAGGATGGGAATGCTGAGTCTTTAACGTAAGTTGACCAATCCACACACTAGAAAATGGAGGGACGACGACGTTTCGGTACATCCAGGACCATTCTCAAGTCGATTGTGGGAATGGGAATCGACTTGAGAATTGTCCAGGACGGACATAACGTCGTCGTCCCTTCATTTTCTAGTGTGTGGATTGGTCAACATACTTCAGCCACGTTATTGTGACTCATCGTCCTCTAACGTAACTTCCTCTTGACAAGGCCACCGCCCGCTCTTCACGTAGTCCTTTGCTCCCTTCTTGGTTCTCAACTTGGCATTAAGAACGTAAATCTTGCGAATATCTTAGAGCGCCGACGCGTAAGTCTCCCTCCGTTGGTGTGTTAAGTCACAGTGACATTATTAGAGTCCTGGAGCCATCCCGTCTCTTCAGCTTGCCCATGACGTGACCTCTGGCCACCTGTTGATTGGCTGAAGCCCTCATCTTCCTCCAATCGCGTCTCTCGTTGTATCCCGCGAATACCTGTGTCATCGCTCTTGTCAGGAACTTATTCCCCACGAGTGGACACAGGCTCCATGCTTAGAGAATATCGAACTAGGCAATGTGGGTAAGGCCTGAATAAGACAGGGATCATAAGAAAGGTCTGACTATTAAAGCAATGCAAGTTTTCAGCTTAGTTGTATTATAATGCTATTGTTTATTATACAAGGTTTTACTAGTATTTCACATGAATTTTAAATTGCTTTCGATGGCCGCACTCAGAAACAAAAGACCGCTGGTTTCCCAGCATTTGTCTTGCTTTATATACATATATATATTGTGTGTGTGTGAACAAGCCTGAATGGTCCCTAGGACTATATGCGACTGAAAACTCACACCCCAGAACTGACTCGAACCCATACTGCCAGGAGCAACGCAACTGGTATGTACAGGGACGCCTTAATCAATACATACTAGTTGTGTTGCTCCTGGCAATATGGGTTCGAGTCACTTCTGGGGTGTGAGTTTTCAGTTGCATATAGTCCTGGGGACCATTCAGGCTTGTTCGCATTTGTGTTCCTCACGTGTTGCCCCAAAAATGAGGTGATTTGATAAAATGCTATGCCCAAGATTACCATCCGAGTGCCGGCGGGGAAGTGGTTCAAATAGCTTCGGCTATCTCTTCCTTATGTCCGGTCGTGATGGTCAAGCGGATTAAGGCGTCCCTGTACATACCAGTTGCGTTGCTCCTGGCAGTATGGGTTCGATGGTAAATGGATGGTACCATCCGAGTGCCGGCGGGGAAGTGGTTCATATAGCCTCGGCTATCACTTCCTTTTGTCCGGTCGTGATGGTCAAGTGGTTTAAGGCGTCCCTGTACATACCAGTAGCGTTGCTCCTGGGAGTATGGGTTCGAGTCACTTCTGGGGTGTGAGTTTTCAGTTATATATATATATATATATATATATATATATATATATATATATATATATATATATATATATATATATATATATATATATATACCACGTCAAGGCGCAGTCGATTAAGGCAGCGTCTGGGATCATCCCGGGCGTAAGTTCGAACCCTCATCACGGTCCTTGTGGATTTGTTCGTTTGTTTAATTTGCTTCATTTTAATAGCGAAACTGCTAATAAAAGGTCTTGTTGGGGGCTGATCCTAAGTCACGTGGTGTCTGGCGCCCTGGTCCCGGATTCACGAAGCAGTTACGCAAGCACTTACGAACTTGTACATCTTTTCTCAATTTTTGGCGGCTTTGTTTACAATTATTAAACAGTTAATGAGCTCCGAAGCACCAGGATGCTGTTTATAACAATAACAACAGTTGATTGGGAAGTTTTCATGCTTGTAAACTGTTTAATAAATGTAACCAAAGCCGTCAAAGATTGTGGAAAGATGTACACTTTCGTAAGTACTTGCGTAACTGCTTCGTGAATCTAACGTCATTGCTTGCGACGTGGAGAGTGCTGATGGATGTGGTTAGCTTCCCTTAGCCTGATTAAAAACATATAGATAACGACAGTGGTGTATATATTTACATACTAAATGTGGAGTTGGAAAATCGAACAGTTTACACTTTGTCCGGGTGGCTCTTTGACTGGAGAAGACGGTACAATACCAGTATAGACTGCTATACCTCACCTTGTGCATGGGTATACCAGGTTAAGCTCCTTCTGCTTTCTTGTTCTATATTTTCTTGTTCTCTAGTTCGTTAGCCAATATGATAAACTGTGAACTGATGCGCACACTATAGTTTACACTGTTGGCGTTGTGTAGGAACCCGAGAGTAAGATGTCTTGGGTTTACCAATTAAGATCTTCATGTATGATCGCTACCGACCAATACAGTTCATGAGTTGTATACATTTTTATTTTATCGTTACGTACCTCATTTTATTCACATCTAATTTATCTCTGTAAGGACATCAATTGGTGCTACATACAGCACATGCGGCTTCCGCTAAGTTAGCACACACACCCTTCACAGCGTCGGCTATACTGCCTCTCATTAGGCTAATCGTTTTCTCATGGCGCCCATTTCCGTTAATTTTATGTATCGTCGAAAACATTTGTTGTCCTCAAGTCTTCATATATTATTTGTGAAGCGTCCAGGGGGAAGCACTGATGCGTCCCGGCTAATGACAACGGCGCCGTTATTGAATTGTCCAGAAAGTGAGATCTTGAGGGCTGAGGCGCTGGGAAGGGGATCTTGGGCAGGTCTGCCTGTATGTCTGTGTCCACCCCCGTCCTCCTAAGATTTCCAACGTCAAGAAAACGGACAATTTAAAGTGGTCTCTCCTAATCGACCAGAGGACCCAAAACAGAAAACGGGACAGTACGTCACTTTCGCCAGCCGCTTCCATTTTCTAGTACGATAATTTTTAGCCTTACGTAACGCATACGATTGAAAAGCGACGCTCTATGTAAGAAGACAGGTTGTACACGTAGGGGGGGGGGGGGGGCTAGGAGGGACGATATGGAGGGGGGTGGGGAAGATGCTGAGTCACTGCTCACATCTTCAAGATGGTCTTAATGGCACAAGTTTTTCTCTTAGCTCGCCCAATTGTGCATTTCCCTGGGTTTTATAGCCGTGAGAGGACTTTTATTACCGGTAGTGGTTTGGTTGATTAAGGCTAGTTAGCGGCGGAATGGTTGTTTGTGGCTAGTTAGATCCGAATGGTTTGTTGAGGCTATAGTTTGCAACGAATTTATTAGTTGATGGCTAGTTAACGATGAACTGATTAGTTGATGGCTAGTTAACGATTAAGTGTTTAGTTTATGCCTAGTTAACGACGAAGTGATTAGTTGAAGTTTAGTTAACGACGAAGTGATTACTTAACGCCTAGTTAGTTAGGGAGAGATTAGATGATGTCGATGATGTCTAATTAAGGACGAAATGATTTGTTAATGGCTAGTTAGCAACGAAGCGATTAGGTGATGCCTAGTAAACGAAGAAGTGATTAGTTAATGGCTAGTTAGCGACGAAGTAATTGAAGACTAATAGTTGGACTAAAGATTCGACTTTCTTCTGAGTGCCTTGTCCTTGTTGGGGTCAGTGTTGTCCCTGTTGGGGTCAGTGTTGTCCCTGTTGGGGTCAGTGTTGTCCCTGTTGGGGTCAGTGTTGTCCCTGTTGGGGTCAGTGTTGTCCTTGTTGGGGTCAGTGTTGTCCCTGTTGGGGTCAGTGTTGTCCCTGTTGGGGTCAGTGTTATCCTGTTGGGGTCAGTGTTGTCCTTGTTGGGGTCAGTGTTGTCACTGTTGGGGTCAGTGTTATCCCTGTTGGGGTCAGTGTTATCCCTGTTGGGTCAGTGTTGTCCCTGTTGGGGTCAGTATTGTCCCTGTTGGGGTCAGTGTTGTCCCTGTTGGGGTCAGTGTTGTCCCTGTTGGGGTCAGTGTTATCCCTGTTGGGGTCAGTGTTGTCCCTGTTGGGGTCAGTGTTGTCCCTGTTGGGGTCAGTGTTATCCTGTTGGGGTCAGTGTTATCCCTGTTGGGGTCAGTGTTATCCCTGTTGGGGTCAGTGTTATCCCTGTTGGGGTCAGTGTTATCCCTGTTGGGGTCAGTGTTATCCCTGTTGGGGTCAGTGTTGTCACTGTTGGGGTCAGTGTTGTCACTGTTGGGGTCAGTGTTGTCACTGTTGGGGTCAGTGTTGTCCCTGTTGGGGTCAGTGTTGTCCCTGTTGGGGTCAGTGTTGTCCCTGTTGGGGTCTGTGTTGTCCCTGTTGGGGTCAGTGTTTTTACGTATCTCCGAACCTTAAAACACGTTCGTATTCACGTGTTTGTATATACTTTTTGTTTCTAATTCTGCTAAGATTAGGTTGTCATAGAGAAGCCACAAAAGAGGTTTATTAATACATGGCAGAAAATATACATACACTGTATATAAGAAAAGGTACAAAATTAGCTGTAGCCTGAATATCAGCAACAGCTCGAGCAGTGGTAAGATATTAAGATAATAAAAAACTTTATTCATAAATGATAGTATATATATAATGCATTTAATAGACCAACATTGTACGTGCAGTGTTCATTTACACAAGGACAAAAGTCATGATAATAACACTAAGTCGTGATCATTATAGTTATATTCTGTGTTATACCTGCATATTATACCTACATATTATACCTCTATATACCTACGTATTATACCTACGTATTATACCTCTATATACCTACATATTATACCTACGTATTATACCTACGTATTATACCTCTATATACCTACATATTATACCTACGTATTATACCTACGTATTATACCTACGTATTATACCTCTATATACCTACATATTATACCAACGTATTATACCTACGTATTATACCTCTATATACCTACATATTATACCTACGTATTATACCTACGTATTATACCTCTATATACCTACATATTATACCAACGTATTATACCTACGTATTATACCTCTATATACCTACGTATTATACCTCTATATACCTACATATTATACCTACGTATTATACCTACGTATTATACGCACCAAGCTGGTCATGATCTGGCTGGTGCATAATACATGTAAACACAGTTGAGACAGAAGTTTATATTTGTATAGACAGTTATAGACACATAATAAAAGTAGTATACAACTATATCCATATGACAGAATTCCTGTTTAAAATTTGCAGGCCCGACGCTTGAGGATAGCCTCATTAATGAGGCTAGGTGTATCATAGCAGGATCAGGCTAGTGTATCATAGCTGGATCAGGCTAGTGTATCATAGCAGGATCAGCCTAGTGAATCGTAGCTGGATCAGGCTAGGTGTATCATAGCTGGATCAGGCTAGTGTAACATAGCAGGATCAGGCTAGTGCATCATAGCAGGATCAGGCTAGTGTATCATAGCAGGATCAGGCTAGTGCATCATAGCAGGATCAGGCTAGTGTATCATAGCAGGATCAGGCTAGTGCATCATAGCAGGATCAGGCTAGTGTATCGTAGCAGGATCAGGCTAGTGTATCATAGCAGGATCAGACTAGTGTATCATAGCAGGATCAGGCTAGTGTATCATAGCAGTATCAGGCTAGTGTATCATAGCAGGATCAGGCTAGTGTATCATAGCAGGATCAGGCTAGTGTATCATAGCAGGATCAGACTAGTGTATCATAGCAGGATCAGGCTAGGTTTATCATAGCAGGATCAGGCTTGTGTATCGTAGCAGGATCAGGCTAGTGTATCATAGCAGGATCAGACTAGTGTATCATAGCAGGATCAGGCTAGTGTATCATAGCTGGATCAGGCTAGTGTATCATAGCAGGATCAGCCTAGTGAATTGTAGCTGGATCAGGCTTGGTGTATCAAAGCTGGATCAGGCTAGTGTATCATAGCAGGATCAGGCTAGTGCATCATAGCAGGATCAGGCTAGTGTATCATAGCAGGATCAGGCTAGTGCATCATAGCAGGATCAGGCTAGTGTATCATAGCAGGATCAGGCTAGTGCATCATAGCAGGATCAGGCTAGTGTATCGTAGCAGGATCAGGCTAGTGTATCATAGCAGGATCAGACTAGTGTATCATAGCAGGATCAGGCTAGTGTATCATAGCAGGATCAGGCTAGTGTATCATAGCAGGATCAGACTAGTGTATCATAGGATCAGGCTAGGTGTATCATAGCAGGATCAGGCTAGTGTATCGTAGCTGGATCAGGCTAGTGTATCATAGCAGGATCAGGCTAGGTGTATCATAGCAGGATCAGGCTAGGTGTATCATAGCAGGATCAGGCTAGTGTATCGTAGCTGAATCAGGCTAGTGTATCATAGCAGGATCAGGCTAGTGTATCGTAGCCGGATCAGGCTAGTGTATCGTAGCTGGATCAGGCTAGTGTATCGTAGCAGGATCAGGCTAGTGTATCGTAGCAGGATCAGGCTAGTGTATCGTAGCAGGATCAGGCTAGTGTATCGTAGCTGGATCAGGCTAGTGTATCGTAGCTGGATCAGGCTAGTGTATCGTAGCTGGATCAGGCTAGATGTATCATAGCTGGATCAGGCTAGTGTATCGTAGCTGGATCAGGCTAGTGTATCATAGCTGGATCAGGCTAGTGTATCGTAGCAGGATCAGGCTAGTGTATCGTAGCTGGATCAGGCTAGTGTATCGTAGCTGGATCAGGCTAGTGTATCATAGCAGGATCAGGCTAGTGCATCATAGCAGGATCAGGCTAGTGTATCATAGCAGGATCAGGCTAGTGCATCATAGCAGGATCATGCTAGTGTATCATAGCAGGATCAGGCTAGTGCATCATAGCAGGATCAGGCTAGTGTATCGTAGCAGGATCAGGCTAGTGTATCATAGCAGGATCAGACTAGTGTATCATAGCAGGATCAGGCTAGTGTATCATAGCAGTATCAGGCTAGTGTATCATAGCAGGATCAGGCTAGTGTATCATAGCAGGATCAGACTAGTGTATCATAGCAGGATCAGGCTAGGTGTATCATAGCAGGATCAGGCTTGTGTATCGTAGCAGGATCAGGCTAGTGTATCATAGCTGGATCAGGCTAGTGTATCATAGCAGGATCAGCCTAGTGAATCGTAGCTGGATCAGGCTAGGTGTATCATAGCTGGATCAGGCTAGTGTATCATAGCAGGATCAGGCTAGTGCATCATAGCAGGATCAGGCTAGTGTATCATAGCAGGATCAGGCTAGTGCATCATAGCAGGATCAGGCTAGTGTATCATAGCAGGATCAGGCTAGTGCATCATAGCAGGATCAGGCTAGTGTATCGTAGCAGGATCAGGCTAGTGTATCATAGCAGGATCAGACTAGTGTATCATAGCAGGATCAGGCTAGTGTATCATAGCAGTATCAGGCTAGTGTATCGTAGCTGGATCAGGCTAGTGTATCATAGCAGGATCAGGCTAGGTGTATCATAGCAGGATCAGGCTAGGTGTATCATAGCAGGATCAGGCTAGTGTATCGTAGCAGGATCAGGCTAGTGTATCATAGCAGGATCAGGCTAGTGTATCGTAGCCGGATCAGGCTAGTGTATCGTAGCTGGATCAGGCTAGTGTATCGTAGCAGGATCAGGCTAGTGTATCGTAGCAGGATCAGGCTAGTGTATCGTAGCAGGATCAGGCTAGTGTATCGTAGCTGGATCAGGCTAGTGTATCGTAGCTGGATCAGGCTAGTGTATCGTAGCTGGATCAGGCTAGATGTATCATAGCTGGATCAGGCTAGTGTATCGTAGCTGGATCAGGCTAGGTGTATCATAGCTGGATCAGGCTAGTGTATCGTAGCCGGATCAGGCTAGTGTATCGTAGCTGGATCAGGCTAGTGTATCGTAGCAGGATCAGGCTAGTGTATCGTAGCAGGATCAGGCTAGTGTATCGTAGCAGGATCAGGCTAGTGTATCGTAGCTGGATCAGGCTAGTGTATCGTAGCTGGATCAGGCTAGTGTATCGTAGCTGGATCAGGCTAGTGTATCGTAGCAGGATCAGGCTAGTGTATCATAGCAGGATCAGGCTAGTGTATCATAGCAGGATCATCAGGCTAGTGTATCGTAGCAGGATCAGGCTAGTGTATCGTAGCAGGATCAGGCTAGTGTATCGTAGCAGGATCAGGCTAGTGTATCGTAGCTGGATCAGGCTAGTGTATCGTAGCTGGATCAGGCTAGTGTATCGTAGCTGGATCAGGCTAGTGTATCGTAGCTGGATCAGGCTAGTGTATCGTAGCTGGATCAGGCTAGTGTATCATAGCTGGATCAGGCTAGTGTATCGTAGCTGGATCAGGCTAGGTGTATCATAGCTGGATCAGGCTAGTGTATCGTAGCTGGATCAGGCTAGTGTATCGTAGCTGGATCAGGCTAGTGTATCGTAGCTGGATCAGGCTAGTGTATCATAGCTGGATCAGGCTAGTGTATCGTAGCTGGATCAGGCTAGTGTATCGTAGCTGGATCAGGCTAGTGTATCGTAGCTGGATCAGGCTAGTGTATCGTAGCTGGATCAGGCTAGTGTATCATAGCTGGATCAGGCTAGTGTATCATAGCTGGATCAGGCTAGTGTATCGTAGCTGGATCAGGCTAGTGTATCATAGCTGGATCAGGCTAGTGTATCGTAGCTGGATCAGGCTAGTGTATCGTAGCTGGATCAGGCTAGTGTATCGTAGCTGGATCAGGCTAGTGTATCGTAGCAGGATCAGGCTAGTGTATCATAGCTGGATCAGGCTAGTGTATCGTAGCTGGATCAGGCTAGTGTATCGTAGCTGGATCAGGCTAGTGTATCGTAGCTGGATCAGGCTAGTGTATCGTAGCTGGATCAGGCTAGTGTATCGTAGCTGGATCAGGCTAGTGTATCGTAGCTGGATCAGGCTAGTGTATCGTAGCTGGATCAGGCTAGTGTATCATAGCTGGATCAGGCTAGTGTATCGTAGCTGGATCAGGCTAGTGTATCATAGCTGGATCAGGCTAGTGTATCATAGCTGGATCAGGCTAGTGTATCGTAGCTGGATCAGGCTAGTGTATCATAGCTGGATCAGGCTAGTGTATCGTAGCAGGATCAGGCTAGTGTATCATAGCAGGATCAGGCTAGTGTATCATAGCAGGATCAGGCTAGTGTATCATAGCAGGATCAGGCTAGTGTATCATAGCAGGATCAGGCTAGTGTATCATAGCAGGATCAGGCTAGTGTATCGTAGCAGGATCAGGCTAGTGTATCATAGCAGGATCAGGCTAGTGTATCATAGCAGGATCAGGCTAGTGTATCATAGCAGGATCAGGCTAGTGTATCGTAGCTGGATCAGGCTAGTGTATCATAGCAGGATCAGGCTAGTGTATCATAGCAGGATCAGGCTAGTGTATCATAGCAGGATCAGGCTAGTGTATCGTAGCAGGATCAGGCTAGTGTATCATAGCAGGATCAGGCTAGTGTATCGTAGCTGGATCAGGCTAGTGTATCGTAGCTGGATCAGGCTAGTGTATCGTAGCAGGATCAGGCTAGTGTATCGTAGCAGGATCAGGCTAGTGTATCGTAGCAGGATCAGGCTAGTGTATCGTAGCTGGATCAGGCTAGTGTATCGTAGCTGGATCAGGCTAGTGTATCGTAGCTGGATCAGGCTAGTGTATCATAGCTGGATCAGGCTAGTGTATCGTAGCTGGATCAGGCTAGTGTATCATAGCTGGATCAGGCTAGTGTATCGTAGCCGGATCAGGCTAGTGTATCGTAGCTGGATCAGGCTAGTGTATCGTAGCAGGATCAGGCTAGTGTATCGTAGCAGGATCAGGCTAGTGTATCGTAGCAGGATCAGGCTAGTGTATCGTAGCTGGATCAGGCTAGTGTATCGTAGCTGGATCAGGCTAGTGTATCGTAGCTGGATCAGGCTAGTGTATCGTAGCAGGATCAGGCTAGTGTATCATAGCAGGATCAGGCTAGGTGTATCATAGCAGGATCAGGCTAGTGTATCGTAGCAGGATCAGGCTAGTGTATCGTAGCAGGATCAGGCTAGTGTATCGTAGCAGGATCAGGCTAGTGTATCGTAGCTGGATCAGGCTAGTGTATCGTAGCTGGATCAGGCTAGTGTATCGTAGCTGGATCAGGCTAGTGTATCATAGCTGGATCAGGCTAGTGTATCGTAGCTGGATCAGGCTAGTGTATCGTAGCTGGATCAGGCTAGTGTATCGTAGCTGGATCAGGCTAGTGTATCGTAGCTGGATCAGGCTAGTGTATCGTAGCTGGATCAGGCTAGTGTATCGTAGCTGGATCAGGCTAGGTGTATCATAGCTGGATCAGGCTAGTGTATCGTAGCCGGATCAGGCTAGTGTATCGTAGCTGGATCAGGCTAGTGTATCGTAGCAGGATCAGGCTAGTGTATCGTAGCAGGATCAGGCTAGTGTATCGTAGCAGGATCAGGCTAGTGTATCGTAGCTGGATCAGGCTAGTGTATCGTAGCTGGATCAGGCTAGTGTATCGTAGCTGGATCAGGCTAGTGTATCGTAGCAGGATCAGGCTAGTGTATCATAGCAGGATCAGGCTAGGTGTATCATAGCAGGATCACGCTAGGCTAGTGTATCGTAGCAGGATCAGGCTAGTGTATCGTAGCAGGATCAGGCTAGTGTATCGTAGCAGGATCAGGCTAGTGTATCGTAGCTGGATCAGGCTAGTGCATCGTAGCTGGATCAGGCTAGTGTATCGTAGCTGGATCAGGCTAGATGTATCATAGCTGCATCAGGCTAGTGTATCGTAGCTGGATCAGGCGAGGTGTATCATAGCTGGATCAGGCTAGTGTATCGTAGCTGGATCAGGGTAGGTGTATCATAGCTGGATCAGGCTAGTGTATCGTAGCTGGATCAGGCTAGTGTATCGTAGCTGGATCAGGCTAGTGTATCGTAGCTGGATCAGGCTAGTGTATCATAGCTGGATCAGGCTAGTGTATCGTAGCTGGATCAGGCTAGTGTATCGTAGCTGGATCAGGCTAGTGTATCGTAGCTGGATCAGGCTAGTGTATCGTAGCTGGATCAGGCTAGGTGTATCATAGCTGGATCAGGCTAGTGTATCATAGCTGGATCAGGCTAGTGTATCGTAGCTGGATCAGGCTAGTGTATCATAGCTGGATCAGGCTAGTGTATCGTAGCTGGATCAGTCTAGTGTATCGTAGCTGGATCAGGCTAGTGTATCGTAGCTGGATCAGGCTAGTGTATCGTAGCTGGATCAGGCTATTGTATCTTAGCTGGATCAGGCTAGTGTATCGTAGCTGGATCAGGCTAGTGCATCATAGCTGGATCAGGCTAGGTGTATCATAGCTGGATCAGGCTAGTGTATCGTAGCTGGATCAGGCTAGTGTATCGTAGCTGGATCAGGCTATTGTATCTTAGCTGGATCAGGCTAGTGTATCGTAGCTGGATCAGGCTAGTGTATCATAGCTGGATCAGGCTAGGTGTATCATAGCTGGATCAGGCTAGTGTATCGTAGCTGGATCAGGCTAGTGTATCATAGCTGGATCAGGCTAGTGTATCATAGCTGGATCAGGCTAGTGTATCATAGCTGGATCACGCTAGTGTATCGTAGCAGGATCAGGCTAGTGTATCGTAGCTGGATCAGGCTAGTGTATCATAGCTGGATCAGGCTAGTGTATCATAGCTGGATCAGGCTAGTGTATCGTAGCAGGATCAGGCTAGTGTATCGTAGCTGGATCAGGCTAGTGTATCGTAGCTGGATCAGGCTAGTGTATCGTAGCTGGATCAGGCTAGTGTATCGTAGCAGGATCAGGCTAGTGTATCGTAGCTGGATCAGGCTAGTGTATCATAGCTGGATCAGGCTAGTGTATCGTAGCAGGATCAGGCTAGTGTATCGTAGCTGGATCAGGCTAGTGTATCGTAGCTGGATCAGGCTAGTGTATCGTAGCAGGATCAGGCTAGTGTATCGTAGCTGGATCAGGCTAGTGTATCGTAGCAGGATCAGGCTAGTGTATCGTAGCTGGATCAGGCTAGTGTATCGTAGCTGGATCAGGCTAGTGTATCGTAGCTGGATCAGGCTAGTGTATCGTAGCTGGATCAGGCTAGTGTATCGTAGCAGGATCAGGCTAGTGTATCGTAGCAGGATCAGGCTAGTGTATCGTAGCAGGATCAGGCTAGTGTATCGTAGCTGGATCAGGCTAGTGTATCGTAGCAGGATCAGGCTAGTGTATCGTAGCTGGATCAGGCTAGTGTATCGTAGCAGGATCAGGCTAGTGTATCGTAGCTGGATCAGGCTAGTGTATCGTAGCTGGATCAGGCTAGTGTATCGTAGCAGGATCAGGCTAGTGTATCATAGCAGGATCAGGCTAGGTGTATCATAGCAGGATCACGCTAGGCTAGTGTATCGTAGCAGGATCAGGCTAGTGTATCGTAGCAGGATCAGGCTAGTGTATCGTAGCAGGATCAGGCTAGTGTATCGTAGCTGGATCAGGCTAGTGCATCGTAGCTGGATCAGGCTAGTGTATCGTAGCTGGATCAGGCTAGATGTATCATAGCTGCATCAGGCTAGTGTATCGTAGCTGGATCAGGCGAGGTGTATCATAGCTGGATCAGGCTAGTGTATCGTAGCTGGATCAGGGTAGGTGTATCATAGCTGGATCAGGCTAGTGTATCGTAGCTGGATCAGGCTAGTGTATCGTAGCTGGATCAGGATAGTGTATCGTAGCTGGATCAGGCTAGTGTATCATAGCTGGATCAGGCTAGTGTATCGTAGCTGGATCAGGCTAGTGTATCGTAGCTGGATCAGGCTAGTGTATCGTAGCTGGATCAGGCTAGTGTATCGTAGCTGGATCAGGCTAGGTGTATCATAGCTGGATCAGGCTAGTGTATCATAGCTGGATCAGGCTAGTGTATCGTAGCTGGATCAGGCTAGTGTATCATAGCTGGATCAGGCTAGTGTATCGTAGCTGGATCAGTCTAGTGTATCGTAGCTGGATCAGGCTAGTGTATCGTAGCTGGATCAGGCTAGTGTATCGTAGCTGGATCAGGCTATTGTATCTTAGCTGGATCAGGCTAGTGTATCGTAGCTGGATCAGGCTAGTGCATCATAGCTGGATCAGGCTAGGTGTATCATAGCTGGATCAGGCTAGTGTATCGTAGCTGGATCAGGCTAGTGTATCGTAGCTGGATCAGGCTATTGTATCTTAGCTGGATCAGGCTAGTGTATCGTAGCTGGATCAGGCTAGTGTATCATAGCTGGATCAGGCTAGGTGTATCATAGCTGGATCAGGCTAGTGTATCGTAGCTGGATCAGGCTAGTGTATCATAGCTGGATCAGGCTAGTGTATCATAGCTGGATCAGGCTAGTGTATCATAGCTGGATCACGCTAGTGTATCGTAGCAGGATCAGGCTAGTGTATCGTAGCTGGATCAGGCTAGTGTATCATAGCTGGATCAGGCTAGTGTATCATAGCTGGATCAGGCTAGTGTATCGTAGCAGGATCAGGCTAGTGTATCGTAGCTGGATCAGGCTAGTGTATCGTAGCTGGATCAGGCTAGTGTATCGTAGCTGGATCAGGCTAGTGTATCGTAGCAGGATCAGGCTAGTGTATCGTAGCTGGATCAGGCTAGTGTATCATAGCTGGATCAGGCTAGTGTATCGTAGCAGGATCAGGCTAGTGTATCGTAGCTGGATCAGGCTAGTGTATCGTAGCTGGATCAGGCTAGTGTATCGTAGCAGGATCAGGCTAGTGTATCGTAGCTGGATCAGGCTAGTGTATCGTAGCAGGATCAGGCTAGTGTATCGTAGCTGGATCAGGCTAGTGTATCGTAGCTGGATCAGGCTAGTGTATCGTAGCTGGATCAGGCTAGTGTATCGTAGCTGGATCAGGCTAGTGTATCGTAGCAGGATCAGGCTAGTGTATCGTAGCAGGATCAGGCTAGTGTATCGTAGCAGGATCAGGCTAGTGTATCGTAGCTGGATCAGGCTAGTGTATCGTAGCAGGATCAGGCTAGTGTATCGTAGCTGGATCAGGCTAGTGTATCGTAGCAGGATCAGGCTAGTGTATCGTAGCTGGATCAGGCTAGTGTATCGTAGCAGGATCAGGCTAGTGTATCGTAGCTGGATCAGGCTAGTGTATCGTAGCAGGATCAGGCTAGTGTATCGTAGCTGGATCAGGCTAGTGTATCGTAGCTGGATCAAGCTAGTGTATCGTAGCTGGATCAGGCTAGTGTATCGTAGCTGGATCAGGCTAGTGTATCGTAGCTGGATCAGGCTAGTGTATCGTAGCTGGATCAGGCTAGTGTATCGTAGCTGGATCAGGCTAGTGTATCGTAGCTGGATCAGGCTAGGTGTACAAGTGGATAACTTGGCACAACAAGGGGAACTATTAATACGTATTAAATATATCAACACATAATAGACCACGAAACAATGGGTATTAATTGGATAAGTTTAGATGTAGGAAAGACCTGGGTAAATACTGGTTTGGTAACAGGGTTGTGGATTTGTGGAACCAATTACCGTGTAGCATAATAGACGTTGGATCCCTTGATTGTTTCAAGCGTAGGTTAAACATATTTATGAATGAGATTGGGTGGATATAAATGGGAGCTGCCGCGTATGGGCCAAGAGGCCTTCTGCAGTTTCTTTGATTCTTATGTTCACTCCTATATCGATGTCATGAATTTGTGTCCCTCAGTTAATTAACGCTTAGTTTAGTATAAAATATTATTTCTCTGCGTTGGCTCCTTATTATGTTGCTTAATGGAACAATCGTCAACTAATTCTTTAACAATCCTCTGCGTCGGTATTCCCTGTTTTGGTAAAGCAGTTTGTTCCATTAAATTAAAGTCACCCATAACACAAGCGCTGTTTGACCTAGATATGTCATCCCATAGATGCTTTGCTTCCATTCTAAGTTTGAGTGCCTGTAAATAACTACAAATAACTATTATTAGGTAATAACCTTTTTTTCATATCATTCCAACCAACTAGTTTGTGTGTGAAGCTCAGTTTTGATTCCCTTTTTGATACCACATTTAATATTTTTCCTGGCGTATATGGCTACTCCCCTTCCTCGTCTAATATATTTGTCTGTGTGAAATGATTTATATCCGTTTATTTAATATTCAGTTAATAAATCTCTGTTTTCTACATTGATCCAAGTTTCAGTACTTGCACTGATACCTATTGTCTCTGTGCAGACAAGAGTATTTAAACTGTTCATTTGGCTTCTTACACTTCTACTGTTTGTGAAATACAGCTTAAGTTTAGTGTAATTTGAGGCCTTTCTCCATCCCTGTTCCTTTTACTCATAATTTTCCCTGTCAAACATACTTGTATTGCCTCCTTTCCCCACATCAATTCCCATTCAACTATCTACTAACATTTTCAACCCAAGCAAACCCCTCCAACCAGATCCCAACGAGTTGGCAACAGCAGCAACCCCGGCCTGGATAAATGCACCCCATCCCGAGCATACAAGTCATTCCTTCCATAGTGTGTAGTGACGATGCGGCCTCTGATGCCCTAGCAACCCCGGGTACCCACATAGTGCTATACAATCAGGAGATAATTGATCAGTGGGATTAAAGAGTCGGTGCTACACTGGCAATATTCAGTAATTACTAAGCCAGGACACACATATGCATATGTCTTCATAAGAGAGCACATGGCTGTAACACCTACGATAGCTTACAAGGATTAAGGCTCCCACATCCTTGGATAATAACCCCAAAATGTAAATAGTTCAACAAGGTATTAGAGTCCGGCCACACCGTGTGTCATATTACTCTTGCGAGTGATTAATAATATTTCTCGGGTGAGAATTGAGCTAAATGAGCCTTGATCTTAGAGGTGGATGAGAGTATTCCCACCCTGAGGATAGAGCTTGGTCAGAATAACACGTCCTCGTGTTATTCAATCACAAACTGCTCATGGTGGGTGTTCCTTATGGTGGGTGCTCCTCATGGTGGGTGCTCATATGTGTGAGTGCTCCTCATGGGGAGTGCTCCTCATGGTGGGTGCTCCTCATGGTGAGTGCTCCTCATGGTGAGTGTCTCATGGTGAGTGCTCCTCATGGTGAGTGCTCCTCATGGTGAGTGCATGTACTCTCAGTGTTCAGTAACATTAACCAGTTTAGCCTGGAGGTCAGCGAGGTCTGGAGCCTGCCATACTGACTGAGAACAAGGAAGTACGCGATGATGTAGCTCACCACCTGAAATACAAGAAGATCAACTTGTTGAAGGTTGCTCAAATCCTGAACCAAAATATATATATAAATCAACGAATGAAAACATACAGGAACTTTAAAACAAGTTCTTATAATAAACACTGTACAAATGAGTAAGTTATTGTGAGAGGAATCACTGAAATAACGAGTGATGGAAGACATGACGGTATAATGTGTTAGGAGGGAGGGCTGGAAGTGGTGTGGTGCCAAGCACAATGTCTCCTGACCACATCTTAGTAAATGTTCTAAGGCAGCAACAGCTCCATAGAACAGCACACTGATCATCCGCAGCTGGTAGTACGAGGCGCCCTTGCTGGAGACGCCACCACCCTCACCTTCTCTCAGCATTGTATCTTCTCGTCGTGGACTCCCAAGGCGACTCCCATCATGGACTCCCAAGGTGGACTTCACAAGAGACAGACACCAACAGCCAATGCAGTCTGATGTGCAACAACACCAACAAAGAAGTATT
Source organism: Procambarus virginalis (assembly GCA_020271785.1). NCBI lineage: Eukaryota > Metazoa > Arthropoda > Malacostraca > Decapoda > Cambaridae > Procambarus > Procambarus virginalis. The sequence goes on from WNGS01006656.1 coordinate 103,637, forward strand.
GAACAGCAGAGATGCACAGATTCCAACAATGCAGAAGATGACCATGAACAATCAGTGCAGTCTGATTTGCAGCGACACAACTTGCGAGATGGAGAATATAGAAGTCGATCCTGAAGAGGAGTTCTACTAGAACAGGCAACACCAACCGAAACCGTCGTCTGGCCATTACGAATACTGCAGTGGAACATACAAGGTCTTGGAAATAAATACCACACTGTTCAGGTGGCTGCAATCAGTACGAAAGCAGATATAATCGTTTTGGAAGAAACTCTTTTGCCAGCCACGAAGTCCATAAGATTAGCTGGATATCAGCACTATGTTATGCCGTATGAGCAGGGGAGACAAAGAGGGTTAATGACCCTAGTCAGGAACACCATACCCAGCAAGAAAATAGACCCAGTTTCATGTGGGGACGGAGTAGAGGTATTAGCAGTAACAATGGATATGGCTAATATTGAGTTTCTCATATACAACGTCTACAAGCCCCCTAGACGTAAACTTGAAGCAGAGGCAGTGCTTGCCTTGGACTCGCATATAACTGTAATTATTGCTGGGGATTTTAATGCTCATCATCAAGAGTTAGGTGCGACCGGGCCAGCCAATGCAGATGGGCGCCATTTAGCTGCAGCTCTGCGAGAAGTACCTGAAATTACACTTCTTAACACTAGGGAACCCACTCACATTCAAAGAGGTTCCCTTCATCTTACGTTAATCTCAACAGCACTCAAGGATCGGGCGAAGTGGGAAGTAGACCCGGTTGTTGGAAATAACCAACAGTTTTTATACATCATTGTATTTATACAACCAAAGTAGTTACTAAAATTACTAACTTATAGATTTAATCATTATCATGATTTATTCATTGCCAAATTCTTCCTAGTACGTGAGGAACAACAGGCAGCAACATGAATTTTCTCCACATTTAGTTGGATTTATAACAAGAATCTACTTTATCATTTCATTTGCTAAAAATAGTTAAGTTTGATTTCGTAGTATACTATTACTTACTGAGCTCCCTTATTTAATTAACATTTAAGTATTCTAGAGGAAATTACTTTGATGTAAATGATTTTACTTTAATTTCCTCGATTGGCTGCACAACTTTTATCAAGTCAATTTATGTTACAAGAAATTCTAATTTATCACAGAAGAATTTAATGTGATATTAATACTTGTTATTACCTCTTCCTTCCTTAGTCAATTGCGATAAACACATATTCATTTATGCTCGAAAGCCGCGCATGCGCAATAAGGAGCAGGAAGAAGGGAGAGCGTCACTTGACTCGACACGAGAGCACGGACGCCATTAAGAGCGTGCAGCAGAGTTGTGCTTGACCTATTATTTTCGCTCCCACGATCAATTGAGCGGTGCCACGTTATCTGGCACAACACAGCCGTGTCATAGACTATCATACG
>WNGS01006656.1:106052-117671 GCA_020271785.1 Procambarus virginalis
TTGTTTCTGCCGGCCCAGGGAATCGAACCCCGGTCCACATGACTACGTATCAAGCCTGCTGTCCACTTAGCCACCGGCCCCGTTGAGTGTGTGTTTGTGTGTGTGTGTTGAATTTACCTAGTTGTACTTACCTAGATGTGCTTGCGGGGTTGAGCTCTGGTTCTTTGGTCCCCGCCTCAACAATCAATCAACTAATGTACAGGTTCCTGAGCCTATTGGGCTCTATCATCTACACTTGAAGCTGTGTATGGAGTCAGCCTCCACCACATCACTTCCTAATGCATTCCATTTGTCTACTACTCTGACACTGAAAAATTCTTTCTAGCGTCTGTATGGCTCATTTGGGCACTCAATTTCCACCTGTGTCCCCTAGTTCGTGTGTCCCTTGTGGTAAATAGCTTGTCTTTATCTACCCTATCAATTCCTCTGAGAATCTTGTATGTGATCATGTCCCTCTAACTCTTCTGTCTCCCAGTGACGTGAGGTTTAATTCCCGTAGTCCCCTCCTCGTAGCTCATACCTCTCAGTTCGGGTACTAGTCTGGTGGCAAACCTTTGAACCTTTTCCAGTTTAGTCTTATGCTTGACTAGACATGGACTCCATGCTGGAGCCGCATACTCCAGGATTGGTCTGACACATGTGGTATAAAAAGTTCTGAATGATTTCTAACACAAGTTTCTAAAGGACGTTCTTATGTTAGCCAACCTGGCATATGCCGCTGATATTATTCCTCTTGATATGAGCTTCAGGGGACAGATCTGACGTGATATCAACCCCCAGGTTGATATCTTTCTCTCTGACTCCTGAAGTATTTCATCTCCCAATGATACCTTTTATCTGGTCTCCTGCTCCCTACACCTATCTTCATTACATTACATTTGCTTGGGTTAAACTCTAACAACCATTTGTTCGACCATTCCTGTAGTTTGTCCAGGTCTTCTTGAAGCCTCAAGCTGTCCTCCTCTGTCTTAATCCTTCTCATAATTTTGGCGTCAACAAACATTGAGAGGGAATGAGTCTATACCCTCTGGGAGATCACTTACGTATGTGTGTGTGTGTGTGTGTGTGTGTGTGTGTGTGTGTGTGTGTGTGTGTGTGTGTGTGTGTGTGTGTGTGTGTGTGTGTGTGTGGTGTGTGTGTGTGTGTGTGTGTGTGTGTGTATACTTACCTAGTTGTACTCACTTTGTTGTGCTTACGTTTGTTGTACTCACTCTTGTCTAGTACTGGACAGTGTCAGCTAGTACTGGACAGTGTCTGGTCTAGTACTGGACAGTGTCAGCTAGTACTGGACAGTGTCTGGTCTAGTACTGGACAGTGTCTGGTCTATTACTGGACAGTGTCAGCTAGTACTGGACAGTGTCTGGTCTAGTACTGGACAGTGTCTGGTCTATTACTGGACAGTGTCAGCTAGTACTGGACAGTGTCTGGTCTAGTACTGGACAGTGTCAGGTCTAGTACTGGACAGTGTCAGGTCTAGTACTGGACAGTGTCAGGTCTAGTACTGGACAGTGTCAGGTCTAGTACTGGACAGTGTCAGGTCTAGTACTGGACAGTGTCTGGTCTAGTACTGGACAGTGTCTGGTCTAGTACTGGACAGTGTCAGGTCTAGTACTGGACAGTGTCTGGTCTAGTACTGGACAGTGTCTGGTCTAGTACTGGACAGTGTCTGGTCTAGTACTGGACAGTGTCTGTTCGAGTACTGGACAGTGTCTGGTCTAGTACTGGACAGTGTCAGGTCTAGTACTGGACAGTGTCTGGTCTAGTACTGGACAGTGTCTGTTCGAGTACTGGACAGTGTCAGGTCTAGTACTGGACAGTGTCAGGTCTAGTACTGGACAGTGTCTGGTCTAGTACTGGACAGTGTCTGGTCTAGTACTGGACAGTGTCTGTTCGAGTACTGGACAGTGTCTGGTCTAGTACTGGACAGTGTCAGGTCTAGTACTGGACAGTGTCTGTTCGAGTACTGGACAGTGTCTGGTCTAGTACTGGACAGTGTCTGGTCTAGTACTGGACAGTGTCAGGTCTAGTACTGGACAGTGTCAGCTAGTACTAGACAGTGTCTGGTCTAGTACTGGACAGTGTCAGCTAGTACTGGACAGTGTCAGGTCTAGTACTGGACAGTGTCAGGTCTAGTACTGGACAGAGTCATGTCTAGTACTGGACAGTGTCAGGTCTAGTACTGGACAGTGTCAGCTAGTACTGGACAGTGTCTGGTCTAGTACTGGACAGTGTCAGGTCTAGTACTGGACAGTGTCTGGTCTAGTACTGGACAGTGTCTGGTCTAGTACTGGACAGTGTCAGGTCTAGTACTGGACAGTGTCAGGTCTAGTACTGGACAGTGTCAGGTCTAGTACTGGACAGTGTCAGCTAGTACTGGACAGTGTCTGGTCTAGTACTGGACAGTGTCAGGTCTAGTACTGGACAGTGTCTGGTCTAGTACTGGACAGTGTCAGGTCTAGTACTGGACAGTGTCAGGTCTAGTACTGGACAGTGTCAGGTCTAGTACTGGACAGTGTCAGGTCTAGTACTGGACAGTGTCAGGTCTAGTACTGGACAGTGTCAGCTAGTACTGGACAGTGTCAGGTCTAGTACTGGACAGTGTCAGCTAGTACTGGACAGTGTCAGGTCTAGTACTGGACAGTGTCAGGTCTAGTACTGGACAGTGTCAGCTAGTACTGGACAGTGTCAGGTCTAGTACTGGACAGTGTCAGGTCTAGTACTGGACAGTGTCTGGTCTAGTACTGGACAGTGTCAGGTCTAGTACTGGACAGTGTCAGCTAGTACTGGACAGTGTCTGGTCTAGTACTGGACAGTGTCAGGTCTAGTACTGGACAGTGTCAGCTAGTACTGGACAGTGTCTTGTCTAGTACTGGACAGTGTCAGCTAGTACTGGACAGTGTCTGGTCTAGTACTGGACAGTGTCAGCTAGTACTGGACAGTGTCAGGTCTAGTACTGGACAGTGTCTGGTCTAGTACTGGACAGTGTCAGGTCTAGTACTGGACAGTGTCAGCTAGTACTGGACAGTGTCTCGTCTAGTACTGGACAGTGTCAGCTAGTATTGGACAGTGTCTGGTCTAGTTCTGGACAGTGTCAGGTCTAGTACTGGACAGTGTCAGCTAGTACTGGACAGTGTCAGGTCTAGTACTGGACAGTGTCAGCTAGTACTGGACAGTGTCTGGTCTAGTACTGGACAGTGTCAGCTAGTACTGGACAGTGTCTGGTCTAGTACTGGACAGTGTCAGCTAGTACTGGACAGTGTCAGGTCTAGTACTGGACAGTGTCTGGTCTAGTACTGGACAGTGTCCGGTATAGTACTGGACAGTGTCAGCTAGTACTGGACAGTGTCTGGTCTAGTACTGGACAGTGTCAGCTAGTACTGGACAGTGTCAGGTCTAGTACTGGACAGTGTCTGGTCTAGTACTGGACAGTGTCTGGTATAGTACTGGACAGTGTCAGCTAGTACTGGACAGTGTCAGGTCTAGTACTGGACAGTGTCTGGTCTAGTACTGGACAGTGTCTCGTCTAGTACTGGACAGTGTCAGCTAGTATTGGACAGTGTCTGGTCTAGTTCTGGACAGTGTCAGGTCTAGTACTGGACAGTGTCAGCTAGTACTGGACAGTGTCAGGTCTAGTACTGGACAGTGTCAGCTAGTACTGGACAGTGTCTGGTCTAGTACTGGACAGTGTCAGCTAGTACTGGACAGTGTCTGGTCTAGTACTGGACAGTGTCAGCTAGTACTGGACAGTGTCAGGTCTAGTACTGGACAGTGTCTGGTCTAGTACTGGACAGTGTCTGGTATAGTACTGGACAGTGTCAGCTAGTACTGGACAGTGTCAGGTCTAGTACTGGACAGTGTCAGCTAGTACTGGACAGTGTCAGCTAGTACTGGACAGTGTCTGGTCTAGTACTGGACAGTGTCAGGTCTAGTACTGGACAGTGTCAGGTCTAGTACTGGACAGTGTCTGGTCTAGTACTGGACAGTGTCTGGTCTATTACTGGACAGTGTCAGCTAGTACTGGACAGTGTCTGGTCTAGTACTGGACAGTGTCAGGTCTAGTACTGGACAGTGTCAGGTCTAGTACTGGACAGTGTCAGGTCTAGTACTGGACAGTGTCAGGTCTAGTACTGGACAGTGTCAGGTCTAGTACTGGACAGTGTCAGGTCTAGTACTGGACAGTGTCTGGTCTAGTACTGGACAGTGTCTGGTCTAGTACTGGACAGTGTCAGGTCTAGTACTGGACAGTGTCTGGTCTAGTACTGGACAGTGTCTGGTCTAGTACTGGACAGTGTCTGGTCTAGTACTGGACAGTGTCTGGTCTAGTACTGGACAGTGTCTGTTCGAGTACTGGACAGTGTCTGGTCTAGTACTGGACAGTGTCAGGTCTAGTACTGGACAGTGTCTGGTCTAGTACTGGACAGTGTCTGTTCGAGTACTGGACAGTGTCAGGTCTAGTACTGGACAGTGTCAGGTCTAGTACTGGACAGTGTCTGGTCTAGTACTGGACAGTGTCTGGTCTAGTACTGGACAGTGTCTGTTCGAGTACTGGACAGTGTCTGGTCTAGTACTGGACAGTGTCAGGTCTAGTACTGGACAGTGTCTGTTCGAGTACTGGACAGTGTCTGGTCTAGTACTGGACAGTGTCTGGTCTAGTACTGGACAGTGTCAGGTCTAGTACTGGACAGTGTCAGCTAGTACTAGACAGTGTCTGGTCTAGTACTGGACAGTGTCAGCTAGTACTGGACAGTGTCAGGTCTAGTACTGGACAGTGTCAGGTCTAGTACTGGACAGTGTCAGGTCTAGTACTGGACAGTGTCAGGTCTAGTACTGGACAGTGTCAGCTAGTACTGGACAGTGTCTGGTCTAGTACTGGACAGTGTCAGGTCTAGTACTGGACAGTGTCTGGTCTAGTACTGGACAGTGTCTGGTCTAGTACTGGACAGTGTCAGGTCTAGTACTGGACAGTGTCAGGTCTAGTACTGGACAGTGTCAGGTCTAGTACTGGACAGTGTCAGCTAGTACTGGACAGTGTCTGGTCTAGTACTGGACAGTGTCAGGTCTAGTACTGGACAGTGTCTGGTCTAGTACTGGACAGTGTCAGGTCTAGTACTGGACAGTGTCAGGTCTAGTACTGGACAGTGTCAGGTCTAGTACTGGACAGTGTCAGGTCTAGTACTGGACAGTGTCAGGTCTAGTACTGGACAGTGTCAGCTAGTACTGGACAGTGTCAGGTCTAGTACTGGACAGTGTCAGCTAGTACTGGACAGTGTCAGGTCTAGTACTGGACAGTGTCAGGTCTAGTACTGGACAGTGTCAGCTAGTACTGGACAGTGTCAGGTCTAGTACTGGACAGTGTCAGGTCTAGTACTGGACAGTGTCTGGTCTAGTACTGGACAGTGTCAGGTCTAGTACTGGACAGTGTCAGCTAGTACTGGACAGTGTCTGGTCTAGTACTGGACAGTGTCAGGTCTAGTACTGGACAGTGTCAGCTAGTACTGGACAGTGTCTTGTCTAGTACTGGACAGTGTCAGCTAGTACTGGACAGTGTCTGGTCTAGTACTGGACAGTGTCAGCTAGTACTGGACAGTGTCAGGTCTAGTACTGGACAGTGTCTGGTCTAGTACTGGACAGTGTCAGGTCTAGTACTGGACAGTGTCAGCTAGTACTGGACAGTGTCTCGTCTAGTACTGGACAGTGTCAGCTAGTATTGGACAGTGTCTGTTCTAGTTCTGGACAGTGTCAGGTCTAGTACTGGACAGTGTCAGCTAGTACTGGACAGTGTCAGGTCTAGTACTGGACAGTGTCAGCTAGTACTGGACAGTGTCTGGTCTAGTACTGGACAGTGTCAGCTAGTACTGGACAGTGTCTGGTCTAGTACTGGACAGTGTCAGCTAGTACTGGACAGTGTCAGGTCTAGTACTGGACAGTGTCTGGTCTAGTACTGGACAGTGTCCGGTATAGTACTGGACAGTGTCAGCTAGTACTGGACAGTGTCTGGTCTAGTACTGGACAGTGTCAGCTAGTACTGGACAGTGTCAGGTCTAGTACTGGACAGTGTCTGGTCTAGTACTGGACAGTGTCTGGTATAGTACTGGACAGTGTCAGCTAGTACTGGACAGTGTCAGGTCTAGTACTGGACAGTGTCTGGTCTAGTACTGGACAGTGTCTGGTCTAGTACTGGACAGTGTCAGCTAGTACTGGACAGTGTCAGGTCTAGTACTGGACAGTGTCTGGTCTAGTACTGGACAGTGTCTGGTATAGTACTGGACAGTGTCAGCTAGTACTGGACAGTATCAGGTCTAGTACTGGACAGTGTCAGCTAGTACTGGACAGTGTCAGCTAGTACTGGACAGTGTCTGGTCTAGTACTGGACAGTGTCAGGTCTAGTACTGGACAGTGTCAGGTCTAGTACTGGACAGTGTCTGGTCTAGTACTGGACAGTGTCAGGTCTAGTACTGGACAGTCAGCTAGTACTGGACAGTGTCAGGTCTAGTACTGGACAGTGTCAGCTAGTACTGGACAGTGTCAGGTCTAGTACTGGACAGTGCCTGGTCTAGTACTGGACAGTGTCTGGTCTAGTACTGGACAGTGTCTGGTCTAGTACTGGACAGTGTCAGGTCTAGTACTGGACAGTGTCAGGTCTAGTACTGGACAGTGTCAGGTCTAGTACTGGACAGTGTCAGGTCTAGTACTGGACAGTGTCAGGTCTAGTACTGGACAGTGTCAGGTCTAGTACTGGACAGTGTCAGGGCTAGTACTGGACAGTGTCAGGTCTAGTACTGGACAGTGTCAGGTCTAGTACTGGACAGTGTCAGGTGTAGTACTGGACAGTGTCAGGTGTAGTACTGGACAGTGTCAGGTCTAGTACTGGACAGTGTCAGGTCTAATACTGGACAGTGTCAGGTCTAGTACTGGACAGTGTCAGGTCTAGTACTGGACAGTGTCTGGTCTAGTACTGGACAGTGTCAGGTCTAGTACTGGACAGTGTCAGGTCTAGTACTGGACAGTGTCTGGTCTAGTACTGGACAGTGTCAGGTCTAGTACTGGACAGTGTCTTGGTATTATCACCGTCAATATGTTTCTAAATCTATTTATTTTATTCATTTATTCATCTCATAATTTGTTGTTTTCCCATTCTTATTTTGCTTTCTCAATTCTTTCTTTTCTTATTTAGTTCTCCTCACTTCATTATATTTTAGTCCTCACCAGACACCTGGTTTGTTTTAATTACTTTTAAAATGATAGAATAATGATCTTAATTACGTGTTTTCTGACCCGCAGGTAAGTGAGCGTGACGTTTCTGGCGGCTCCTGCTGCTGCTGTTGTTGTTGTTGCTTAAGATTCGCTACCTGGAACAAAATGTTCCAGGTAGCACGGGCTATGGTGCTGCGTGGACCATGAGGAGAGGTAAGAGTAGCCTGAGCTGGCGGCTCAGCTTGGAAACTGTGGCTCCCTGATGAGGTCAGCGAGCCACAGCTTATGTCAGCGAGCCACAGCTTAGGTATGCGTGTCATAGCTTAGGTCAGCGAGCCACAGCTTAGGTGTGCGTGTCACAGCTTAGGTCAGCGAGCCACCTTAGGTGTGCCTGCACTGTCTTCATATGACCAGGTAGTGTGCTCGTGAGGTAAGGTAACATGAAGCGCTTAACTTGTGTGTGGTGACATATGTGGTAACATATCTATGTTGAATGGTATGTTGAACGACAGGAGGAGATTATACATAAACGAATCACTACATACCAAACACTACCATACTTAGGTACGATCATCCTCTGGACCAAAGGTGACTATCCAGCTCACACGACACTGTTGTCCCAGCCAACACTGACTGGTTAGCACCATCGGTCATTGCTGGTCCAGAGGTCGTCATCCATGCTGCTGCATCCGTGTCTCTATATCATCGTTCAGCTGCCTCTCCTAAACACTGATCTCATTCTCAGCTTTGTGAATCTAGGGCCAGATTCACGAAGCAGTTACGCAAGCACTTACGAACCTGTACATCTTTTCTCAATTTTTGGCGGCTTTGTTGACAATTAATTATTAAATAGCTAGTGAGCTCCGAAGCACCAGGAGGCTGTTTATATCAATAACAACAGTTGATTGGGAAGTTTTCATGCTTGTAAACTGTTTAATAAATGTAACCAAGACCGTCAAAGATTTAGGAAAGATGTTCATGTTCGTAAGTACTCGTGTAACTGCTTCGTGAATCTTGCCTCTGGTCTCGGATCAGATCTTTGCGACATTTTGTCGTAAAGGCTTGCATATATTATCGTTTATTTGTTGCGCGATTGTTTGTTCTAATATGAGTATATTTTGAGAGCTGTTCTTCTTGTAGACATCTTATTATTAAAATGATAAGATATTATTATTAAGATAGTATAATCATATTAATTACCATTAATATGTAGATTACATATTAATGGTAAGTAATATGATAGAAAGATATGAAATTGAAAATATGAAAGATATGAAGAAAGAAATTAATATGGTCGCCAGTGCGCAAGTCCATAGTCTCCTGAGACTCATGGATGCCTACTGATGGATGCCTACTGATGGATGCCTACTACTATGATGAAAGAGTAAAATGAACAAAAAAACTGACACTGGAGTTTTCATTGCGGGTCTCGAGCCTAGAGATGGCTTCTTAAATTCCCCCAGACTCAGCCTCACTGAGGACCAAACCCGTCTCTTAAATCTGGGAATAAACGGTCACGTTTATATCCAGACCAAGTGAGATGACCCGTAGAGCTGGAGATGCTGAGGGACGACATATTCCACCTTAAGACACAAAGGATACCATTAAGCATACTTTGCAAGCAAAACCTCTGCTTGAAGAAGGAAAGACTCGAGGTAAATACAGAAGCACCAACTGAACTCCTGAACTCAAAGCAGCGGCTTAAAACCTTCTAAAATATAAAGGAATACTTGTCAGAAGAAGCGGTAAGTCGATGTTGTGTCACCGTCAAATAGGATGATATATTGAGAAAATAGCCCGCTTTGGGGAAACAAAGTTCCAAGGATCAACAGGACTCTGCTGTCTGACGGAAAAGGAAGATAAACAAATTGGTTGAAACTGTCAGATGTTCTGGACTTCACCTGCTGAGAGCTACTGGAGAGCACACACCTGGATATGCATATGTGACTGGCAAGACCCACACACCTGGAAAGCCACTTCAACCGATCTTAGCTATTATGACCCTAGGTATTAACCTGAGTCATAACTGTGCAAATTATACAGCTTGTGTTCTACATATTAAATTAGTTTATTTTGTATTGATCATCGTCAATATCAGTGAACTATATTGTACTGCCGTGTTATTACAATATTTCTTGTTTCGTAATGTGTATTGTATTGATCCTTGTAATGGCATGTATAAGTTATTGTATTATATAATCACGACAGTTGGCCAGTGGTGGGTTACAGGTGCAAGACGTGTTGTAGACGGAGATGGCGTTGTACTTTTTTTAGTTGTACTCACCTAGTTGTGATTGCGGGGGTTGAGCTCTGGCTCTTTGGTCCCGCCTCTCAACCATCAATCAACAGGTGTTCAGGTCCTGAGCCTATTGGGCTCTATCATATCTACACTTGAAACTGTGTATGGAGTCAGCCTCCACCACATTACTTCCTAATGCATTCCATTTGTCAACCACTCTGACACTAAAAAAGTTCTTTCTAATATCTCTGTGGCTCATTTGGGTACTTAGTTCCACCTGTGTCCCCTAGTGCGTGTGCCCCTTGTGTTAAACAGCCTGTCTTTATCAACCGTCGATTCCCTTAAGAATCTTGAATGTGGTGATCATGTCCCCCCTAACTCTTCTGTCTTCCAACGAAGTGAAGTTCAATTCCCGTAGTCTCTCCTCGTAGCTCATACCTCTCAGCTCGGGTACTAGTCTGGTGGAAAACCTTTGAACCTTTTCCAGTTTAGTCTTATGCTTGACTAGATATGGACTCCATGCTGGAGCCGCATACTCCAGGATTGGTCTGACATATGTGGTATATAATGTTCTGAAAGATTCCTTACACAAGTTTCTAAAGGCCGTTCTTATGTTAGCCAACCTGGCATATGCTGCTGACGTTATCCTCTTGATATGAGCTTCAGGGGACAGGTCTGGCGTGATATCAACCCCCAGGTCTTTCTCTCTCTCTCTGATTCTTGAAGTATTTCATCTCCAAGTAATACCTTGTATCTGGTCTCCTGCGCGCGCGCGCGCGCGCGCGCGTGTGTGTGTGTGTGTGTGTGTGTGTGTGTGTGTGTGTGTGTGGTGTGTGTGTGTGTGTGTGTGTGTGTGAGTGTACTCACCTATTGTGCTTGCGGGGGTTGATCTTTGGCTCTTTGGTCCCGCCTCTCAACTGTCAATCAACTGGTGTACAAGTTCCTGAGCCTACTGGGCTCTATCATATCTACATTTGAAACTGTGTATGGAGTCAGCCTCCACCACATCACTGCCTAATGCATTCCATCCGTTAACTACTCTGACACTGAAAAAGTTCCTTCTAACGTCTCTGTGGCTCATGTGGGTACTCAGTTTCCACCTGTATTCCCTTGTTCGCTTACCACCAGTGTTGAATAGTTTATCCTTGTTTACCCGGTCGATTCCTCTGAGGATTTTGTAGGTTGTGATCATGTCTCCCCTTACTCTTCTGTCTTCCAGTGTCGTAAGGTGCATTTCCCGCAGCCTTTCCTCGTAACTCATGCCTCTTAGTTCTGGGACTAGTCTAGTGGCATACCTTTGGACTTTTTCCAGCTTTGTCTTGTGCTTGACAAGGTACGGGCTCCATGCTGGGGCCACATACTCCAGGATTGGTCTTACATATGTGGTGTATAAGATTCTGAATGATTTCTTACACAGGTTCCTGAACGCTGTTCTGATGTTAGCCAGCCTCGCATATGCCGCAGACGTTATTCTTTTTATGTGGGCTTCAAGAGACAGGTTTGGTGTGATATCAACTCCTAGATCTTCCTCTGTCCGTTTCAGTGTGAGTGTGTGTGTGTGTGTGTGTGTGTGTGTGTGTGTGTGTGTGTGTGTGTGTGTGTGTGTGTGGTGTGTGTGTGTGTGTGTGTGTGTGTGTGATGGACAGATGGACAGACACACTAAAGCTTAACACGACATGCGTGTTGTTCCATCTATATTATTTTCAGGTAGGAAGTATTATCATATACCATATTGTTTCTTTTAATAATATATATTTTAACATTCATTTATTTTAAGTGCACTGAAGTGTTATTCACGGTGAGGAAGTGTGGCATAAGTGTTGTGAGTGACGGTAAGGTTGGCGACAGTGTGTGGGACGGGTCCTGACTGACAGGGACAGCGGTTATAAAGCAACCCTTCCTCCGAATTCACAGTACGATTTAATACTAAGTATAATAAGTACATTTCTTACTGTCATCAACAGTGCATAATTGCACTTACGGGGCTGTTACATTTACCCAACCCCCTCCCCCGATTTATTTCTCCTCGTTTTCTGTTAAGACACTCAGAATTTTAGGATGAAGTTTTCAATTTCAGTTTGCTATTGTTGTTGTTGTTAAAGATTCGCTACCTGGAACAAGAAGTTCCAAGTATCATGGGCTATGGTGAGCCCGTAGAAGTTTGCTATACACAAGTTTTAAATATC
>WNGS01006657.1:15295-25585 GCA_020271785.1 Procambarus virginalis
CCAAACAGCTTAGCCACAACGTCCTATCTTCAATGCTCCTTAATCGCTTATTCTCGCTGCCTTCCGTAGCGTAGCCGTACACATTAACCCACACATACACACACACACGTATAGATACATATATTTTTACATATACATAGACACGAGGCGGTGTGCCAAAGGTGCCAGAGCGGTAAGGGAGGCACCAAAATATATACACACACCCAAATCCGAACCTTTTGTGCACCCACGCCCTCATACATGGGGTCACAAGATCACATAACCCCCTAACCCCTTAACCCACACCCCCCCCCCCAAAAAAAAAGCGCCACACATAGAGCCCAATCCCCCCAATCCTCACACCAAATCCTTTCCTCCGAAACAACTTTCCATTCTGAAGTCCTTCGAACCGGATAAGTTAATATAGACTTAAACGCCCATTTCGCCATTTTTAACGTAACTGCCTCAAATACCTCAAACGACGGCTGCAGATCGTATCAGAAGGGCAGAACTAGACTTTCTTACCCTCGTCTGAATGAACCAATGGGGCGGGGAGGCGAGTCTAATCTCAGTTGAAGATCGGCTTGTGATCAACGCGATTATCTGATCGGGGCCGAACTGATTAGCATAAATGAAAAAAAAGAGGCGGGATTTCGCTGAACAGTTATTGGATAGACCTGGATCAAGGTTCATGTTCGAGGTTCCTGGTGGGCGCTGTGTATGCTGTATGCTGCGTGTATATGCACAGTTATACTGTGAATATACACAGTTATACTAGGAATATACACAGTACTCACCGTACTATGCTGTACAGCAGACTAACCATACTATGCTGTACAGCAGACTAACCATACTATGCTGTACAGCAGACTCACTGTACTATGCTGTACAGCAGACTAACCATACTATGCTGTACAGCAGACTCACCATACTATGCTGTACAGCAGACTCACCATACTATGCTGTACAGCAGACTCACTGTACTATGCTGTACAGCAGACTCACCATACTATGCTGTACAGCAGACTCACCGTACTATGCTGTACAGCAGACTCACCATACTATGCTGTACAGCAGACTCACCATACTATGCTCTAGAGCAGACTCACCGTACTATGCTGTACAGCAGACTTATCATACTATGCTGTACAGCAGACTTACCGTACTATGCTGTACAGCAGACTTATCATACTATGCTGTACAGCAGACTTATCATACTATGCTGTACAGCAGACTTACCGTACTATGCTCTAGAGCAGACTCACCGTACTATGCTGTACAGCAGACTCACCGTACTATGCTGTACAGCAGACTTATCATACTATGCTGTACAGCAGACTTACCGTACTATGCTCTAGAGCAGACTCACCGTACTATGCTGTACAGCAGACTTACCGTACTATGCTGTACAGCAGACTCACGTTACTATGCTGTACAGCAGACTTATCATACTATGCTGTACAGCAGACTTACCGTACTATGCTCTAGAGCAGACTCACCGTACTATGCTGTACAGCAGACTTACCGTACTATGCTGTACAGCAGACTCACCGTACTATGCTGTACAGCAGACTTATCATACTATGCTGTACAGCAGACTTACCGTACTATGCTCTAGAGCAGACTCACCGTACTATGCTGTACAGCAGACTTACCGTACTATGCTGTACAGCAGACTTATCATACTATGCTGTACAGCAGACTCACCGTACTATGCTGTACAGCAGACTCACCGTACTATGCTGTACAGCAGACTCACCGTACTATGCTGTACAGCAGACTCACCATACTATGCTGTACAGCAGACTCACCATACTATGCTGTACAGCAGACTCACCGTACTATGCTGTACAGCAGACTCACCATACTATGCTCTAGAGCAGACTCACCATACTATGCTGTACAGCAGACTCACCATACTATGCTGTACAGCAGACTCACCGTACTATGCTGTACAGCAGACTCACCATACTATGCTGTACAGCAGACTCACCGTACTATGCTGTACAGCAGACTTACCGTACTATGCTGTACAGCAGACTCACCGTACTATGCTCTAGAGCAGACTCACCGTACTATGCTGTACAGCAGACTCACCATACTATGCTGTACAGCAGATTCACCGTACTATGCTCTAGAGCAGACTCACCGTACTATGCTGTACAGCAGACTTACCATACTATGCTGTACAGCAGACTCACCATACTATGCTCTAGAGCAGACTCACCGTACTATGCTGTACAGCAGACTCACCGTACTATGCTGTACAGCAGACTCGCCGTACTATGCTGTACAGCAGACTCGCCGTACTATGCTGTACAGCAGACTCACCATACTATGCTCTAGAGCAGACTCACCGTACTATGCTGTACAGCAGACTTACCATACTATGCTGTACAGCAGACTCGCCGTACTATGCTCTAGAGCAGACTCACCGTACTATGCTGTACAGCAGACTCACCGTACTATGCTGTACAGCAGACTCACCATACTATGCTGTACAGCAGACTCACCGTACTATGCTGTACAGCAGACTCACCGTACTATGCTGTACAGCAGACTCGCCGTACTATGCTCTAGAGCAGACTCACCGTACTATGCTGTACAGCAGACTTACCATACTATGCTGTACAGCAGACTCACCGTACTATGCTGTACAGCAGACTCACCATACTATGCTGTACAGCAGACTCACCGTACTATGCTGTACAGCAGACTTACCATACTATGCTGTACAGCAGACTCACCGTACTATGCTCTAGAGCAGACTCACCGTACTATGCTGTACAGCAGACTTACCATACTATGCTGTACAGCAGACTCACCATACTATGCTGTACAGCAGACTCACCATACTATGCTGTACAGCAGACTCACCGTACTATGCTGTACAGCAGACTCACCGTACTATGCTCTAGAGCAGACTCACCGTACTATGCTGTACAGCAGACTTACCATACTATGCTGTACAGCAGACTCACCATACTATGCTGTACAGCAGACTCACCGTACTATGCTGTACAGCAGACTCACCATACTATGCTGTACAGCAGACTCACCATACTATGCTGTACAGCAGACTCACCGTACTATGCTGTACAGCAGACTCACCGTACTATGCTGTACAGCAGACTCACCGTACTATGCTGTACAGCAGACTCACCGTACTATGCTGTACAGCAGACTCACCATACTATGCTGTACAGCAGACTCACCATACTATGCTGTACAGCAGACTCACCATACTATGCTGTACAGCAGACTTACCATACTATGCTGTACAGCAGACTCACCATACTATGCTGTACAGCAGACTCACCGTACTATGCTGTACAGCAGACTCACCGTACTATGCTGTACAGCAGACTCACCGTACTATGCTGTACAGCAGACTCACCATACTATGCTGTACAGCAGACTCACCGTACTATGCTGTACAGCAGACTCACCATACTATGCTGTACAGCAGACTCACCGTACTATGCTGTACAGCAGACTCACCATACTATGCTGTACAGCAGACTCACCATACTATGCTGTACAGCAGACTCACCATACTATGCTGTACAGCAGACTTACCATACTATGCTGTACAGCAGACTTACCATACTATGCTGTACAGCAGACTTACCATACTATGCTGTACAGCAGACTCACCGTACTATACTGTACAGCAGACTCACCATACTATGATGTACAGCAGACTTACCATACTATGCTGTACAGCAGACTTACCATACTATGCTGTACAGCAGACTCACCGTACTATGCTGTACAGCAGACTTACCATACTATGCTGTACAGCAGACTTACCATACTATGCTGTACAGCAGACTTACCATACTATGCTGTACAGCAGACTCACCGTACTATACTGTACAGCAGACTCACCATACTATGATGTACAGCAGACTTACCATACTATGCTGTACAGCAGACTCACCGTACTATACTGTACAGCAGACTCACCATACTATGCTGTACAGCAGACTCACCATACTATGATGTACAGCAGACTTACCATACTATGCTGTACAGCAGACTCACCGTACTATACTGTACAGCAGACTCACCGTACTATGCTGTACAGCAGACTTACCATACTATGCTGTACAGCAGACTTACCATACTATGCTGTACAGCAGACTTACCATACTATGCTGTACAGCAGACTCACCATACTATGCTGTACAGCAGACTCACCATACTATGCTGTACAGCAGACTTACCATACTATGCTGTACAGCAGACTCACCATACTATGCTGTACAGCAGACTCATCATACTATGCTGTACAGCAGACTCACCGTACTATGCTCTAGAGCAGACTCACCGTACTATGCTGTACAGCAGACTCACCATATTATGCTGTACAGCAGACTCACCATACTATGCTGTACAGCAGACTTACCATACTATGCTGTACAGCAGACTCACCATACTATGCTGTACAGCAGACTCACCGTACTATGCTCTAGAGCAGACTCACCGTACTATGCTGTACAGCAGACTCACCGTACTATGCTGTACAGCAGACTCACCATACTATGCTCTAGAGCAGACTCACCATACTATGCTGTACAGCAGACTCACCATACTATGCTGTACAGCAGACTCACCATACTATACTGTACAGCAGACTCACCATACTATGCTGTACAGCAGACTCACCGTACTATACTGTACAGCAGACTCACCATACTATGCTGTACAGCAGACTCACCATACTATACTGTACAGCAGACTCACCATACTATGCTGTACAGCAGACTCACCGTACTATACTGTACAGCAGACTCACCGTACTATGCTGTACAGCTGACTCACCATACTATGCTGTACAGCAGACTCACCATACTATGCTGTACAGCAGACTCACCGTACTATGCTGTACAGCAGACTCACCGTACTATGCTCTAGAGCAGACTCACCGTACTATGCTGTACAGCAGACTCACCATACTATGCTCTAGAGCAGACTCACCATACTATGCTGTACAGCAGACTCACCATACTATGCTGTACAGCAGACTCACCGTACTATACTGTACAGCAGACTCACCATACTATGCTGTACAGCAGACTCACCATACTATGCTGTACAGCAGACTCACCATACTATGCTGTACAGCAGACTTACCATACTATGCTGTACAGCAGACTCACCATACTATGCTGTACAGCAGACTTACCATACTATGCTGTACAGCAGACTCACCATACTATGCTGTACAGCAGACTCACCATACTATGCTGTACAGCAGACTCACCGTACTATACTGTACAGCAGACTCACCATACTATGCTGTACAGCAGACTCACCGTACTATGCTGTACAGCAGACTCACCATACTATGCTGTACAGCAGACTTACCATACTATGCTGTACAGCAGACTCACCATACTATGCTGTACAGCAGACTTACCATACTATGCTGTACAGCAGACTCACCGTACTATGCTGTACAGCAGACTCACCATACTATGCTGTACAGCAGACTTACCATACTATGCTGTACAGCAGACTCACCATACTATGCTGTACAGCAGACTTACCATACTATGCTGTACAGCAGACTCACCGTACTATGCTGTACAGCAGACTCACCATACTATGCTGTACTATGCTGTACAGCAGACTCACCGTACTATGCTGTACAGCAGACTCACCATACTATGCTGTACAGCAGACTTACCATACTATGCTGTACAGCAGACTCACCGTACTATGCTGTACTGCAGACTCACCATACTATGCTGTACAGCAGACTCACCGTACTATGCTGTACAGCAGACTCACCGTACTATGCTGTACAGCAGACTCACCATACTATGCTGTACTATGCTGTACAGCAGACTCACCGTACTATGCTGTACAGCAGACTCACCATACTATGCTGTACTATGCTGTACAGCAGACTCACCATACTATGCTGTACTATGCTGTACAACAGACTCACCGTACTATGCTGTACTATGCTGTACAGCAGACTCACCATACTATGCTGTACTATGCTGTACAGCAGACTCACCATACTATGCTGTACTATGCTGTACAGCAGACTCACCATACTATGCTGTACAGCAGACTCACCGTACTATGCTGTACTATGCTGTACAGCAGACTCACCATACTATGCTGTACAACAGACTCACCGTACTATGCTGTACTATGCTGTACAGCAGACTCACCATACTATGCTGTACTATGCTGTACAGCAGACTCACCATACTATGCTGTACTATGCTGTACAGCAGACTCACCATACTATGCTGTACTATGCTGTACAGCAGACTCACCATACTATGCTGTACAGCAGACTCACCATACTATGCTGTACAGCAGACTCACCGCACTATGCTGTACTATGCTGTACAGCAGACTCACCATACTATGCTGTACAACAGACTCACCGTACTATGCTGTACTATGCTGTACAGCAGACTCACCATACTATGCTGTACTATGCTGTACAGCAGACTCACCATACTATGCTGTACTATGCTGTACAGCAGACTCACCATACTATGCTGTACTATGCTGTACAGCAGACTCACCATACTATGCTGTACAGCAGACTCACCATACTATGCTGTACAACAGACTCACCATACTATGCTGTACAACAGACTCACCATACTATGCTGTACAACAGACTCACCATACTATGCTGTACTATGCTGTACAGCAGACTCACCATACTATGCTGTACAGCAGACTCACCATACTATGCTGTACAACAGACTCACCATACTATGCTGTACAACAGACTCACCATACTATGCTGTACAACAGACTCACCATACTATGCTGTACAACAGACTCACCATACTTGCTGTACAACAGACTCACCATACTATGCTGTACTATGCTGTACAGCAGACTCACCATACTATGCTGTACAGCAGACTCACCATACTATGCTGTACTATGCTGTACAACAGACTCACCATACTATGCTGTACTATGCTGTACAACAGACTCACCATACTATGCTGTACTATGCTGTACAACAGACTCACCGTACTATGCTGTACTATGCTGTACAGCAGACTCACCGTACTATGCTGTACAACAGACTCACCATACTATGCTGTACAACAGACTCACCATACTATGCTGTACTATGCTGTACAGCAGACTCACCATACTATGCTGTACAGCAGACTCACCATACTATGCTGTACAACAGACTCACCATACTATGCTGTACTATGCTGTACAACAGACTCACCATACTATGCTGTACTATGCTGTACAACAGACTCACCGTACTATGCTGTACTATGCTGTACAGCAGACTCACCGTACTATGCTGTACTATGCTGTACAACAGACTCACCATACTATGCTGTACAACAGACTCACCAGTACTATGCTGTACTATGCTGTACAGCAGACTCACCATACTATGCTGTACTATGCTGTACAACAGACTCACCATACTATGCTGTACTATGCTGTACAGCAGACTCACCATACTATGCTGTACTATGCTGTACAACAGACTCACCATACTATGCTGTACTATGCTGTACAGCAGACTCACCATACTATGCTGTACTATGCTGTACAGCAGACTCACCATACTATGCTGTACTATGCTGTACAACAGACTCACCATACTATGCTGTACTATGCTGTACAGCAGACTCACCATACTATGCTGTACTATGCTGTACAGCAGACTCACCATACTATGCTGTACTATGCTGTACAACAGACTCACCGTACTATGCTGTACAACAGACTCACCATACTATGCTGTACTATGCTGTACAGCAGACTCACCATACTATGCTGTACTATGCTGTACAGCAGACTCACCATACTATGCTGTACAACAGACTCACCGTACTATGCTGTACTATGCTGTACAGCAGACTCACCATACTATACTGTACAGCAGACTCACCAACTATGCTGTACTATGCTGTACAACAGACTCACCATACTATGCTGTACTATGCTGTACAGCAGACTCACCATACTATGCTGTACAACAGACTCACCATACTATGCTGTACTATGCTGTACAGCAGACTCACCATACTATGCTGTACTATGCTGTACAGCAGACTCACCATACTATGCTGTACAACAGACTCACCATACTATGCTGTACTATGCTGTACGCAGACTCACCATACTATGCTGTACTATGCTGTACAACAGACTCACCATACTATGCTGTACTATACTGTACAGCAGACTCACCATACTATGCTGTACAACAGACTCACCATACTATGCTGTACAACAGACTCACCGTACTATGCTGTACAACAGACTCACCGTACTATGCTGTACTATGCTGTACAGCAGACTCACCATACTATGCTGTACTATGCTGTACAGCAGACTCACATACTATGCTGTACTATGCTGTACAGCAGACTCACCATACTATGCTGTACAACAGACTCACCGTACTATGCTGTACTATGCTGTACAGCAGACTCACCATACTATGCTGTACTATGCTGTACAACAGACTCACCATACTATGCTGTACTATGCTGTACAACAGACTCACCATACTATGCTGTACTATGCTGTACAACAGACTCACCATACTATGCTGTACAGCAGACTCACCATACTATGCTGTACTATGCTGTACAACAGACTCACCATACTATGCTGTACAGCAGACTCACCATACTATGCTGTACTATGCTGTACAGCAGACTCACCATACTATGCTGTACTATGCTGTACAACAGAACACCATACTATGCTGTACTATGCTGTACAGCAGACTCACCGTACTATGCTGTACAGCAGACTCACCATACTATGCTGTACTATGCTGTACAGCAGACTCACCATACTATGCTGTACTATGCTGTACAACAGACTCACCATACTATGCTGTACTATGCTGTACAACAGACTACCATACTATGCTGTACTATGCTGTACAGCAGACTCACCATACTATGCTGTACTATGCTGTACAGCAGACTCACCATACTATGCTGTACTATGCTGTACAGCAGACTCACCGTACTATGCTGTACAGCAGACTCACCATACTATGCTGTACTATGCTGTACAGCAGACCACCCTACTATGCTGTACTATGCTGTACAACAGACTCACCATACTATGCTGTACAGCAGACTCACCGTACTATGCTGTACAGCAGACTCACCATACTATGCTGTACTATGCTGTACAGCAGACTCACCATACTATGCTGTACTATGCTGTACAACACTCCTCACCATACTATGCTGTACAACAGACTCACCGTACTATGCTGTACAGCAGACTTACCGTACTATGCTGTACACAGACTCACCGTACTATGCTGTACACAGACTTACCTACTATGCTGTACAACAGACTCACCGTACTATGTTGTACAGCAGACTCACCGTACTATGCTGTACTATGCTGTACAAAGACTCACCATACTATGCTGTACTATGTGTACAACAGACTCACCATACTATGCTGTACAACAGCTCACCATACTATGCTGTACTATGCTGTACAACAGACTCACCATACTATGCTGTACAGCAGACTCACCATACTATGCTGTACAATGCTGTACAACAGACTCACCATACTATGCTGTACTATGCTTACAGCAGACTCACCATACTATGCTGTACAGCAGACTCACCATACTATGCTGTACAACAGACTCACCGTACTATGCTGTACAACAGCACTCACCGTACTATGCTGTACAACAGACTACCGTACTATGCTGTACAGCAGACTCACCGTACTATGCTGTACAACAGACTCACCGTACTATGCTGTACAACAGACTCACCGTACTATGCTGTACAACAGACTACCGGACTATGCTGTACTATGCTGTACAACAGACTCACCATTGTACTATGCTGTACAGCAGACTCACCATACTATGCTGTACAACAGACTCACCGTACTATGCTGTACAACAGACTCACCGTACTATGCTGTACAACAGACTCACCGTACTATGCTGTACAACAGACCACCGTACTATGCTGTACAAACAGACTACCGTACTATGCTGTACTATGCTGTACAACAGACTCACCGTACTATGCTGTACTATGCTGTACAACAGACTCACCGTACTATGCTGTACAACAGACTCACCGTACTATGCTGTACAGCAGACTCACCATACTATGCTGTACAACAGACTTACCGTACTATGCTGTACTATGCTGTACAACAGACTCACCATACTAGCTGTACAACAGACTCACAGTACTATGCGGTACAACAGACTCACCATACTATGCTGTACTATGCTGTACAGCAGACTCACCGTACTATGCTGTACTATGCTGTACA
>WNGS01006658.1:0-12954 GCA_020271785.1 Procambarus virginalis
TCTCTCTCTCTCTCACAGTAAGAACAGGGACAAGTTCTTCCAAGTTCTTCCAGGAGAACAAGGAAAAGTCAATGTGACCAAATGATGCAAGTGTTTGCCCAGGTTTTCGAGGATACCAGAAGGGAGATGCAGGAAATGAATAATACAATATGCAACCTGCAAAGCGAGCTGACACAAGCAAAAGAGGAGAATAAAACACTTAAAGGGAACAATCACGAGACGGAGGCTCAGATAATCATCCAAAGAGAAGATGAAAATGGTACTCTGGAAGGGACTGGCATAGTACAAGCAACATTTGCAGAAATGCTTAAAAAGAACAAGGAAGTAATGTCCACAGTGAGGGAGGTAGTCATGAAAGCAGCCACCTCACAGGAAGCAGCAAAGGCCACTAGTCAGCTGCTGGAAAGAAAAAGATCAGTGGTAGCTGTGGGTATTAACGAGTAGGAAGGCTCTAATAGGACAGAATGGAATGATAAGAACAGAGCAACAGCGAATGACATACTAAGAAGGCTAGAGGTGGAAGGGGCTGAACATAGAATTGAGAAGGTTTTCGGGATGGGCTGGTAAAACAAGGACAGAGACCGTGTGTTAAAGATAATGTTTGCAAACGAGAACACAAAGGAGATGATTCTAACAAGGAAGAGCCTCCTGCAATATGTGGGAGAATTCAAAAAAGTATTTCTCCAGAGGGACATAATGAGGGAGGAGAGAGCCATGGCTGCAGAAGCAAGGAAGAAGGGCTGGGCAAGAGGAGAAAACCAGGAAAACACAGCTTCTAACACAACATCCCCAGGGGGTGAAGGGGAACCCATAAACAGCAACCCAGTAACACCAGAGGGGAGGGCAACTCCACCACCCTCCTCTGCGTAGAAACCTCCACTACCCCGAACCCTCCCTACCCCCACTCAAATGTTCAGCCACCTCTCCCTCCTCCCTCACCCCACTCCCACCCTGCTTCCCCTCCCCTACTCCCACCATGTCCCACTTCCCCCCTTTCCCCCCTTGTCCTCCCTCCCCCTTCATCCCATACCCTCCCTGTCCCCCCTTCACTTGACCCCCCACCCCTCACTCCAGTATCCTCTGAGACACCGTTACCCACCCCACAAATCATCACTCTCATGGAACAGTTTCCCCCATCAGCAGAACGCTCACCAAGAAGGGAACATGTGACGGGGCAGAAGAAAGTGAGTCTAAAGGCAATGTACACTAACATAGATGGGATTATAAATAAAACAAATGAACTTGGAGAATGGGCACTAGAAGAAATCCCAGACATAATAGCACTCACAGAAACAAAACTAACGAAAATCATAACAAATGCAGTGTTTCCACAGGGCTACTATGTAGTGAGGAAAGAGAGAGAAGGGAGAGGAGGAGGTGGTGTAGCTTTGCTACTAAGAGAAGGTTGGAGTTTCGAAGAGATGGTAATTCAGAACTGTAAAGGTTTCAGTGACTACATATCAGGCACCATAGCAACTGGAGGACAGAAAATTATAGTAGTAGTCATATATAACCTCCCACCGAATGACAGAAGGCCCAGACAGGAATATGATAGAAACAACTTGGCCACCATCAATATAACAGAGAGCAGCTTCTGTGGCTAGCAGGAACGGATCCAGGCTACTAATCATGGGAGACTTCAACCATGGGAAGATAGATTGGGGGAACAGAGACCCACATGGAGGCCCAGACACATGGAGAGCTAAGCTGCTGGATGTGGCAACAAGAAACTTTCTAAGTCAACACGTCAAGGGACCGACAAGAATGAGAGGAGGGGATGAACCAGCCTTGCTTGATCTGATATTTACCCTAAATGAGTCGGATATAAGGGAAGTTAAGTTGGAAGCCCCCTTGGGAATGAGTGATCATAGTGTATTGAGCTTTGAGTACCTGGTTGAGCTAGGAATTATCACCCCCAAAAAAGAACTGGGAAACAAAGGGCTGGCGTACCGAAAGGGAAACTATGAGGAGATGAATAAATTCCTATGGGATATACATTGGGACACAGAACTCGGAACCAAGTCCGTACAAGACATGATGGACTATGTCACCCAAAAATGTCAGGAGGCTGTAAGCAGGTTTGTCCCAGCCCGACAGGAAAAAACAGAGAAGCAAAGGAAGAATCCGTGGTTTAATAGGGAATGTATGAAAGCAAAGGAGCTGAACAAAAGGGCATGGAGGAACTTCCGTAATAACAGAACACCAGAAAGTAGAGAGAGATACCAGAGAACCAGGAACGAGTATGTTAGTGTGAGAAGAGCAGCTGAGAAAAGGTATGAAAATGATATAGCTAATAAAGCCAAGACCGAACCAAAGCTACTACACAGTCACATCAGGAGGAAGACAACAGTGAAGGAACAGGTGATGAAACTTAGGGTGGGCGAGGACAGGTACACAGAGAATGACAAAGAGGTGTGTGAAGAACTCAACAAAAGGTTCCAGGAGGTCTTTACAATAGAACAGGGAGAAGTCACGGCGCTAGGAGAGGTGGCAGCAAACCAGGTGACCTTGGAAAGGTTCGAAATTACAAGAGATGAGGTCAAGAAGCACCTATTGGAGCTGGATGTGAGAAAAGCTGTTGGGCCGGATGGAATCTCACCATGGGTATTGAAAGAGTGTGCAGGAGCACTTTGCTTGCCACTCTCCATAGTGTATAGTAGGTCACTGGAAACGGGAGACCTACCAGAAATATGGAAGACTGCTAATGTAGTACCAATATACAAAAGGGTGACAGACAAGAGGCACTGAACTACAGGCCAGTGTCCTTAACTTGTATACCATGCAAGGTGATGGAGAAGATTGTGAGAAAAAACCTAGTAACACATCTGGAGAGAAGAGACTTCGTGACAACCCATCAACATGGGTTCAGGGAGGGTAAATCTTGCCTTACAGGCTTGATAGAATTCTACGATCAGGTGACAAAGATTAAGCAAGAAAGAGAAGGATGGGCGGACTGCATTTTTTTGGACTGTCGGAAAGCCTTTGACACAGTACCCCATAAAAGGTTGATGCATAAGCTGGAGAAACAGGCAGGAGTAACTGGTAGGGCGCTCCAGTGGATAAGGGAGTACCTAAGCAATAGGAAGCAGAGAGTTACAGTGAGGGGTGAGACCTCAGAATGGCGTGAAGTCACCAGTGGAGTCCCACAGGGCTCTGTACTTGGACCTATCCTGTTTCTGATATACGTAAATGATCTCCCAGAGGGTATAGACTCATTCCTCTCAATGTTTGCTGACGACGCCAAAATTATGAGAAGGATTAAGACAGAGGAGGACAGCTTGAGGCTTCAAGAAGACCTGGACAAGCTGCAGGAATGGTCGAACAAATGGCTGTTAGAGTTTAACCCAAGCAAATGTAATGTAATGAAGATAGGGGTAGGAAGCAGGAGACCAGATACAAGGTATCATTTGGGAGATGAAATACTTCAAGAGTCAGAGAGAGAGAAAGACCTGGGGGTTGATATCACGCCAGACCTGTCCCCTGAAGCTCATATCAAGAGGATAACATCAGCAGCATATGCCAGGTTGGCTAACATAAGAACGGCCTTTAGAAACTTGTGTAAGGAATCTTTCAGAACATTATATACCACATATGTCAGACCAATCCTGGAGTATGCGGCTCCAGCATGGAGTCCATATCTAGTCAAGCATAAGACTAAACTGGAAAAGGTTCAAAGGTTTGCCACCAGACTAGTACCCGAGCTGAGAGGTATGAGCTACGAGGAGAGACTACGGAATTAAACCTCACTTCGTTGGAAGACAGAAGAGTTAGGGGGGACATGATCACCACATTCAAGATTCTCAAGGGAATCGACAGGGTTGATAAAGACAGGCTATTTAACACAAGGGGCACACGCACTAGGGGACACAGGTGGAACTGAGTGCCCAAATGAGCCACAGAGATATTAGAAAGAACTTTTTTAGTGTCAGAGTGGTTGACAAATGGAATGCATTAGGAAGTATGTGGTGGAGGCTGACTCCATACACAGTTTCAAGTGTAGATATGATAGAGCCCAATAGGCTCAGGAACTGTACACCTGTTGATTGACGGTTGAGAGGCGGGACCAAAGAGCCAGAGCTCAACCCCCGCAAGCACAACTAGGTGAGTACAACTAGGTGAGTACACACACACACACACACACACACACACACACACACACACACACACACACACACACACACACACACACACACACACACACACACACACACACACACACACACACACACACACACACGTACACACGTACACACGTGGATACTTAAAGAGGCAGCGCAGGCTCTCAGTGTGCCTCTGGCAATGATCTTTAATGAGTCACTTATGTCGGGAGAATTGCCCAGTTGCTGGAAGGAGGCAAATGTCGTACCGATTTTCAAGAAAGGTGACAGGGAGGAGGCACTTAACTACAGACCCGTATCATTGACAAGCATCCCCTGCAAAATACTTGAAAGAATAATTAGGCTAAGACTTGTTGAGCACCTGGAGAGCATTGGGTTTGTAAACAAGCACCAACATGGTTTCTGGACAGGGAAATCATGCCTAACAAACCTTTTAGAATTCTATGATAAAGTAACAAGGATAAGGCAGGACAGAGAAGGCTGGGCAGACTGCATATTTCTTGACTGCCAAAAGGCCTTTGATACAGTACCGCACATGAGACTGCTATACAAACTTGAGAGGCAGGCAGGAGTAAGCGGAAAGGCCCTAGAATGGGTGAAGAACTACCTAACAGGAAGGAGCCAGAGGGTAATGGTAAGGGGCGAGAAGTCGGACTGGAGAACAGTAACAAGTGGAGTACCTCAAGGATCGGTGCTGGGACCAATCCTCTTTCTAATTTACGTAAATGACATGTTTACAGGAGTGGAGTCATACATGTCAATGTTTGCGGATGACGCAAAATTAATGAGAAGAGTTGTGACAGACGAGGATTGTAGGATCCTCCAAGAGGACTTAAACAGGTTGCAGAGATGGTCAGGGAAATGGCTACTGGAGTTTAACACCAGTAAATGTAAAGTTATGGAAATGGGATCAGGTGATAGGAGACCAAAGGGACAGTACACAATGAAGGGGAACAGCCTACCTGTAACGATTCGAGAAAGAGATCTGGGAGTGGATGTGACACCTAATCTAACTCCTGAGGCACATATAAATAGGATAACGACAGCAGCGTACTCTACACTGGCGAAAATTAGAACTTCATTCAGAAACCTAAATGAGGAGGCTTTTAGGGCGCTTTACACTGCATACGTGAGACCCGTCTTAGAGTATGCCGCGCCATCATGGAGCCCCCACCTGAAGAAACACATAAGGAAACTGGAGAAGGTTCAGAGGTTTGCGACGAGGCTTGTCCCAGAGTTACGAGGGAAGGGATATGAAGAGCGACTGAAGGAACTGAACCTTACGACACTAGAGAAAAGAAGGGAGAGAGGAGATATGATAGGGACATATAAAATACTCAGGGGAATTGACAAAGTGGAAATAGATGAAATGTTCACACGTAATAATAACAGAACGAGGGGACATGGGTGGAAACTGGAAACTCAGATGAGTCACAGAGATGTTAGGAAGTTTTCTTTTAGCGTGAGAGTAGTGGAAAAATGGAATGCACTTGGGGAACAGGTTGTGGAAGCAAATACTATTCATACTTTTAAGACTAGGTATGATAGGGAAATGGGACAGGAGTCATTGCTGTAAACAACCGATAGCTGGAAAGGCGGGATCCAAGAGTCAATGCTCGATCCTGCAAGCACAGATAGGTAAGTACAGATAGGTAAGTACACACTGATGGCTCATGGCCGAGCTGACAGTACACTGGACACGTGATCCTCTGGTCCCGGGTTCGATCCCGGGTGCCGGCGAGAAACGATGGGCAGAGTTTTTTTCACCCTATGCCCCTGTTACCTAGCAGTAAATAGGTACCAGGCAGTTAGTCAGCTGTCACGGGCTGCTTCCTGGTGTGTAATTACCTAAGTGTAATTACCTAAGTGTAGTTACAGGATGAGAGCTATGCTCGTGGTGTGCCGTCTTCCCAGCACTCTTTGTCATATAACGCTTTGAAACTACTGACGGTCTTGGCCTCCACCACCTTCTCCCCTAACTTGTTCCAACCGTCTACCACTCTGTTCGCGAAAGTGAATTTGCTTATATTTCTTCGGCATCTGTGTTTAGCTAGTTTATATCTATGACCTCGTGTTCTTAAAGTTCCAGGTCTTAGGAAATCTTCCCTATCGATTTTATTAATTCCTGTTACTATTTTGTATGTAGTGATCATATCACCTCATTTACTTCTGTCTTCTAGTTTTGGCATATTTAATGCCTCTAACCTCTCCTCGTAGCTCTTGCCCTTCAGTTCTGGCAGCCACTTAGTAGCAAGTCTTCTCACCTTTTCCAGTTTGTTGATGTGCTTCTTAAGATATGGGCACCACACAACCGCTGCATATTCTAGCTTTGGCCTAACAAAAGTCGTGAACAATTTCTTTAGTATATCGCCACCCATGTATTTAAAAGCAATTCTGAAGTTAGAAAGCGTGGCATAGGCTCCTCGCACAATATTCTTTATGTGGTACTCAGGTGATAGTTTTCTATCTAGAACCACCCCTAGATCTCTTTCTTTATCAGAATTCTTTAAAGATTTCTCACATAATATATAGGTTGTGTGGGGTCTATGTTCTCCTATTCCACATTCCATAACATAGCATTTATTAACATTAAATTCCATTTGTCAAGTGGTGCTCCATATACTTATTTGGTCCAGGTCATCTTGAAGAGCATGACAATCATCTAAGTTTCTTATCCTTCCTATTATCTTAGCATCATCAGCAAACATGTTCATATAATTCGGTATACCAATGGTAGATCATTTATGTAGACAATAAACATCACTGGTGCAAGAACTGAACCCTGTGGTACACCACTTGTGACATTTCTCAAGTCCGATACATTGCCTCTGATCACAGCCCTCATTTTTCTATCAGTCAGAAAATGTTTCATCCATGTTAGAAGCTTACCTGTCACCCCTCCAATATTTTCCAGTTTCCAGAACAATCTCTTATGTGGAACTCTGTCGAAAGCTTTTTTAGGTCCAGATAGACGCAGTCAACCCAACCATCTCTTTCCTGTAATATCTGTGTTGCTCGATCATAGAAACTGAGTAAATTCGATACACAGGATCACACACACACACACAGTGTGTGTGTGTGTGTGTGTGTGTGTGTGTGTGTGTGTGTGTGTGTGTGTGTGTGTGTGTGTGTGTGTGTGTGTGTGTGTGTGTGTGTGTGTGTGTGTGTGTGTGTGTGTGTGTGTGATGTGAAAAAAATAGTAGTAGTAGAAACACTTGATTGAGAGTTGAGAGGCAGGCCGAAACCGCTCAACCCCCGCAACCACAACTAGGTGAATACACACACACGCACTCTCCTGATGGCATACGTGAGGAACACAAATGCAACAAGCCTGGATGGTCCCCAGCACAATATGCAACTGAAAACTCACACCCCAGAAGTGACTCGAACCCATACTGCGAGGAGCACTCTGCTGGCGTACAGGATCCCTAAACCGCTCGACCAACACGACCGGACAAAAGAGGATGGTAGCCGAGGCTATTTCCATCCCCCTGCTGACACTCGGTTGGTAATCTTGGGTATGGTATTTTATCAAATCACCTCATTCTTTGGGTCATTCTTATATATGTATATATATAAATATATATATATATATATATATATATTATATATCTATATATATATATATATATATATATATATATATATATATATATATATATATATATATATATATATATGTGTGTGTATATCACGAAATTAAACACGTGATTTAAAATGTGACAATGTCAGACCACGGAGGAAAAATGAAACAGGAATTTCCTTAAGTACTTTCGTATATTAATACATCTTCAGATGGAGTGAAGATGTATTCACTCCTTCTGAAGATGTATTAATATACGAAAGTACTTAAGGAAATTCCTGTTTCATTTTTCCTCCGTGGTCTGACATTGTCATATATATATATATATATAAATATATATATATATATATATATATATATATATATATATATATATATATATATATATATATATATATATATATATATATGTATATATATATATATATAGACATCATAAGAAGGAAAATGAAACGCCATGCAACCTCTGAAGAGACAACTAATACAACATCTATACCCTCTATTAGACTATTTTACAGGACCTTCTTTTCCACAGCTCATAAAACGGAGGAAAGGGTCCTGAAAGATATTGTTAATAGAAATGTTATCCCTACAGACAAAAATCAGAAGATACAACTGACGATTTACTATAAAACCAAGAAAACGGCCAGCCTACTCATGAGAAACTCTCCAGACACTGAGCAGAACGCTCTAAAAGAGACCAACGTCGTCTATGCCTTCAAATGCCCTCTTGGGGACTGTTAGCCTTCAAAAACTCAGTATATAGGCAAGACAACAACATCTCTTTCCAGGCGTTTAACGATGCATAAGCAACAGGGCTCCATTAAGGAACATATAATCTCTTCCCACAACCAAACCATCACCAGAGAAATCCTAGCAAAAACACGGAAATCATCGATAGATACAGCGATAGCAGGCGGCTTGATATCTGCGAGGCACTACACATTAAGTCAACACCAGCAATCAACAGCCAATTAATACACAATTATATTCTACCCACTTCAAGACTCCGCTCCAATATAGAAGCATCAAGAAATATGGGCCAATAGGCCGTCTGCAGTTACAGATCTATTCTTCCCTTTACCTTATACCCACTGTAGTGTTCTGTGTTTTGTTGAAAGTTTGTTTTCACCTCATCCAAAAACCATTGTAACATGTCACCTCACCCAAATGCAGGTATAAAAAAGAAAATCAAAGCTGTTTAAACTCTGTTCAGTTAAAGTTGTTGTGTGTGTGTAAACTAAAGTCTTTGAAAATGTAATAAGTTTTACGAAACGCGCTCAAGTGTCGCGTCAGACTAGAAATAAAAATGAATTTTGGAGAATTGATTTTTCATTTACCATCAACAGTAAAAAGAAACTTAAGGAAGATCGAGAAAATTCGTGTTAGAATTATTAATCTTACTTTTTCGGTCATATTTAATAATATATGTCTACAGGAAAGACTGCTATCAAAATATGCTAATATTAAAACGCACGACCCAGCAGCAAGGAATCAAGCCTTCACGATAAAATATCGCCAAGATCTGATTCGTAATCAGATATACAAGGCAGAAAATGAAATAAAAGACAACAAACGCAACTACTTCATGCTGTAAACGAATGGAGAAACAGCAACATCGATGAAAGTCTCCGTACCCGCATCGAACAACACACACACACACACAACACACACACACATATATATATATATATATATANCATCAAGAAAGTGCACCCCTGTTAAAAATATAAATAATAGAATAATAATCAACAAGAATCTGTGCTTAATGCATTTCATTGTTATTACTCTGACACTGAAAAAGTTCTTTCTAACACCCATGTGGCTCGTTTGGGTATTCAGTTTCCACCCGTGTCCCCTTCTTCGCGTACCACCAGTGTTGAATACTTTATTCTTTTCTACCCTTTTAATTCCTCTGAGAATTATGTTGGGAGTGATCATGTCTCGCCTTACTCTTCATTCTTCCAGCGTCGTGAGGTGCATTTAAGTCAGCCTTTCCTCGTAACTCATGCCTCTTAGTTCTGGGACTAGTCTAGTGGCATACCTTCGAACTGTTTAAAGCATCGTCCTATGCTTGACAAGGTACGGGCTCCATGCTGGGGCCGCATACTCCAGGATTGGTCTTGCATATGTGGTATACAAGATTCTGAAGGATCCCTTACACAGGTTTCTGAAGGCAGTTGTGATGTTATCCAGCCTTGCATATGTCGCAGATGTTATTTTTTTTATGTGGGCTTCTGGAGACAGGTTTGGGGTGATATCAACTCCCAGATCTTTCTCTCATCTCCCATTCGGAATCCTGTGTCTGGCCTCCTGTTTCCACCGCTTAGTTTCATTACTTTACATTTACTCGGGTTGAACTTAAGCAACCATTTGTTGGACCATTCATTCATACTGTCGAGGTCATCTTGTAGTCTCATACTATCTTCCTGTGTCTTAATCTCCTCATAATTTTTGCATCATCAGCAAACAATGAGAGAAAACAGTCTATACCCTCTGGGAGATCAGAGAGATCTGTTTATGTGTCTGATTGTTTGTCTCTCTGTTTGTGCGGCTGTCTATTTGTGTGTGTGTGTCTGTTTGTCTGTTAGGGTTGGAAGTCAGACGCCAGGAGCTAGAGCTTCATGGAACACTGAATAGTTACTGCCAGTCAATTGCATGACGATTGTAACAGGTTATTTGGGGGGGGGAGGAGGGATGGAACCCCATTTCCCCCATTAAGAAGGATTGATTCTTATATCGACAATTAATGACTCATAGACAGTATGAGATGTGGGGTTTGATTGTTCACAGAGAGAGGTAAAGGGTTTTATAAGGTTTATCAGCTGTTATCAGCGTTGAATCAATATGGATATAATAGCATGCCAGCAGGTTTTGTCCCATGGAAGAGAGGGAGAGAACACGAGGGGGAGACAGATGAAGGTGGAGAGGGAAGGAGGGAGAAAGCGAGGTATAGGAAGAGAGAGGGAGGAAGGGAGGAAGGAAGAGAGATTCTCACGTTCACTTGCTTATTTGATATCAAACATACTCATTACCCACCACATATTCTTGTCTATCATACTCATTACCCACCAAACAAAAACATCTAACAAACTCGATAAAACCCCAGATTACTAATTCAATATATTCATTATCCTTCGCGAAAAATCATCAATATGTTCGTTATATACGCCCCTCATTTTCATTATTCACCCCGCATACTCATCCAACACAATAATTACCCTTCCCGCATTTTCAAAATATTTCTTTCCCAAAACCCCAACATACTCACATACTCACCAACATACCACACCCTTCCTCCACGGATCTCTCACCCGTCTGACTCCTCTTGACTAATGGAGGTGTAATTCCTACCTCACAACCCCTCGCGACCTGTAATTGCAACGCAACATTCAACTGGGCAGATTGCACCAGAGGAATATTTGGGTTGCCTAATAACTCTGGGATCTGTGTGAGTGGATTATCGTGTTATGTACGATATAACTTCCCAGAACTAACGACCCTTAGCTCCCGAAGGGCTCGCGTTCTGCCGTTTCGTAATCAAATAAATTGTTGTGTAGTGCAGTGCCTAGGTGCTCAAAATGGGTGAAAATAAGCTCATTGGACGTAATTAGTTTGTGGGTATTTGTGTCGTGTAAACGCGGGTCTTTGGCCGGTTCGCAGGAGGGACACGACCAGCTGACCTTTGTATGGTTGTTAAGGCCATCATAATACCTTACTGACCAGACTGTAAGTATACCTGGTTGATACCTGGTTGATGGGGTTCTGGGAGTTCTTCTACTCCCCAAGCCCGGCCCGAGGCCAGGCTTGACTTGTGAGAGTTTGGTCCACTAGGCTGTTGCTTGGAGCGACCCGCAGGCCCACATACCCACCACAGCCCGGCTGGTCCGGAACTCCTTGGAGGAATAAATCTAGTTTCCTCTTGAAGATGTCCACGGTTGTTCCGGCAATATTTCTTATGCTTGCTGGGAGGGTGTTGAACAACCGCGGACCTCTGATGTTTATACAGTGTTCTCTGATTGTGCCTATGGCACCCCTGCTCTTCACTGGTTCTATTCTGCATTTTCTTCCATATCGTTCACTCCAGTACGTTGTTATTTTACTGTGTAGATTTGGGACCTGGCCCTCCAGTATCTTCCAGGTGTATATTATTTGATATCTCTCTCGTCTTCTTTCTAGTGAGTACATTTGGAGAACTTTGAGACGATCCCAATAATTTAGGTGCTTTATCGCGTCTATACGTGCTGTATATGTTCTCTGTATTCCCTCTATTTCAGCTATCTGACCACAATATATACTGCTGACCACAATATAAGTATACTGCTGACCAGCCTATAAGTATACTGCTGACCAGCCTATAAGTATACTGCTGACCACAATATAAGTATACTGCTGGCCAGTCTATAAGTATACTACTGACCAGCCTGTAAGTATAATACTGACGTGCCTGTAAGTATTCTACTGACCAGCCTATAAGTATACTACTGACCAGATTATTAGTATACTGCTGTTCAGTCTATAAGTATACTACTGACCAGCCTGTAAGTATACTGTTGACCAGCATATAAATATACTACTGACCAGCCAATAAGTATACTACTGACCAGCCTATATGTATATTACTGACCAACCTGTAAATATACTCCATTCCTGAATATAGTCCAGGGCTATACAAACCTCTGACTGTATATTCACCGAGAAAAGAGGCGAACTGATCGATGTATATATCCAAAAAGAATGTTTATGTACGTCAGAAAACCGAAAGTATTACAACCACATTTAATTTCAATATTCTTAATTAAATACGAATGTGGAAAAAAGGAGATGATTAAAATGATTAATAATCAGGAGAACAAGGATGGAAGAATGAGAAGCTGATGGTTATATAGATGATATAATCTTGACAGTGTCAGACCACGGAGGAAAATTGAAACAGGAATTTCCTTAAGTACTTTCGTATAATAATACATCTTCAAAAGGACTCCTTCTGAAGATGTATTAATATACGAAAGTACTTAAGGAAATTCCTGTTTCAATTTTCCTCCGTGGTCTGACACTGTCAAGATTATATCATCTATATAACCATCAGCTTCTCATTCTTCCATCCTTGTTCTCCTGATTATTAATCATTTTAATCATCTCCTTTTTTCCACATTCGTATTTAATTAAGAATATTGAAATTAAATGTGGTTGTAATACTTTCGGTTTTCTGACGTACATAAACATTCTTTTTGGATATATACATCGATCAGT
>WNGS01006659.1:0-11266 GCA_020271785.1 Procambarus virginalis
GTCAAATAACGATGGTCAGCTTTCAGCATCTGATTCTGCTATTGAGTTCAATAGGTTCTTCTCTTCCATTGGTCATCCCTTGCAAATGATATTCCTTCTTCCAGTACTGAGTTAAGGACTACCTTACAGGTAACTATCCACAGTCTCTGTACCTAAAGCCTACTAATTCCACTGAGTCAATGAGATAATCCTTTCCTTAAAACCAAGTCTAGTGCCCTTGAGGAGATTCCGACATTAATTTACAAAAAAGCCTCCAGATCCTTAGCCCCTGCAATTGCATTGCTCTTCAACAAGTCACTTGAACTCCAAACCTTCCAGATATTCTAAAAAAAGCGAGAGTAACCCCTGTCCACAAATGTGGTGATCCCACAGATGTTAACAACTACAGACCTATTTCAATCCTGCCTAACTTATCAAAAATTTTTGAAAAACTAATCTACAAGCAGCTTTACTCTTATCTAGCCAAGCACAATATACTTAGCTCTTGCCAATATGGCTTCAGACCTAAAAAAAGCACTAACGATGCACTGATTAGTATGATTAACTTAATTCATGCAGCTCTTGATAAAATGAGTTCCCTGTTGGGTTATTTGTGGACCTGCGTAAGGCTTTTGACACTGTGAACCACCAAAACCTTCTTCTTAAATTACATCATTATGGAGTCAGAGGACTCTCCCTGCAATACCTCAAATCTTACCTTACTGATAGACTCCAGTATGTTTCTGTGAACAATTCAATTTCTCCTACCCTACCCATCAACATTGGTGTTCCTCAGGGCAGTATACTTGGCCCTCTCCTCTTTCTCATCTACATTAATGACCTTCCAAATGCCTCCCAACACCTTAGACCAATTCTATTTGCTGACGACACAACCTTCATTTACTCCAGTCCTGACCCCCTTGCTCTAAATGCCACAGTAAATACCGAGCTTAATAAAGTCCATCTTTGGCTAACTGCCAACAAACTCACCCTTAACATTGACAAAACTTTCTATATTCTGTTTGGCAATAAATCCTCTAACCAAATAAATCTCAAGATTAACAATACCCAAATTTGTAACAAATTAGATGGCAAATTCCTTGGCGTTCTCATTGATCACAAGCTTAATTTCCAGGGACACATTCTAAATATATCAAAAAAAGTTTCAAAAACTGTTGGCATTCTTTCTAAGATCAGATATTATGTACCCCGCCCTGCCCTGGTGACTCTCTATTACTCCCTCATCTATCCATATCTCAACTATGGTATTTGTGCTTGGGGTTCTACTACCCAAAATCATTTACGTCCTCTAATTACTCAACACAAAGCTGCTATTAGGACAATATCCAACTCTGGCCCCAGACATCACTCGGTACCCCTACTCAAATCTCTCAATATGTTAGATATTAAGTCACTGCACATTCTCTCATGTGTATTATACATATATAAAACGCTGAACTGTAATGCCAATCCTGACCTCAAAGCTTCATTGAAAGCTGTAACAGAACCCATGAGCACCACACCAGAAATAAATACAGTTTTGATATTCCAAGAGTACGACTTAACCAAACTAGAAATGCTCTACAAATCAAGGGACCCAGAATGTGGAATGACCTTCCCAACCATGTTAAAGACTGTACCTCTCTCAACCAGTTTAAGATTAAAACTAAACACTACCTGATAAACTCCCTGTAACCTACCTTACCCCTCTATTGTCAACCCATGTCTTTATTTTTTTTTTTTCTTATTCAACGCTGTTTGTCTACATATTGTATTTGTGCTGCTTTTCAGTCATGTTCCCCCCTTTTTTTTGTACCTTTATTGTATCTGTTCTCAAAACATTTTATTCTTTTGTTCAATTAGCATTAAGTTTTAGATATTAATGTTTTCTTGCCCGAAACGCATTGCGTAATAGTGGCTTTAGGCATTGTATGTACTAGCTCTATCTATAATCGATCAACTTATGTAAAATCTCTCTATGTATGTACCTTTCCTGAATAAACATATTTATTTATTTTTATTTATTTATTTATATATACATACACGAGCATTATCACGAGCACGAGTACAGGAGCATTATCAATAAAGATTCAGAAATTAAAGCTAATATTTACTAATAATGATGTAATTGCTTGTGAAGGGGCCAGTCTCCTGCTGGCTCCCACCACCGTCATTATACCTCACTCTTCACTAGTAAGTCTCAGTCAAGTGCTTATTAATCCATCTGCTCCCTCCCAGTAATGTTCATGAATATAAACGCTTTACATATGACCCGTACAGCTTGTACTCAGGCCAGGCTCGTTAAAGCAATGGCCGACCCCCAAGACGTATTCATCAATTTTATGTATTGGCCATTAAAAAGTAATTTTCTCATATATAAATTAATATAATATTATTATATTAAAGTTCTCCAAATATTCAGGAGTAAGTTAGGTTAGGTGCTTAGACTCTGTTGGCGATTATTTGTATTTGTTCAACCCAATCTCAGACCAAGTCCATTCCATCCAGTGGTCGACCCCAAATACGCATTTATAAATTTTAACATACAAAAAAATTCTAATTTTTTTAATCAAAATTGAAAAAAATAAAGAAAATGTTCTCAAATATAAATTAATATTATTATATATTAACGAATTGTGCATATTTAGGCATTGGTTGGGTTTGTGGAAATTTTACCCACTATATATATATATTTTATTATCTAAGAAATGTATTATTTCTGTATCATATCAGAATCACTTCTGATTCATATATCCTACAATTGGATCCTACATGACAATGTCACCTATAATCACATATGCCACAGGGCCCAAGGTGTCTACGTCACTTTGTGCATGATTTCTCAGGGATCTAGAAGCTTCGAGAAGAATATCTTAATTAAAAAAGCATTGGAACATTCAGTCGATTTCCGGAAAGGATTAAATCAAATCCTTAATAAGAATAATAGTACTAGCAAGTACTACTTATAATCTATAAACTTTTTATCTAATTATATTATAATCATATTTTATCTGAATCATATGTCTAGACAGTAAATATAATAAATAAATATTCATT
The DNA here is from genome assembly GCA_020271785.1 of Procambarus virginalis. NCBI lineage: Eukaryota > Metazoa > Arthropoda > Malacostraca > Decapoda > Cambaridae > Procambarus > Procambarus virginalis. The sequence continues at coordinate 3,037 of WNGS01006659.1, forward strand.
GAAGGCTACCTTCCCCAAAGAAGGGAGGAGCCAACTCGGGAGTGAGGCAACTTACAGGCTGCCCCGAGACGAGAAAGCTTTTGTTACAGAGTAAACATGTGTGACGGTGCCTTGCGAACATTTTTCGGCATAGGACACTTGATAACATATTTTTATCACCAGTGATTACTTGCTAGAACTGGGAGAGTACCTGGACTATATCTTCAAAGAAAAAGTCCTAGTACTTTATCTAAATAAGAGTGTAGAGTGGAGCACACCAAGAGATGCCGCCTCCACCTTCACCATCAACTTCATCTTGTCCTACAGCAAAGCTATTAAGGACATAATCAATTAGTAACGCTACCAGAATAATAAACAGCAAAACTGTGACACAAAATATAGTGCCTGAACTCTACAAGAAAGTTATCAGTCTGGCAACTTGTCAGACGGCACCCGGCACTCAGACATAAGTATATTGAATTATTTTGGTGTGTTAATTGGCCAATTGCATGCTTGTATAACCTTCATATATCCAATTTGATATCTGTTTGAATTTAAAATCTTTTTGTCATTACAGGGTGAGGCGAGGCCTCATATTTCAGTAAGTTTTGAGTAATCTTACAGTAACTGAAGCTTTTCAGTTTATCTTGACACTCATGAGGTATACAATATCAGTCATTGAAAGTCAAGCTCAACTGGAACTCTTCATATAAATTGAGAATATATCTGTATATAATTGATTATATACATTAGGTTAACAATTGCTTATTTAGTTATCTTTAATTTATCATATAAGTTTATCATACTGAATATAATCTCTTGTACTTATTTAACAGTACTTGGACCACATTTACGGTTATTTGATTGCATATTATATATATCATACCTCTATAATACAAATTGTTGTGTTTATTAGTATAAAAATATTGGTTGTTGTACTTATGGTGCTAGGAGACCTTGACCCATGCACTCCATAGGTCTGCACTTCATGTAAGTCAAATCGTAAATATTTATGGCCCTTGCTTTTTGAGTTGAAAACGTTATCTTGCTGAACATGTGGCACATAATGTTTGGGGGTTACTCCTTCAGAAAATGATCCAAACTTAAAAAATAACACATTGCAAAGGCACTTTCCCTTATGCATTCTCCTCTAAAGATGAACAGCTGGGCCACCTCTAGGAATGCCACATCATCTACGAGACTAAAAGTGATATGTCCCTTTACAACCGAAACTACCAACATCAGCTTACCAATGAGAAAGCGGGACAAGAGTACCCAATCTCCACGACAGGGTAACCACCTCCCATCTATCACAACATGGAAAATATATATGCAGCTGGGTTTGAATATTTTTTTATTATTTTTTTTTTTTATTTTGCCTCTGAGGATGCTAAGCTGTACCTTACGGAAACAGGTCAGGAGCCATTAAAGAGTACTAAATGAACATTGAAGAGTTTATTTTTAAATTTCCTTCTGTTGAAAATTATTTGTATATACAGTACACGAGCAAACCGTCCTCAGGCAGTCATCTTTCCATCCAGCGGCCGACCCCAGACACGTATTTATGAATTTTGAATCCTTACATATATCCATTTTCCCATTTATCTATCCATATATCTATCCGTCTTCCCATTTACCTATCCATCTTCACATTTATCTATCCCTCTCTCCATCTACCAATCAATCCATCTCTCGATCCCTCTGTCCATACACCAATCATTCCATCTCTCTATCTCTCTGCCCATTCACCTATCTATCCATACATCACTCCATCTATCCGTCAATTATGTCTACGCATAAAATAGATATGCATTTATCTCTCCATACATTTATCTATCAATTCGTCATTCCATGAATCCACTCATGTATCTATCTTTTCCTCCATCTGTGCGTCCATCTACTTATCTCTCTATCCGTCCGTCCATTTATTTATCTGTTCATCTATGTATCCTTCTATCCATCGATCAATACAGCTGGGCGCCCAACGTGGGGCGCCAGATGTGGGGGAATTTCTTTTTTTTGCTGTCACGACTGCAATGCGTACGTCGCCAATGTACATGTGGCAGACGCTTCACGAAGCAGTCAGAATTAGCAGAATAGAAAATACGAGAGCAACCGTACAGGGCCTGGGAGGAAGGTCGAGTTAGAGTCCTTGTGGGTCTCTTCTCAGACTAGCCTCACCTGGTCCTGCTCCACGTTGGTCGTTGGTCGTTGGAATCTCCTCAATGATGTAACACTTTAAGGGACTCCTAGGGTCCTCATCAAATTTATAGTTTAGTGACTTACAGGCAACTCGGTGTTGAAGACACTTAGAGCTGAAGGCTGGAGTAATATTGGCAGTATTCAGAAGTGGTTCAACGGAAACACCGCATAAAACTTAACAGTAGTTTATTTACTAACTTAACCACTAATACACAGGGTGCGTGATTTACTTTAGATTGGCGTCAGCAAAGCTATGGTTGCATTAGCGAGACTCTTGACGTCTGGCTAATCGACTCGTATCCACTCGTGGAGAACACCTAACTTAACACAGTTGACAGCCAATCACTAACACAGCAACCTAACTGCCGGTATGCAAAGGGATCACAAGAGTTCCAACCGGATACTCGGTAATGATGATATGCAATAAACACAAAGGCACTGTCAATGGGACAGGCAATAACATGCACAATAATAATCACACAATAACTAAATGTGTGGTGTATGTGAAGCTCACATTCACAGACGAGTGAAATGCAGTGATACCATACAGATAAACACGCATTCACCGTCGATTAACCTATAACCTGCGACAGGTATAAAAAGGTGAGAACTGTGGTTGATCCCTCAGATCAACACAGACACAATAAACAATGACAAGATCTTGTACTTTCAGATAAGGTACCTTTCCTTACTCACTCACTCACTCAGGCACATTAATACAAGCACTCGTAGGTGGCCTGACAGCTGGTTTCGCTCGTAGACACGGAGGGTACTCGCAGTATCTTGAGATGATTTCGTGAGTAGGGCGTGCTGTATGCTTAACAGACAGACACACGCACACACTGGCGTGCGTAAGGTGGTGACGTCACGTAGGAGTGAGGGCGGCGGGCGCTCGAGGTACTGAGGTACACGCTCAGGATGAGTGGCGGCTGGCGGCTGCTGTGGTACACCATGCAGGTACACTTGTGGTAAGGTCACACACACAGGTTACTTAGGTTGCGGCACTGCCTTAGTTCACTAAGTCACTCACGACGATCTTTGTCACCAGGGGTTACCTGATACCAGTCTGTTTCGCTCTGGAGATTTGTCACTTTAGGCTTCTAAACAATATATTCCCACTCGTGATTCTAGCGAGTGTGTGGTATATCGCAAAGACGCTGAGTTAACTTGACGGTGAGGGATAGACGGTGATCAGTCTATTGGCCGGTAGAACAGAACACGTCCTCTGGGTATGGTCTCTCTCACGTGAATGAGTTTTGCCTGAAGCTCAGGGCTTCTCATGGACACACACAAAAGAGTTACAATTGACCAATAGCATTGCAGCAAATGAGCGGGAACCAATCATATTAGCTCGTTCGATGAGCAGTAGCAGGAGTGACGTCATGAACACGTCATAGCTGTTATTCAACATCGCGCCGGTTGACCCCAGAGGTCAGACGCTGCTGGCGTCTCCCCTCGGTCCCACGCGAGCACCAGCCATGTACTCACTGACCCTTGATGGACAGTATGCTTAACTCTTTCCTGTATCTACTTTCAGCCTGGACATACGGCGGCCTACGTATTACGAAAGTATTCCTGGTTAAATGGGCATTCTGGAGATACCCAACATGCCAGAAAACTATCCAGGATTAAGGGAAATAGGCTTTGTGCACGAAAGATCAGTGCACTGTGCACTGCAATGAGCCATTCAAGTCAGCTGTGGGAGGATCTTGGGAGACATACTCCCACATCACCCCCCAACAAAGATCGAGCTCCACAGCGTGGCGCTCGTTCCAACTCACACCGCTGACAACATGTGCACAAACTGAGTGCACTTTGCGCGGCCGGGTCCAGCGGACCCCGTTTTCTATCCTTCTAGGCGAGGCGGGGCCTCGTCTAGACTATTCTCTTCTGGTAAGTGAGGAATTTCTTCAGTCACCGGATCACATGTGGCTATCTGTTCAGGTCTTGAGCAGGCACTGTGGTTGGACGTAGCTTCAGGTCTGGGTCGGCTCAACGCCTCAAAACCCTGAGTGGCGCTAGTCTGTCCACTGCCTCTCTCCACCTGTGTCATGCCTGAAACATCAGAGACACACTTGCAACCAGTGTCCGGTGATGCGCGTTGCATAAAAAAAGAAACACCCCCACAACAGCTAACCATCAATCAATCCATCTGTCCATCTATCAACCTACCTATCCATCTATTCCTCCATATATCACTATATCAATCTATCCAGGTTTCGACTTATTTACTTATCCCTATCTCAAAATAAATTTAAAATTTTGAATTCTTTTGTTTTCAAAATGAAAATATATATAGTTACCCCACTGTTTTGTAGCTTTGGGAGGTTAGTAGAGTCAAGTGCGCTATGATGCAGTGATCAGGACGTGAGGAGGCAGTAATTAATTTGTAGATGGTAGTATCACTATGTTATAGTATCAGAAAACTCATTTTTATTTTCCCGAAATCAGGGAATAATGGGATATATTATAATGAAAAGAAAAACATCTGCCTTTGGTTTGCGGGACTGTGGGAAGCTGTGAGAGGCTATTAGAGGCTGTGGTAGGCTGTGACAGGCTGTGGCAGACTGTGGTAGGCTGTGGGAAATTTTACCCAATATATCAATATTATTATCTAAGTAAGTAATTATCAAAAGAAGGCACCAAACCGGGAAGGCTATGTAGCACCATCAAATGTGCGGAATAATCAGAGGGCGCTAAATATCACCAAGGATGCCAAAACGAGAACAAAAACGCATAAGGCGAACGATATCAAAAGTATCCGAGTCACCAAGAATTCTATTGAGGGACAGGTGACCGCGAGGGGCGGTCGGAAAGCAAGACACATGCTCGTCCCGGAAGTCAGGACATTCAAGGACATGCACGACCATAAGAGGGACAATGCAATTAGGACAATAAGGAGCAGGGCGGTGCTCCATCAAGTGACCATGGGTGACCATGGGTTAAGCGAGTATGGCCAATACGCAACCTCGCCAGAGCAGTTTCCCATCGCCGGTTACGGTGGTAGGAGGACGGCCACAAGGAAACACAACATTTAAGAGTACGCAGTTTGTTACCAATAACAGACGACCAAGAAGCCTGCCAACGGGCAAGGATGGAGGAATGGTTAACCGGGTAAAAGTCGGAATATGGATTACCTTTACGAGAGATGGGACAAGAGCGGACAGCTTCCTTGGCGGCAGCATCCGCACGCTCATTTAAAGACACACCAATATGGCTGGGAACCCAACAAAACTCAACCGACTTAAACTTACTATGAACAAGAAACAGCCAATGCTAGATCTCGACAACTACTGGATGAACCGGATTAAAGGACCCAAGAGCCATGAGGGCATTACGAGAGTCAACAACAACCACAAAGGAAGACTGACAATGAGAAAGCAGATGAAGAGTATAGAGAATAGCATAAAGCTCTGCTGTAAAGATGCTAGTCTCCGGAGGTAAGCGACACATATAAGTGCGATCAGGAAAACAACAGAGTAGCCAACACCGTCCGCAGACTTAGACCCATCGGTGAAGACAGAAACGGAGCGGGAGTGAGAAGAAAAGTGCTCAAGGAAAAGGCGTTTTAGAACCGTAGGAGGGGTAAAAGCTTTAGTGATGACGCGGGTCAAGGATGTACAAAACTGCGGAAGGGGGACTCTCCACGGAGGCAAAGAAGGAACAACACAAGGAGAAACATTAGAAACACGAACGGAAAGAGAACCTGTAAGCGAGATAACCAGACAGAAAGAGGGAGGTGGTGAAGAGGAACAGGAACCGCAGGAGGGGTAAAAGTTAAAGCACGACAGAGGCGAGAGGAGGATGTTGTAAGGACTGCGTAAGATAGCGAAGACAGTAGCGATCACCAAGATCCTGGAGAGACAGGAAACCAGTGTCAACATACAAGCTAAGGATGGGATTCGAACGAAAGGCACCAGAACTGAGGCGCAGCCCAGTATGGTGCAAAGCATCAAGACGGCGAAGAACAGAAGGAGAAGCAGACGAGTAAGCAGGGCAACCATAATCAAGCTTAGACAGGACGAGAGAGGAATGCAAAGCAAGGAGAGTGCGCCTATCCGCTCCCCAAGAAATATGGGACAATACTCGAAGGAGGGTAAGGGCCTTAGAGCACTCAACACGGAGGTAAGGGATATGGGGTGACCAAAACAAACGAGTGTCAAGGAATAACCCCAAAAGCTTCGCGGAATCTTTGTACTCAAGGGGATGACCATAAAGTGACAGAGGGACAAAAAATGACCCGTTTCCAAGTAAAAGACATGGCACAAGTCTAAGAAGTAGAGAACTTGAAGCCATGATCGGTGGCCCAAGACGACACGGCATCAATCGCAAGATGAAGCCGGCGTTGAAGGAGAGGCGAATCATCACCCTGACAGCTTAGGGTAAGATCATCGACATAGAGGGCGGAGAAGACACCAGAAGAAAGAGAGGAAAGAAGACCAATGAGGGCAACCAGAAAAAGAGTAGTGCTCAGAACACTACCCTGGGGTACACCTTCATATTGCTGAAAAGAGGCAGAGAGAGCGGTACCAAGGCGCACCCGAAAGGAACGACGAGAGAGGAAGCTGCGGAGAAAGAGAGGGAGATGACCACGAAGGCCAAAAGAATGAAGCTGGGATAGAATATGATATCGCCAAGTGGTGTCGTAAGCCTTTTCCAGGTCAAAGAGGACGGCAACAACGTAGGTCCTCGCAGAAAAAGCAGTACGAATATAGACCTCCAAGTTCACCAGGACATCTGTCGTGCTGCGGCACTTGCGGAAACCAAATTGAGAAGGGGAGAGGAGGTGATGGTGTTCCAGGAACCACATCAGACGAACGTTAACCATACGTTCAAAAGAGTTTGCAGACAAAACTTGTGAGGGCAATAGGGCGAAAGTCCTTAGGGGAAGTTCCCAGAGACCCTGGTTTGCAAACAGGGAGGACAACGGCATCGAGCCAGTCCTCAGGGACTGGCGACGACTCCCAGATCCGATTATACAGACTCAGTAAATACTGATACGTGCACGGAGGGAGATGGCGAAAAATCTCATAATGAATACCATCGGAGCCCGTTGCCGTAGAACCGCAGAGGGCCAGGGCAGAACGAAGTTCAGAGAGAGAGAAGGGATCGTCATAGGAAAGTCGAAGACGAGTGCAGAAATCTAAAGGACGAGACTCAAGGACAGGTTTACAAAGAAGGAAAGATTGGGGAAGATGAAGACCAGAGCTAACAGAAGAAAAGTGGGAACCCAGTTCGGTAGCGACCTGCAACGGGTCCGCCACAAGAGTACCATGGAGGTGAAGGACCGGGGAAACATCGGGAACGAACTTACCCGCTATCTTGCGGATACGCTTCCAGATCTGTGGCAGGGGAGTTTCGGACGTAATTGTGGAGATAAGAAGCCCAACATTCACGTTTAGCCGTACGGATGGCCCTACGGGCCACCGCACTCGCTTTCGAAAGAAAAGAAAAGAATCGGTCGTCTGCCGACGCGGTGCTCTTCCAGAGCTGCACGCTTACAGCGGACAGCCCGAGCACAGTCCGCATTCCACCAGGGAACGCACTTCCGTGGACCCCGAGAGGAAGAGCGAGGAATAGAGCGGAGGGCAGCGTCGAAGACAGTGTCATGAAAAAGGAGGAGAGCGCGAGGGAGAGGCAGAAGGGAGAGGTCAGAGAGAGCAGCACTGAGGGTAAATAGGTTCCAGTCCGCTTTAGCAAACTGCCACCTAGGAAAGAGAGGGAAGGGCGAAAAGAGAAAAAGGAAACAAGGATGGGGAAATGATCACTGCCATGGAGGTCATCAAGAACCTGCCACGTGAAATCTAAGTAAAGAGAAGAAGAGCAGAGAGAAAGATCAAGACAGGAAAGGGTGCGAGTCCGAGAGTCCAAATGAGTGGGCTCACCAGAATTCAGAAGAGACAGGGAAGAAGAGAGGAGAAACGGCTCAAGAAGGCGACCCCGGGTATTCGTCAGAACATCACCCCAAAAGAATGACAACATGAAACACCCAGCAGGAGTCACAGGCTCCGGCAAGGAGTCCAGGAGGTGTTTCAAATCAGGAGAGAAA
>WNGS01006662.1:0-11328 GCA_020271785.1 Procambarus virginalis
AGGGGTCAAGGCGGGTGTAAATGTTATTGTTTATTATGATCACATGAGTGGGTGAGTGTGCAATATCAACCAGGTAATCTGGTTAAGTGTGTGTGGTGGCTTGGCTTGCTGCTCTCATTGTGCGGGTGGGGGCTTGCCTGCTGCTCTCATTATGCGGGTGGTGGCTTGCCTGCTGTTCTCATTGTGTGGGTGGTGGCTAGCCTGCTGCTCTCATTGTGCGTGTGGTGGATTGCCTGCTGCTCTCATTATGCGGGTGGTGGCTTGCCTGCTGTTCTCATTGTGTGGGTGGTGATGTAAGTGGTAGGTTGCCTGGGTAGCTGCTCATGGGGCGTGGGAGTGGCTTGCCTGCTGCGTCCATTTGGCGGATTTGTGGCGTTTTCTTGCTTCTCTCGTATTTTGCTGGTGTGGCTGTGCGGGTGCAGCTCTCATGTGGGGTGCGGTGGTGTCGGTGCCTTGCTGTGTCGGTCATTTGTGTGTGTGGGGGTGGCTAGACCTGGATTGCTCTCATTGTGCGTGGTTTGGCTTGCCTGCGTGTGCCTCAACAGTGTGCGGGTGGTTGGCAGCGTGCGTGCCTCATTGGCGGTTGTGGCTAGTGCCTTCTGCTCTCATTGTGACTATGGGCTTGCTTGGCGTCCTCTCAGGTGGCGGTGTGTTGCATTGCCTGGGTGCTAGGAAAATTAGATGCATTGTTGCGGGTGGTGTGGCTTGCTTTGCTAAGCGGGTCTCCATTTGGGTTCGGGGTGGTGCTGTGCTTAAAACATGGCGTCTCAATTGTGCTTATGTGTGGCTTGCGGCTGCTGCTCTCATGGTGTGTCGGGGGGATGTTGGGCTGTGCCCGCGGGCGCTCCATTGTGCTTATATAGTGGTTACCGTTGCTTCTGCTCTCATGTGCGGGTGGGTGGCTGGCCTGTGTCTGCCTCATGTGTTTGGCTAGTGTTGCTTGGGCCTGCAAACTCTCATTTTGCGGTGTAAGCTTGCCTGGGCTGCCAAATCATGTGTGAGCGTGGGGTGTTGGCGTTTTGCCTGCTGCTCTCATTGTGCGTGTGGTGGATTGCCTGCTGCTCTCATTGTGCGTGTGGTGGATTGCCTGCTGCTCTCATTGTGCGGGTGGGGGCTTGCCTGCTGCTCTCATTGTGCGGGTGGGGGCTTGCCTGCTGCTCTCATTGTGCGGGTGGGGGCTTGCCTGCTGCTCTCATTGTACGTGTGGGGACTTACCTGCTGCTCTTAGAGTGCATGTGGTGAACACCTGCTGCTCACCAGCCTTATCTCAAAAGAGGAAAATTGTAAGAAGTTGTATGTACTTTACGGGTAGCTGAATCAAAACAACAACAACACCTCTCTCCGGGTTGGACCACGCGTTACGGTAAATCTATTCAAATGGTAGGGGGAGGGCCCTGGCAACCGGAGGTCTTGTGGGAATCTTAATCTTGCATTAGGATCAAAGGGGTGCTCTCTCGCAGATAAAGAATCGGGCACACTATTGGAAGCGTTTGTACCCTCACTATAGACCGCCACCACGATAGGATGGTTTGTTAAAAGGTAAACTAAACATAAAAAAAAAAAAAACCGTTGTGCTAAAACAGAAGCGGATAGAATGGGGAGAAAAGGATGAAACCTCACCTCCATGGCAGAACGATTGGACCCAAATATCACACAGTGGAAGGCTTGATCGTGAATACTAAATTCATTACTGAAGAGCTCATTATAGTCGATGTGGTACTTGGACATCTTGATTCTGAGTAGCTAAAATCTAAAACGACACTATCTCTTCCCGGGGTTTACGGCCTATTTATGTCCATGGCCACCGGGACTTGGGTGGCTAATACTACATCATCATCCAAAATCTCGTTGTCTCAAATGGGTCATCTACAACAAAGATAGCAGTGGTTCACACTCTTCAATATGATATCATTGGCAGAGGGGGGCACAAATTGAGGCAGTTATATCCTTAAAGTGAACTGCAAAGAAAATAAGCAGTTTGGTTATGTAGCCTTAATACTCTTGTTTAGTAGATGGCAACTGGGAATTGTGACCCATAGAGGTTGAAAGCAAATCGTTGCTGCACCAACAATTAGCAGAAGATAGTGCACACTATTGTTACTATGGGTTTTAACCCATCCTCCGAATGTGACAGGTATGGTTAAATCCTAGTGTGAAAAATACAATCCAGAACTACGGTAGAAATAATACATATTACTTACTTGGCCATGACATTTACCACCTCCCCATATATTCTCGGCTCATTGTCTTTTTTTTTTCATTAAAACACTGAAATTTTAGAATGAAGTTTTCATGTTCAAGTCTTCGGACACAAGTTTTAAATATGAAAGAATTTCCTTTTCCCTTTTATTAAACATAGAAGATTAGTTTATAACAAAATAGTTTGAAAATGTCCTAGAATTAGCTGTTAATATTTTCTATGAAATCTTTAGTTTGAATTTTTTATTAGTATTATAAAACTGTAATAGCAATATGGTTATAGGTTAAGTACTAATTAAGAAGCAATAAAACTTGAACTCAGAACACTAAGAAGGTGAGGATTAAAACGTAGGTTTCCATTCCCACTTTTCACACATAACTTAAATATTTTGGGCGATTAATTTGCAGCAAGGTTTATACTAATTGACAAGTAGATAAATTCATCACTGCGAATAAAGAACGTACATGGAGTTGCACATTACTTGTGCCATTAACTTTACTCAACATATTGCGTGGGATGTCTGCAGCTAGCCGTCCTGGAATATCAAGCACGCTACGACCTGAGTTAGAGTTATCTGAGGGGAAGTGCACTAAGATCTTGCAGTAGACGCACTCGGACAGTCTCGAACATTTGGCCGCGACTCTGTAACTCGTCAAAACAGGTGTCCGCATGTGGACACCCGCTCACCTATGATGTGTTCAGCACCCGGGTGGGCTGAATACAGACATTGCAGCACCTGGGAAAGCCTTGTCAGAACACTAATTAGTATATTTTTGGTTGGGCAGTCTTCTGGTAAATCATAATTCAAATTCAAATGTGTTATTTAGGTAAGTATCATACATACAAGGAGTGATACCAGAGCTTTTAGGAGATTATATAGATAGAGATAACCTAAAATGCCAAAGTAGCGCACTATTACGGCAAGACATTTCGGAGGAAAAACACGTAAAGATAAAAACGTAATAACTATTGAGATTAATGTATAAAAATTGTGTTGATTAAGGATATAAAAATAAAAAGAGAGGGGTAACGATGCAGGAAAACAGCAAAGAATATATTGGTCGAACAACCATTGGTTTAAAAATACAAACAGACATGGGTGTTGGACATTATAGGGGAGTTAGGTCGTGTAGCGGATTTATATGTGTGTTCAGTTTTTATCGGGTTAGACTGGTTTAGATAGATGGTACAGTTTTTAACTAGGATTGGGAAGGTCATTACCACCTTCGGGCCCCGTGATTTGTATAGCATTTAGTTTGATTTAGATCGTACTCTTGGAAGATACAATAGCGTATTTGTCTTTTGGTGTGGTGCTACATGGGTTTCTGTTACACCTTCAGTGAAGCTTCGTAAGGTCAGGATTAGGCATTAGATATTTGTGAATTGGAACGGGAGGAAAGTAGAGATTATATAGTCTAGACACGAATTTTCTCAATATTTCTTATGTATTTCTTATAGTTCACTGGTCGACGGTAATTGAAAAAATCAATTCTCCAAAATTCATTTTTATTTCTAGTGCTTATTTATATACAATAATATATATATATATAATATATATAATATCTAGTATATATAATAGGTAAATATATATATATATATAATATATGAGATGATTGTATATTCTATACTACTACTTATGTACGAATATTAGTCAGAGACCGTGCTATGTATTCTCCGATCATCCTGTCCTCATCAATGATCACACATACGACCCGTGTTTGTAGTGGGCTGAAACGTACATAGATTAAGATTAGCCAACGCTACCAGCAACTCCTCCCCCCCCACAAGGGGTGCCAGCGACCTAGCGCACTTTCAATGCGCCTGAACCCTTAACTTGATCTGTAACTAGACGACTTGCGGCCACCCACTCTTCATTGGCCGCCAACCAACGCGATCCCCTCCGGCTCCTCTCCAATCACAAAGACCTCGCATTAATTGTGTGGAGTCCCTTGCGGTTCTTGCAATCCGGAGAATATTGGTGTGGCGTTCGCCGAAGGCTAGTGAGACTCCTAAGTGAACGTCGACCTGGTGTGTCGCAAGGTGAGTTTTTCGATTGTGTGGGGCCTTATCCAGCGATTCATATATTTACTTAACAAAATTTGTATGTGGTCAAGGGGTCTCCGCCAGCATTGGCACTTTAGGAAATCTCTTTGTTCATGTTTATGGTTGTTTATTATTTGTACCATAAGGGCCAGATTTTGGGGGGGGGCATTTGGTAGTTCAATTCTGTTGTTTTTATTGTTATGTAAAGATATCCAAGTTTTTTAGTAGTTTGGGTCTTATCTGTATCCAACGTACCGCCGATGCCACACACAGAAAAGCAGGTCATGTGCTTATATTTTCTCGATCTGTTTTTTTCCGTTTCCTTTGTTTTTTTTTATAATTTAGTGGACGCAGCACTGACTCTGCTATGTTTGGAAACTGCCGAACCCCCACCATGTTCCACTCGTTAGGCCGAGTCACAATATGCTATTAAAAAAATGGGTAATATAGTTTATATAGATATATATATATATAGATATGTAGATATAAATATATATGAATATATTATATAGTATAAAGAATGAAAACTCACCAAACCCTAGAAGTGACTCCGAACTCCATCCCCCAGGATTAGATTGGCAACGGTAGCGGTACAAAACGCTTAAACCACTTTGACCATCAGCTGAGGACCGTACAAAAGATGATGTGATATCCGAATATTTGAGCCACCCCACCGCGGGCACTCGGATTGTTATCTCTTGTATCGATAGGCAGTTTTAGGGCCAAATAAACTACAATTCTGGGGGTTGGGCACGGACTTGAGGGGGAACACAAATTCTAACACCTAATTTGGTCGGCCCAGAGCGAGATATGCGGAATGAAGCCTCACAAATTAATTCATTCTATATATGATATATATGTTAAAAATATATTATGTATATAATGATAGTATCGTATATATAGTATTCTTTATATATATATATTATATATATCATATTATATATAGATATATAGTATATATATAGTAAGTGGTATATATATAAGTATATATATATAGGTTATATATATATAAAATATAGATATAATATAATAGGAATATATAGTATATAGTATGATATATAGCAGGTGAGCCATGCGCGCCTAGCTGCCAGGAATCACTTCGATGTAGCAGTGGCCCTCCAGGCCTTGGATGCCGGCCAATTCACGCCTGAATACAAGTGTCTTTGCAACAGTGTGGGAAAGCAGACCAATACTGACTGCATGGGTTGCATTGCGGTAGCACAAAAGGGCTGGCATGCAAGACAACAAACGATGAGGTCAATGACATCATCCAGAGGAGCCTCTCGTAAGCTGAAGTGCCCAGACGGAGAGCGACCCCTCCGATCCTAGGGGTCCAAACCCTGGATTTCCCCGCACTTCGCATTGATGGCATCACCATATACTACTGGAAGGAGGTTACGTGGAAAGGTGGTATGTGGGACTGACACATGGTTGTATCAACCCCTGGCTGACAGAAACCTAGTGGATAGCACATTCGGAGCTGATGCAAGCACCGGTGGGGGCGTGCCGACCACAGGGAATTACGAGGCAAGAATGCTCTCAATACAGCCGTCACTAGAGCAGGCCAATACGGGAGGGTCTTTGTGCCCATCCTAGGTGCTGAGACGCATGGCCCCGTTAGGGGCAAGAGTGCCGTTGGATTTGCCGAGAGAGATTGGGTTCCGAAAAGCTGCATCCGCACGTCACCAGAGACCCAAGGGCATGCAGTTTTTTGTTTCGGCGCCCCAGTGTGGCGATCCAGAGGAGGGAAATGCTTGCTGGTCTGGTACCTACGGTTCCTGTCCGGGGTGAGAAGAGAGGAGGAGGGTAGGTGAAGGAGGGAAAGCGGAGGAGCTATACATAACCTTTAGGCATTTGTCTTGTACGTTTTGTAACCTTTAAATACAGAAAAAAGCATAAGAAAAAAGGACCGGGAGTGGTGGGTAGGTAGGGGAGAAAAGCACAGGGACGAAATTGGATTTGAGAGGGACCTACATTCCTCCCAATGCGTGCTGTGTGAATTTCCTCCGAGGCTAATGGGGTCCCCCTTCTTTTTCCAGCAGAGGTGGTACTCTTCCTATTATATTATATATTATATATATATTGATATAGTATATAATATATATATAATATAGATATATATATATATATATACATATATATATATATATATAATATATATATATATAGTATCATACTAGGGTATATATATATAATACCTATATGATATATATATATATATATATATATATAATATATAGTATATTATATAATATATATATATGTCGTACTACCCAGTAGCCAGAACGAACTTCTCAGCTACTATGCAAGGCCCGATTTGCCTAATAAGCCAAGTTTTCATGAATTAATGTTTTTTCGACTACCTACCTACCTAACCTAACCTAACCTAACTTTTCGGCTACCTAACCTAACTATAAGGATAGGTTAGGTTAGGTTAGGTACTCATCATACAAAACGCAGGAGAGGGAAAGAGAGCAAAAGGCCATCAGTGAAATAGAGAGAAACCCGAAATATTTTTTCTCCTATGCAAAATCAAGATCAAAAACCACATCTAGTATCGGGCCCCTGCGAAAGGAAGATGGAACTTTCACCGATGACAACAAAGAAATGAGCGAGCTACTGAGGAAGCAATACGACTCTGTCTTCAGCGAGCCATTAAACGCACTAAAGATCGATAACCCAAATGAATTTTTCATGGATATGATACCAACATCAAATCATATATCAGACGTCACCCTATCCCCACTGGATTTTGAAGAAGCCATAAACAGTATGCCTATGCACTCCGCACCAGGCCCGGATTCTTGGAACTCCATATTCATCAAGAACTGTAAAAAACCACTATCGCAGGCCCTTCACATTCTGTGGAGACAAAGCCTAGATACTGGCGTTATTCCTGATATACTAAAAACAGCAGAGATAGCACCACTTCATAAAGGAGGAAATAAGGCAGAGGCAAAAAATTACAGACCGATAGCACTAACATCGCACATCATAAAAATTTTTGAGAGAGTGCTAAGAAGTAAGATCACAAAATACATGGAATCACAGCATCTCCATAACCCCGGACAACATGGTTTCAGAACAGGGCGCTCTTGCCTGTCGCAGTTGCTGGACCACTATGATATGGCATTAGATGCTATGGAAGACAAACAAAACGCTGATGTAATTTACACAGATTTCGCAAAAGCTTTTGATAAATGTGACCATGGTGTTATTGCCCATAAAATGCGCTCAAAAGGAATTACCGGAACCCAATGTGTAATAGTCAACAAAATAAAATCCAACCCGTCAACCGTTAAGAGCTCAGTCCCCCAGGGTACTGTGCTTGCTCCAGTACTTTTTCTCATCCTCATATCGGACATAGACAAGAGCACAACCTATAGCACTGTATCATCCTTTGCAGATGACACTAGGATCTTCATGAGAGTAGGCAACATAGAGGACACGGCGAACCTCCAGTCAGATGTAGATCAGGTCTTTCTATGGGCTACAGAAAATAATATGGTGTTTAACGAAGACAAGTTCCAGCTCATGCGCTATGGAAAAAATGAAAATATAAAAACGGAAACCACGTACAAAACTCAGGCAAATTATATTATAGAACGAAAAGGCAATGTAAAGGATCTGGGTGTACTCATGTCGGAAGACCTTACCTTTAAAGAACACAATAAAGTAGCCGTCACAACTGCAAGAAAAATGACAGGTTGGATAACAAGAACTTTTCACACTAGAGATGCTATACCGATGATGACACTTTTCAAAACGCTTGTGCTCTCTAGAGTGGAGTACTGCTGCACAATGACAGCCCCTTTCACTGCTGGTGAATTTGCTGACCTGGAGAGGATGCAGAGGTCCTTTACTGCTAGAATCCACTCAGTAAAACATCTAAACTATTGGGACCGACTTAAGAGCCTAAATCTGTATTCCCTTGAGCGCAGGCGGGAGAGATACATAATAATTTACACGTGGAAAATATTAGAGGGGCTGGTCCCAAACCTGCACACAGAAATAACATCACATGAGACCAGAAGACATGGCAGGATGTGCAGAATACCCCCGTTGAAAAGCAGAGGTGCAACTGGTACTCTGAGAGAGAACTCTATCAACATCAGAGGCCCGAGACTGTTCAACACGCTTCCACTACACATAAGGGACATAACTGGCAAACCCCTCACAGTGTTCAAGAGAGAACTGGATAAGCACCTCCAAAGGATACCTGATCCACCAGGCTGTGACTCATACGTCAGGCTGCGAGCAGCCGCGTCCAACAGCCTGGTTGATCAGTCCAGCAACCAGGAGGCCTGGTCGATGACCGGGCCGCGGGGACGATAAGCCCCGGAAGCACCTCAAGGTATACTCAAGGTATCAAGGTAGGTAGGGTTGGCTAGGTTCGGTCATATATCTACGTTAATTTTAACTTCAATAAAAAAAATTGACCTCTTACACAATGAAATGAGTAGCTTTATTATTTCATAAGAAAAAATTTGAGAAAATATATTAATTCATGAAAATTTGGCTTATTAGGCAAATCGGGCCTTGCATAATAGGCTGAGAAGTACATTCTGGCTACTAGGTACGACATATATATATATATATATATATATATATATATATATATATATATATATATATATAAAAGTTAAAACGTTAGTTTTAACTCCAATAAAAAAAATTGACCTCATACATAATGAAATGGGTAGCTTTATCATTTCATAAGAAAAAAATTAAAGAAAATATATTAATTCATGAAAACTTGGCTTATTAGGCAAATCGGGCCTTGCATAGTAGGCTGGGAAGTGCATTCTGGCTACTAGGTACGACATATATATATATATATATACATATATATATATATATATATATATATATATATATATATATATATATATATATATATATATACATATATATATATATATATATATATATATATATATATATATATATATATATATATATATATATATATATATATATATATGTCGTACCTAGTAGCCAGAACTCACTTTTTGGCCTACTATGCAAGGCCAGATTTGCCTAATAAGCCAAGTTTTCCTGAATTAATATATTTTCTTTAATTTTTTTCTTATGAAATGATAAAGCTACCCATTTCATTATGTATGAGGTCAATTTTTTTTATTGGAGTTAAAACTAACGTAGTTATATGACCGAACCTAACCAACCCTACCTAACCTAACCTATCTTTATAGGTTAGGTTAGGTTAGGTAGCCGAAAAAGTTAGGTTAGGTTAGGTTACTTACTGCGGGGAACACGGGCCACAGGGATAAGAGCCTCGCTGGACGTAGAATCGCTGTTCACCAACGTACCTGTGGATGAAACAATCGGGATGATAGTGGACCGAGTGTATCGAGACCCGGCCTGTACTCCCCTTGACATGCCAGAAAATATCCTGAGGAAACTACTCCAAGCTTGTACTAAGGAGGCACCCTTCTTGAGCCCGGTTGGGCACATGTATAAGCAAGTAGATGGGGTCGCCATGGGTTCTCCCCCAGGCGTCCTGTTTGCAAACTTCTATATGGGTACTATCGAGGAAAAAGTCTTAGTCGACTTGAACTTGAAACCGGCCATATACTGCAGGTATGTTGACGACATTTTTACACAGGTACCTGATGTCAGACATCTGCAGCAGCTGAAAGAGGCGTTTGAGAAGAGTTCTGTGTTGCGTTTCACTTACGAGATGCTGAAGGATGGGAAGCTGCCCTTTCTAGATGTAACAGTCATGGAAAGGAGCGGAGGTTTCCACACTGCAGTCTACACTAAGGAAACAAACATAGGAATGTGCCTAAACGCCAACAGTGACTGCCCAGACAGGTACAAGTGGAGTGTTGTTAACGCTTATGTCGACCGTGCTCTCAGCCACAGCTCAGAATGGAAGCAAGTCGACGAAGAACTCTGTAGGGTAAGGCAGGTCCTAGTCAACAACGGCTTCTCCAATGGTTTCATTGAAGACATCATAAGAAGGAAAGTGAAACGCCATGCAACCTCTGAAGAGACAACTAATACAACACCTATAACCCCTATTAGACTATTTTACAGGAACTTCTTCTCCACAGCTCATAAAACGGAGGAAAGGGTTCTGAAAGATATTGTTTAATAAAAACGTTATCCCTACAGACAAAGATCAGAAGATACAACTAACGATTTACTATAAAACCAGGAAAACGGCCAGCTTACTCATGAGAAACTCTCCAGACACAAAGCAGAACGCTCTAAAAGAGACCAACGTCGTCTATGCCTTCAAATGCCCTCTTGGGGACTGTAAGCCTCAAAAAACTCATTATATAGGCAAGACAACAACATCTCTTTCCAGGCGTTTAACGATGCATAAGCAACAGGGCTCCATTAAGGAACATATAATCTCTTCCCACAACCAAACCATCACCAGAGAAATCTTAGTAGACAACACAGAAATCATCGATAGACACAGCGACAGCAGGCGGCTAGACATCTGCGAGGCACTACACATCAAGAAGTCAACACCAGCAATCAACAGCCAATTAATGCACAACTATATTCTACCCACTTCAAGACTCCGCTCCGATATAGAATCATCAAGAAATATGGGCCAATAGGCCTCTGCAGTTACTTCCATCCTTCCCTTTAGCTTATACCCTGTTGTATACCCCGTTCTTACCCCCGTTCTTACCCCGTTCTGGCTTGCATTGAAAATTTGTTTTCACCTCTCCCTATACTACTGTAACATGTCACTTCACCCAAATGCAGGTATATAAATCGAAAATGTTTAAAGCTCTATTCCCACGCAGGGCCCAGTTGCGCCTCCACAGATCTCCAGTATCATCTCTTGATACTGGTAATGGCTCAAAAGGGCCACCACTTACGGGCTATTCATGCCCGTGCCATCTTTTGGGTGGCTTAATCTTCATCTTCATCAATCGACTCAGCAACACCATCTGGTCACCATTTGGTCCGGGAGACATCTCCCGTCACGCAGGGTGCAGTCGCGCCTCCACAGATCTCCAGTATCAGCTCTTGATACTGGTAATGGCTCGGAAGGGCCACCACTTACGGGCTATTCATGCCCGTGCCACCTCTTTGGTGGC
>WNGS01006662.1:25926-43426 GCA_020271785.1 Procambarus virginalis
CACCCAGAAGTGACTCGAACCATACTCCCAGGAGCAAGCAACTGGTATGTACAAGACGCCTTAAACCACACTTGACCATCACGACCGGACAAAATGAGGTGATAGCCGAAGCTATTTGAACCACCCACCGCCGGCACTCGGATGGTTATCTTGGGCATAGCATTTTACCAAATCACCTCATTCTTTGGGGCACACGTGAGGAACACAAATGCGAACAAGCCTGAATGGTCCCAGGACTATATGCGAATGAAAACTCACACCCCAGAAGTGACTCGAACCCATACTCCCAGGAGCAAGCAACTGGTATGTACAAGACGCCTTAAACCACTTGACCATCACGACCGGACAAAATGAGGTGATAGCCGAAGCTATTTGAACCACCTCACCGCCGGCACTGGATGGTTATCTGGGCATAGCATTTTACCAAATCACCTCATTCTTTGGGGCACACGTGAGGAACACAAAGCGAACAAGCCTGAATGGTCCCCAGGACTATATGCGAATGAAAACTCACCCCCAGAAGTGACTCGAACCCATACTCCCAGGAGCAACGCAACTGGTATGTACAAGACGCCTTAAACCACTTGACCATCACGACGGACAAAATGAGGTGATAGCCGAAGCTATTTGAACCACCTCACCGCCGGCACTCGGATGGTTATCTTGGGCATAGCATTTTACCAAATCACCTCATTCTTTGGGGCACACGTGAGGAACACAAATGCGAACAAGCCTGAATGTCCCCAGGACTATATGCGAATGAAAACTCACACCCCAGAAGTGACTCGAACCCATACTCCAGGAGCAAGCAACTGGTATGTACAAGACGCCTTAAACCACTTGACCATCACGACCGGACAATAATGAGGTGATAGCCGAAGCTATTTGAACCACCTCACCGCCGGCACTCGGATGGTTATCTTGGGCATAGCATTTTACCAAATCACCTCATTCTTTGGGGCACACGTGAGGAACACAAATGCGAACAAGCCTGAATGGTCCCAGGACTATATGCGAATGAAAACTCACACCCCAGAAGTGACTCGAACCCATACTCCCAGGAGCAACGCAACTGGTATGTACAAGACGCCTTAACCACTTGACCATCACGACCGGAAAAATGAGGTGATAGCCGAAGCTATTTGAACCACCTCACCGCCGGCACCGGATGGTTATCTTGGGCATAGCATTTACCAAATCACCTCATTTTGGGGCACACGTGAGGAACACAAATGCGAACAAGCCTGAATGGTCCCAGGACTATATGCGAATGAAAACTCACACCCAGAAGTGACTCGAACCCATACTCCCAGGAGCAACGCAAAGTATGTACAAGACGCCTTAAACCACTTGACCATCACGACCGGACAAAATGAGGTGATAGCCGAAGCTATTTGAACCACCTCACCGCCGGCACTCGGATGGTTATCTTGGGCATAGCATTTACCAAATCAACCATTTTTCGGGGCACACGTGGGAACACAAATGCGAATAAGCCTGAATGGTCCCCAGGACTATATGCGAATGAAAACTCACACCCCAGAAGTGACTCGAACCCATACTCCAGGAGCAAGCAACTGGTATGTACAAGACCCTTAAACCACTTGACCATCACGAACGGACAAAATGAGGTGATAGCGAAGCTATTTGAACCACCTCACCGCCGCACTCGGATGGTTATCTTGGGCATAGCATTTTACCAAATCACACATTCTTTGGGGCACACGTGAGGAACACAAATGCGAATAAGCCTGAATGGTCCCCAGGACTATATGCGAATGAAAACTCACACCCCAGAAGTGACTCGAACCATACTCCCAGGAGTAAGCAACTGGTATGTACCAGACGCCTTAAACCACTTGACCATCACGACCGGACAAAATGAGGTGATAGCCGAAGCTATTTGAACCACCTCACCGCCGGCACTCGGATGGTTATCTTGGGCATAGCATTTTACCAAATCACCACATTCTATGGGGCACGTGAGGAACACAAATGCGAATAAGCCTGAATGGTCCCCAGAACTATATGCGAATGAAAACTCACACCCAGAAGTGACTCGAACCCATACTCCCAGGAGCAAGCAACTGGTATGTACAAGACGCCTTAAACCACTTGACCTAGATAGCTTCGGCTATCACCTTGAATAGCTTCGGCTATCACCTCATTTTGTCCGGTCGTGATGGTCAAGTGGTTTAAGGCGTCTTGTACATACCAGTTGCTTGCTCCTGGGAGTATGGGTTCGAGTCACTTCTGGGGTGAGTTTTCATTCGCATATAGTCCTGGGGACCATTCAGGCTTATTCACATTTGTGTTCCTCACGTGTGCCCCAAAGAATGTGGTGATTTGGTAAAATGCTATGCCCAAGATAACCATCCGAGTGCCGGCGGTGAGATGGTTCAAATAGCTTCGGCTATCACCTCATTTTGTCCGGTCGTGATGGTCAAGTGGTTTAAGGCGTCTTGTACATACCAGTTGCTTGCTCCTGGGAGTATGGGTTCGAGTCACTTCTGGGGTGTGAGTTTTCATTCGCATATAGTCCTGGGGACCATTCAGGCTTATTCGCATTTGTGTTCCTCACGTGTGCCCCAAAGAATGTGGTGATTTGGTAAAATGCTATGCCCAAGATAACCATCCGAGTGCCGGCGGTGAGGTGGTTCAAATAGCTTCGGCTATCACCTCATTTTGTCCGGTCGTGATGGTCAAGTGGTTTAAGGCGTCTTGTACATACCAGTTGCTTGCTCCTGGGAGTATGGGTTCGAGTCACTTCTGGGGTGTGAGTTTTCATTCGCATATAGTCCTGGGGACCATTCAGGCTTATTCGCATATATATATATATATATATATATATATATATATATATATATATATATATATATATATATATATATATATATATATATATATATATATATATATATATTGTCGAGGTTCTCAGGGTGAGCAACGGTATACAAGAACTTTATCCCGTATATCCTGGTCAGGTCGCCAATGTCGGGGTTCACCATAAGAGGGATGAGCAACAGTATACAAGAAATCCTCTCGACGGTCGCACTGGCGATAACCGTTACTCACTGTAGCCCTGCGGGTCTTCACTCCATCCTCGCGGCACCACTGTTCGCCAGGAGAGTACCCCAGTCGATCCCCAACCGGCCTTAATAGTCAGAAATGAGTGAGGACACAGTTTGCTCTCTCCCAACTGTGTACCCACCCCGACAAGAACTCTACTACTAATTGCAAGGTCGCCAACTGGTGTTTCCTGTGTCCAGTAACACGTCAGTGGTATTGTAGGATTGTGGTAACAGCGGCACGAGCACACTCAATAGATCTGGTATCAGGCAAGTATTTATTTCAATCACTCTATCTCCTTCCAAGTATTATATAGCCACAAGAAATATGGAGGGGATGATACAAACGCCAAGGTATTTTGTATTTTACTTAAAACTCAAGACATATTCTTATAACAACAAGCAAACAGCTAGTACGTGCAAAAGTCGCTCGCTCTCCACATATAATCAGGAACACACCAAGATGGCAATGCTCCCCCTCATGTCATCGTCAAAATCAGCTGAGCGACCCCCCCCCCTCACTGCGTGATCTCTCTCTGCACTATTTGCTTGTTGGCGTTATGCGCCTGTTTCTTTAAATTCTCAAGCGTCACTAAGTGTCCAACAACACAATATTTGCAGCAATGGCCACAGCACTCAAATAATTCACTGCACCGATCTTGAGCTCAATCAAACATTTCTATATTAATGAACACAATAATTCACTATCATGGCGTAACACACTGTACTTCATATAATGATAACGAATGCAACAAGATATAATACTGGATTTCTAAGTAATTCCTATTGTAGGCGAATATTCAATTGATCACTGCACACATCAAAATTATTCGACACACGAGCATGCATATATACAGATAAATCATAGATATCAATAATATTAATAATATAAATACTGGGCACATAGCCTAACGCCAATAACTGGTACACTTGTATATATATATATTCTCTCACTAAGTTATCATAGTAAAGTCACATGAAAGAAATCATCGACACAGTAAATTCTTCAATCAATCCAGGTGCCTGCACACACCACATATATATATAAATACTGTGAGTGCTCTATACAGCCTCACTCTGCACAACTGTGCCTTACTGTGACATAGACCTAGGTGAGA
The DNA here is from genome assembly GCA_020271785.1 of Procambarus virginalis. NCBI lineage: Eukaryota > Metazoa > Arthropoda > Malacostraca > Decapoda > Cambaridae > Procambarus > Procambarus virginalis. The sequence continues at coordinate 30,113 of WNGS01006662.1, forward strand.
CTTGCTCACTACATGAAAGATACTCTAGCTAAATATATAGCTGACTAAAGGGGAATTGGGAGGGAAACTAGAATCACCTAATTCCACCTATCCTCCGGTGAGAGTTGAGTTGTAGCTCCTGGTCCAGGCTCTCGCCTCATGTAGGGAACGTCCCCACACACACACTGATGTGTCCTCCAGGAACCTAAATCAACGTCCCAGAATAAATGCGTCGTCGCCGTGTTCTGTCCTTCGCAGGACCGTGTTCCTCCTCCCCGTCTTGTAGGGTTGGAGTCGGTCACCCGGCCGTCAAATTCTCCTCCCAGCTACGGCTGTCAACCTACTTCTCGGCTGCAGTCGTACGGATTCCCAATTAATATCATCTTTCATTGCTTCCCAGTGTATTGGCCCAGCCGCTACATCATCACTGTGAAGCTATCAGACGTCCCAGACGATACTGCCTAGACTTCACCTGCACAGCACCCGACCCAGGAGCACTTAATGCTCAATGTTCCGTCAATTCCCTCTTCGGTCCACACATGGAATGAAGGAAGACCTCTCGGCGTACTTGCAGACTACGGGTGACCGCGGCGCGATGACCGGAACCCTCTGCCTTCGTGACGTCATACTTGCCAAGGGAGGTTTTCATTGGCTCTCAGTGCCACGTCGCTGACGGTGACCAATCTGGTGTCACTAACGTCACACAGTATTGGCGGCAAAACGGAGTGGCCAGCGCCATATTGGCGTCCTAAAGAGCCTATACCACAGGCCAAAATACTCTTCTTTTACAAATTTCTCGCCACTGCGAGAACACTACACTCTCCCACATATATCAAACTGATGCCCGCGACGTAGAGAACGCTCGGGTAAAGTGGACATGACTCTTACAGCAGGCGTGGGAGAAATATAAGAGGGCGGGGAACACCGTCACATACCCCTCCCCTTAAAATAAGAGTCATGTCTGGTTAGTGTGCACGAAACAGGGCATCCACAACCACGTGGTACTTTCCTCTGATGAGCTTAACTTCCAGCCAGTAATCCAGCCGCCAATGCGAGACACTCCTCCTGTATCTATTGACCGTTCCCACGGTCACTTCTGTCTCCCATTGCTTTCCTAGCATGGACCGAGGACTCCATACCTCATGTCCGTTCACCAGCTGGAACGGTGAGAAACCTAACGATTCTACCACTACGTTACGAATGGTAAACAACGCAGGGTACACCGCCTCATCCCACTCAGCTCCCTGCTCTGCGCAGAACACTCAGAACGGTCTTCAAGGTGGAGTGGAATCTTTCGATCGCCCCCTGCGACTGCGGTCGGTAGGGCGACGACCGAATCTGTGTCACTCTCCAACTTGTCACTGTCTGTCTGAACCACTTAGACTGGAATATACTTGCACAGTCCATCTGAAGTTCTCTGGGCATTCCCACCCAAGAGAAAAATCATTGTAGCTGCCCGGCTACTCCTCTCGACGTCAAACGTTGCATCGGGACAGCTTCCGGAAATCTGGTCGACGCACACGTTATTGTCATTAGGTAGGTATTTCCTCGTTTCGTCCGTGGCAACGGTCCCACTCCGTCGCCCAACAGATGCTCGAATGCAGGCCCAAACGCTGGAACAGGGACTAATGGGGCCTTTGGTATCGCGGGTTGGCTCTTCCCTGCCCTCTGGCAAGGTAAGCACGTCTTACAATAACGCCTCACATCGGCGTCTATACCTGGCCAGTAGAAATGATCCCTGATCTTACGCAGCGTCTTGGTCATCCCAAGGTGACCTGCAGAGTCCACAGAGTGCGACAGATCCAACACTGCCGCTCTGCACTGGGCCGGCAACACTACCTGTTGTCTCGAACCTAGAGACTCTTCTCCGGCCTCCATCCTCACAGGTCTCATCAATATGCCGTCCTGTATGTAGAAATGAGTGGCCCTCTCAGGACCGACACGTCCTCCTTTGGCCTCATGAATCAATTCGGGGAATTCTATCTGCAGCAGCTCCCCAAGACGAGTGCGGTCCACCCCAAGAGAACTGGTGAGGGTCACCTGTAACTCACCATCCGGGCTGCCTTCGCCATCCACTCGTTCTCCGGGTTCTATGAAGGGGTGATCGATTCCCAGGCCATTGTACGTCTGCTCGTCAGCCCTATCAGATCCACACCCTCCGTGTCCGTCGCACTGCATCGGAATCACAGCACAAACAGGGAACGCCACCGTGGCGATTCCTTTCTCGTCCCCACAGGCGTTTAACACTCCGCCTTTCTCCTTGTAGTGCTCCAAGCACTCCTCGCCCTTCACGAGGTTCAGGAGGACACATCCGCCCCATGGGTCACTTCCCAAGATGACTTGTGCCTCCATCTTGGGCATTGATGCACAGACCCCCACCACTAGGGTCTGGCAGCCAAAATCGGAATCTAGAGTCACCTGGTGTAGGGGCATCCGCACTGGGCCTCCCACAGTGGTCATACTTGCCACCCCCACACTGGTACTCTCGTAACCCTCGGGGAACAGGGTTTTGCTCACCAGGGTAAAATCTGCCCCAGTGTCTCTCAATATCTTCACCAGGATGGGGTCTGCGTCCCCCATCCTTACAGTTCCCTCACACACGAATGGGTGAACTCTTTTCTCCCCATTCAGTACGGGTTCATCCCGCACCCTCTCGGCCATCTGGTCCTCGACCCTCACGAAAGCAACGTTCCCCCGCTGCTTAGGGCGTTTGCAGTCCCGCAAGAAGTGTCCAAATCCTCCGCAATTGAAGCAGCGAAGCTTCCCCGTCGGTGACCATCCTCCACCGCTCGCCTTGGCAACGCCTCCAGAGGCCGTCGCTCCATGTGTCTTCCTCGCACCATCCGTCGACTCCCTCGTCGCAGCAACAGCTCCTGAACTCTCCGTTTGGGACTTCTTTACCGGCTCCACAGCACTCTTTGATCCTCTGCTGTCTCACTCGAGAGGTGGGACTTGGGAGAACTCGCTCCGGTCCTCCATCCGTCCGTCCTTCTATAATTCCTCCCATATCAAGAGTATGCGGGCGGTCGGTGCTGTCCCTCTCGACGTGGTCGTAAGGCTTCCTCCAGCATGTCAGCTCTATCAGCCGCGGCTCTCAGGTCCTTAATGCCCGCCTCCTTTACTCTAACCCTGATCTCAGGAGAGAGCATGGACATAAACTTCTCCATGACCATAAACCTCTTGACATCCTCAGCCGACTTCGCTTCTTCAGACTCCAGCCAATTCAGGAACTTCCTCTCCATGTCCCTCGCCATCTCCGCATAAGATTTTCCTGGCGACCGGGTACATTCCCTGATTCTCTTCTTGTAACATTCCGGCGTTAGCTTGAACGAATGGAGCACGGCTCTCTTTACAGCATCGTAGTTGGTACACTCTTTGAGGTCGAGCATGTTGTAGGCTTCACGAGCTTCACAGGTGAGCCTTCCCTGAACCAGCTCCGCCCACTCTGCCCTCAGCCACTTCTTCAAGGTAGCGACCCTCTCAAAGTGGTCGAAGAAGCCCTCAGCTTCATTAGGCACGAAGACTGGCAAATCCCTCTCTCTCACTCGGCGGTCATCCTGCTGTGGTGGGGCAGGTGGAACTAGCCCTAGTTCAGCTCGCTTCAGCTCAACCTCCTTGTTAGCCTCAACCTCTTGTTGCTTCATCCTAAGTTCCAGCTCGCGCTCCTCTCGTCTCAGCTGTGCCTCGTGCTCACGCTCTTCCCGTCTCAGCTGTGCTTCTCGTTCCTGCTCTTCACGCTGCAGCTGAGCTTCTCGTTCTTCCCTTTTCAGCTGTGCCTCTCGTTCCTCACTCTTCACCTGTGCTTCTTCTCTCCTCAGCTGTGCTTCTGCTTCTCGCTCTTCCTTGCGCAGCTGTGCCTCTTCACGCTTTAGCTGTGCTTGCAGCTGCAGCTTCATTATCTCCAGCTTAACGCTGCACCTGCTGCCGCTGGATCCTCTACTGCTTCCACCGACGCTCAAGTTCTCTCCCACACTAGCAGGTGTCTGTGGCCATTCCTCTCCCAAAGCCTCATCTCGTGCCCTGAGCTGTGCCATGATCTCGAGTCTTCTCTCTCCCAATTTGGTAGATCTCAATTTTATCCCAAAGTGGTCGGCTATCGATTGCAGCTGTACCCTGGTGCACTCCACCAGCAACTGCTCATTCCTTGTGTCAATGAAACTACCTTGTTACCTTCTCATCCTCTATCTTGTGCTATGAGTGACAACCTGTACCTGATACCTAATACCACTAACAATGTACCACAATCGCAACCGTTATCATGATCTTATCCTGGCGAGGTCGCCAATGTCGGGGTTCCCAGGGTGAGCAACGGTATACAAGGACTTTATCCAGGATATCCTGGCAAGGTCGCAAATGTCGGGGTTCACCATAAGAGGGGTGAGCAACAGTATACAAGAAATCCTCTCGACAGTCGCACTAGCGATAATCGTTACTCACCGGAGCCCTGCGGGTCTTAACTCCATCCTTGCGGTGCCACTGTTCACCAGGAGAGTACCCCAGTCGATCCCCAACCGGCCTTAATAGTCAGAGATGAGTGAGGACACAGTTTGCTCTCTCCCAACTGTGTGCCCGCCCCAACAAGGACTCTACTACTAATTGCAAGGTCGCCAACTGGTGTTTCCTGTGTCCAGTAACACGTCAGTGGTATTGTGGGATTGTGGTAACAGCGGCAAGAGCACACTCAATTGATCTGGTAACAGGCAAGTATATATTTCTATCACTCCATCTCCTTCCAAGTATTATATAGCCACAAGAAATATGGAGGGGATGATACAAACGCCAAGGTATTTTGTATTTTACTTAAAACTCAAGACATATTCTTATAACAACAAGCAAACAGCTAGTACGTGCAAAAGTCGCTCGCTCTCCACATATAATCAGGAACACACCAAGATGGCAATGCTCCCCCTCACGTCAACATCAAAATCAGCTGAGCGACCCCCCCCCCCTCACTGCGTGATCTCTCACAGCACTATTTGCTTGTTGGTGTTATGCGCCTGTTTCATTAAATTCTCAAGAGTCACTAAGTGTCCACGAACACAATATTTGCAACAATGGCCACAGCACTCAAATAATTCGCTGCACCGATCTTGAGCTCAATCACACATTTCTATATTAATGAATACAATAAGTCACTATAATGACGTAACACACTGTACTTCATATAATGATAACGAATGCAACAAGATATAATACTGGAGTTCTCAGTAATTCCTTTCGTAGGCGAATATTCAATTGATCACTGCACACATGAAAATTATTTGACACACGAGCATGCATATATATAGATAAGTCATACATATCAATAATAGTAATAATATAAATACTGGGCACATAGCCTAACACCAATAACTGGAACACTTGTATATATATATATATATATATATATATATATATATATATATATATATATATATATATATATATATATATATATATATATATGCGAATAAGCCTGAATGGTCCCCAGGACTATATGCGAATGAAAACTCACACCCCAGAAGTGACTCGAACCCATACTCCCAGGAGCAACGCAACTGGTATGTACAAGACGCCTTAAACCACTTGACCATCACGACCGGACATAATGAGGTGATAGCCGAAGCTATTTGAACCACCTCACCGCCGGCACTCGGATGGTTATCTTGGGCATAGCATTTTACCAAATCACCTCATTCTTTGGGGCACACGTGAGGAACACAAATGCGAACAAGCCTGAATGGTCCCCAGGACTATATGCGAATGAAAACTCACATCCCAGAAGTGACTCGAACCCATACTCCCAGGAGCAACGCAACTGGTATGTACAAGACGCCTTAAACCACTTGACCATCACGACCGGACAGAATGAGGTGATTTGGTAAAATGCTATGCCCAAGATAACCATCCGAGTGCCGGCGGTGAGGTGGTTCAAATAGCTTCGGCTATCACCTCATTATGTCCGGTCGTGATGGTCAAGTGGTTTAAGGCGTCTTGTACATCAGTGTCAGACTGATGGCGCCACCGCGGCGCGATGACCGGACCCCCCTGCCTTCGTGACGTCATACATGCCAAGGGAGGTTTTCATTGGCTCCCAGTGCCACGTCGCTGACGGTGACCAATCTGGTGTCACTGACATCACACAATTTTGGCGGCAAAACGGAGGGGCCAGCGCCATATTGGTGTCCTAAAGGGCCTATACCACAGGACAAAATACTCTTCTTTTACAAATTTCTCGCCACTGCGAGAATACTACACTCTCCCACATATATCAAACTGATGCTCGCGACGTAGAGAACGCTCGGGTAAAGTGGACATGACTCTTACAGCAGGCGTGGAAGAAATATAAGGGGGGGAGGAACACCGTCACAGCATATATATATATATATATATATATATATATATATATATATATATATATATATATATATATATATATATATATATTTTATATAGTCTCCACCCTATATACATTACGAACAATACCGTTTATAATAGCAATACCTTTTGCACGGTCACTCAACCATTCGTGACCGTGCAAAAGACGATGGAAGCCAAGGCTATTTCCCCCACTGTCCTATCCCTTTCAAGCATGTTTGCATTTGTGCTGCTCACGTGGCCCCTCAAAGTGAGTTGATTTGTTGAAATAACTATACCCAAGATTACCACCAAGTGCCGTCGGGACGGTGGGTCTCGGCAACCATCGTCTTTAGTACGGTTGCAGTTTGCTCCTGGCGGTCTGGGTTCGAGTCACTTCTTGGGTGTGGAGTTTTCAGTCATAGAGAGAGAGAGAGAGAGAGAGGGGGGGGGAGACAACCTCTGTTGAAGCTGTAGAAAACATGGTCTCGAAGAACAAATAAAGTATATTCAGAGAAAACCTTGTGGATTCGCAATGAACATTTAAATATTTTTTTCTTCCACCCGGATTCTTTTGTTTCTGTTTTTATTAATTGTATTACATTGTGTTACAGTTTACAGAAAACACACACACACACACACATATATAACCATCACTGTTCGAACACTTCATCCAGCTCATCGTAGGGGTGCGTGCCCAAGATAAAGCAAGCACTTCCTCTCTCGATCGCGGTACTGAGATGCTGGAACAGAAAACTGGTCGCTCTTGAATCTCTATTTTGACGAATAAGCTCCTCACACACCTCCTTTAAGAATTTAAGTGCACATTTACCCCATTCGTCCAGGGTCTCAGAGCCTATCGGCTTGAACCTGTAACAATCTACATATTCCTTCCTAAGTGAAGAAAACAGACACACGTATGTGTCTATATACTATTTGTATCTGCAGAATCGAGCTATTGGCTCTTGGACCCCCACGGGAGACATCTCTTGTCCACGAGGCTAACCATAGCCCATGCTTCTTGCCCCGCTCCTGTGCCAGGTAAGTTACGGGCTCACCATAGCCCGTGCTACTTGGAACTTGTTCCGAGTAGCTGAATCTATAACAACAACAACAACAACATTTTGGACTCCGCCTTTCTTGTCTACTACATACCCGCCAAACACACACTGAAACTACGACGTTAGTACAACTTTCGAATAAGTTTTAACACCTCCTAAACAGTTATGACAACCAATATAGAAATTTGTAACAACGTTCAAATACTCATGAAAACGTTAAGCAAGCCAAGATGTAACAACTTTATTACAAGTTTTATATTATAAGTTGACTTGATAAAATGCTATGCACAAGATTACCATCAGAGTGCCGGCGGGCTGATGGACTAAATAGCATCGGCTACCATCAGTTTTTGTCCGGTCGTGATGGTCAAGTGGATTAAGGCGTCCTGTACATACCAGTTGCGTTGCTTCTGGCAGTATGGGTTCGAGTCACTTCTGGGGTGTGAGTTTTCAGTTCCATATAGTCCTGGGGACCATTCAGGCTTGTTCGCATTTGTATTCCTCATGTGTGCCCCAAAGAATGAGGTGATTTGATAAAATGCTACGCCCAAGATTACCATCAGAGTGCCTGCGGGCTGATTGGCTAAATAACCTCGGCTACCATCAGTTTTTGTTTAGTAGTGATGGTCAAGTGGATTAAGGCATCCTGTATATACCAGTTGCGTTGCTCCTGGCAGTATGGGCTCGAATTACTTCTGGGGTGTGAGTTTTCAGTTGCGTATAGTCCTGGAGACCATTCAGGCTTGTTCACATTTTTGTTCCTGACGTGTGCCCCAAAGAATGAGGTGATTTGATAAAATGCTATGCCCAAAATTACCATCAGAGTGTCGGCGGGCTGATGGACTAAATAGCATCGGCTACCATCAGTTTTTGTCCGGTTGTGATGGTCAAGTGGATTAAGGTGTCCTGTACATACCAGTTGCGTTGCTCCTGGCAGTATGGATTCGAGTCACTTCTGGGGTGTGAGTTTTCAGTTATATATATATATATATATATATATATATATATATATATATATATATATATATATATATATATATATATATATATATATATATATATATATATAATACATTCAATTATGACTGACCTTATGAATCTTATATTCCATATCATTCAAGACACATAATATGGTTGTTTTGCTTTCTTCAGGAGCGAAGACTTTCCGTGAGTGTGTGAATACATCTCTCGGTGATGAAGACAGCGCATTGATTGACATCGTCACAGTATTTTCTGTAGTATGGCGAAGGTGTTTTGAGAGCAGATTAAATACCACCTTGTAAAGTTGTAATGGTACTGTCCACTGGAGTGTAGTAAGTAGCAAAAACAACGTTATTTGAACCACTTCAAATGCTGAATTCAAATGAAAAGTGTATATACTTGAAGTAAGCATTGGTATTCCAATTGCAAAGAATACGATAACTATAAACAAAGGCTTTCGCCCATGTCGCTCACTCTCGCTGACCATTGTTGAAACTTCTTCCAAAACTTCAACAAGTATCTTGCTGTTTGCCCAGAGAAAAAACATGAATATAGTTGCTGACACGTTAATTGATGTCAGAGCTGTAACAAAAATCATACGCTTTACTTCTGAAAAGTTAACCTTAAAAGAAAATGTCTTGTTAAACATGCAGGTTGTGGAAAACATCAGTGATTGCGTGAAGACTCCCCAGAGGCAGAGCTTAAGACTGAACTTGTAGGAGCAGCGAGTCTGGTTCTGGGACACTGTGTATGGAAATATTCCAAGTACCTGGAGACCGATCACCAGTACACGCCAAGGCCACGACCCCGCGTTGGCTGTTGCTTGTTGCGACATAGTTTTTGAATATGTAATACAATATTTTAATGATTCTGTAGCACAGTTTTTCTTCAGAAGACCTTCATATAATAATGTATTGGAATAATCGACTCATAGTTATAACAGCAACTGGTTAATCTAAGTTATAGTGTAATGGACGGCCTGCTGCTCCCAGAGTTCGTGTAATGGACGGCCTGCTGCTCCCAGAGTTCGTGTAATGGACGGCTTGCTACTCCCAGAGTTCGTGTAATGGACGGCCTGCTGCTCCCAGAGTTCGTGTAATGGACGGACTGCTGCTCCCAGAGTTCGTGTAATGGACGGCCTGCTGCTCCCAGAGTTCGTGTGGTGGACGGCCTGCTGCTCCCAGAGTTCGTGTGGTGGACGGCCTGCTGCTCCCAGAGTTCGTGTAATGGACGGCCTGCTGCTCCCAGAGTTTGTGTGGTGGACGGCCTGCTGCTCACAGAGTGCGTGTAGTGGACTACCTTCTACTCTCAGAGTGCATCATAAACTAAACTGAAGACTTGGATAGAAGATAACATTGAATGGCTTCTTGTGTTGACCAGAGGGTCTGCCATCTGATGGACATTTATCCAATGCATCTTTGAAAAGGCAAACACATGCACATTTTATAATGATGTTGCATCCATTATGTTACTGACAGTGACGAGTTACATAAGCAGATCAAATGAATTGATTAAATTATACCACAGAACGCACGTTATTATTGATATTTGCCACTGTCAAGCGATAATATGACCGAGGCATTAGTGAAGAGTTTCATACTGCAGACTGCATCGAGGAAAGAATTAATGGTCATCTTTAGAGCTAGACGATTGAGATGGTTGAGGGATTCATGAAGATGGTGCAAAGGAAACTAACGTTGACGTCAGTGCTCTTGCTGGCCTTCTCCTGTATCATCCTGCACAGGAATATTGACTGTTGCAACACCCCCCCCCCCCCGTGTTGTACACATACCTCCCATCCACTATGAGATATGATAGTTACAATCTCCACACACAGTATTGTAAGGGCAATCACCGCAAGGCGAATAATAAAAACAATTGCCATACCATGTAATAAGGATCGCAATCACTTCATTGTGTACAATATAGACAACAACATATTGAGGGTAACAGCAACAATGACGTCCAAAGACCACTTTATGACAGCTTCACAATATTTTCTGTTATCGTCTCTAGGTGTATTAAGAGGAGATCAGATAACAGCACGTAGAATACAAGGGAGGACTGTACTAGCAAGTAAATTAAAGCTTATATAGAATGTTATGTAAAGAACTTTAATGATTTATTAATTTTCAAAATGTTTGTATTAAAAGAGCCATACGTACTACAACGAAAATGAGCGTGACAAATTTATTATTATTTATAATAATAATAATACTGTGATTGTGATTATTATTATAATTGTGGTTATTATTAATCATAGTGTTTCTCAAAGTTAACTAAATTATGTTGAACATCGTCGAAACTTCCTCCAAACTTACAACAAAACGTTTGTTGATCATCATGCATAGAGAGAGCACAAGGATTGTCACTGCCAAACTAATTAACATTTGCGTATTAACATATATTGAGATCTCTGTATCGTAAGAATCTCGTGCGACATGCATTAGTTTATCATATGAACAGGTTGTAGCGAATATTATTATTTGCACGAAGACTGCCAGAAGCAGAGCTTAAGGCTGAACTTGTAAAAGCAGAGAGTCTGGTTCTGGGACACTGTGTGTGGAAATATTCCAAGTACCTGGAGACCGATCAATAGTACACGCCAAGGCCACGACCTTGGCCTTGGCCCAGTGCCGGCTGTTCCTTATGGCGACATATTTCTTGAGTATATTGATCTTTTGCGGCAGTGTTAAGTTTTCTACAAGGTCAGCGTTAAATGTATTGTGGATTATTCAAATGAATTGTAGTTGCAATATCAACCAGGTAATCTGGTTAAGTGTGTGTGGTGGCTTGCTTGCTGCTCTCATTGTGCGGGTGGTGGTTTGCCTGCTGCTCTCATTGTGCGGGTGGTGGCTTGCCTGCTGCTCTCATTGTGCGGGTGGTGGCTTGCCTGCAACTCTCATGTGGCGTGCAGTGGCTTGCCTGCAGCTCTCATTGTGCGGGTGGTGGCTTGCCTGGTGCTCTCATTGTGCGTATGGTGGCTTGCCTGGTGCTCTCATTGTGCGTATGGTGGCTTGCCTGCTGCTCTCATTGTGCGGGTGGTGGCTTGCTTGCTGCTCTCATTGTGCGGGTGGTGGCTTGCTTGCTGCTCTCATTGTGCGGGTGGTGGCTTGCCTGCTGTTCTCATTGTGCGGGTGGTGGCTAGCCTGCTGCTCTCATTGTGCGGGTGGTGGCTTGCCTGCTGCTCTCATTGTGCGGGTGGTGGCATGCTTGCTGCTCTCATTGTGCGGGTGGTGGCTTGCCTGCTGCTCTCATTGTGCGTATGGTGGCTTGCTTGCTGCTCTCATTGTGCGGGTGGTGGCTTGCCTGGTGCTCTCATTGTGCGGGTGGTGGCTTGCTTGCTGCTCTCATTGTGCGGGTGGTGGCTTGCTTGCTGCTCTCATTGTGCGTATGGTGGCTTGCCTGCTGCTCTCATTGTGCGGGTGGTGGCTTGCCTGCTGCTCTCATTGTGCGTATGGTGGCTTGCTTGCTGCTCTCATTGTGCGGGTGGTGGCTTGCTTGCTGCTCTCATTGTGCGGGTGGTGGCTTGCCTGCAACTCTCATTTTGCGTATGGTAGCTTGCCTGCTGCTCTCATTGTGCGTGTGGTGGATTGCCTGCTGCTCTCATTATGCGGGTGGTGGCTTGCCTGCTGCTCTCATTGTGCGTATGGTGGCTTGCCTGCTGCTCTCATTGTGCGTATGGTGGCTTGCCTGCTGCTCTCATTGTGCGTATGGTGGCTTGCCTGCTGCTCTCATTGTGCGGATGGTGGCTTGCCTGCTGCTCTCATTGTACGTGTGGGGACTTACCTGCTGCTCCTAGAGTGCATGTGGTGAACAGCCTGCTGCTCCCACAGCTTATCTCAAAAGGAAAATGTAAGAAGTTGTAGTACTTTACGAGTAGCTGAATCAAAACAACAACAACACCTCTCTCCACCGTTTACGAGCTATTCATGCCCGTGCCACCTCTTGGGAAGCTTAATCTTCATTAATCAATCCTCTCTCCAGATAAAGAATCGGGCACACTATTGAACTTTGTACATCTATATCCGCCACCACGATAATGTTATTAAAATAAGACTAAAACCAGTGTGCTAAAACAGAAGCGGAATAGAAATGGGAGAAAAGGAGGAAACCTCACCTCCATTCAGAACTTGGACCCAAATATCACAGTGAGAAGGTTATCGTGAATAACTAAATTCAATTACGGGCTCATTATAGTCGTGTTACGTGGACATCTTGTTCTGAGTAGCTAAATCTATAACAACAACTTCTGCTTCCTTTAAGGCCTATTTATGTCCATGCCACCACTTGGGTGGCTTAATAATCATCAATCAGTCAATCTCTTGTCTCAAATGTCATCTACAACAAAGAGTAGCAGTGGGTTCACCCTCTTCAATATGATATCTTCAGGGCCACCAAGTTAGGCAGGTTAAATATCCCGAAAGGAAGCTGCAAGAAAATAGCAGTTTGGTTATATAGACTACGTCTGGTTTATAGATGCAACTGGGGAATTGGTGAACCCAGAGATTGAGAACGCATCTAATGCCAAACAATTACAGAAATGCCACTATTTCACTATGTAACCCATCCTCCGAATTGACAGTATGGTTTAATACTAAGTGTAATAAATACAATTCCAGACTGCTAGGAATAATACATAATTACTTACTTGAGCCATGACATTTACCTCCCCATATATTCTCCTCATTGTCTTTTAATTAAAACACTGAAAATTTTAAGATGAAGTTTTCATGTTCAAGTCTTCGGACACAAGTTTTAAATATGAAGAATTTCTTTTCCAGTTTTATTAAACAATAGAGATTTTATACAAAATTTGAAAATATCCTGAATTACTTTAATATTTATTGAAATATTTTAGTTTTTTTTATTAGTATTATAAAACTGTAATAGCAATATGGTTATAGGTTAAGTACTAATTGTGAATAAGAAGCAATAAAATGCTTGAACTCATACA
>WNGS01006668.1:0-10626 GCA_020271785.1 Procambarus virginalis
TCCATGTATTTAACACTTTCGCATGCCAAGGACTCTCCCGCGAGTCCTGTTTCGTCTACCCGCTCATGCACACAGGACTCAAATTTATGTCTTCGTAAAAAATATTTGTATAAAATTCAATTTTTATCCGATTTACTTCTGGTTTGTTTCAAACTGAGCGCCATGAAGTTCTCTTTCTCACTGCTAGGGCGCATGGCGCGTCGGCCTACCCGGTCACGTGACAGGCCCAATGTTTTTCGTCACGTTTCGTGAGTCGATCACGTTTCCCTCGCGCGCCAAACTCGAACGGTTTTCTGCATTTATACCCGTTTCCGTGTGTTTTATACCCAATACATTCATCAACAATGGATCCAGGTCAAGGCCCAAGCCGTTCTACGCCCAAGGAAGTGTCCAAGTCCTCGAAAGAGGACAGAATAACTATGATTTATCAAAAGTTCAAGGGAATGAAACTCACACCCACGAAAATTCCTGAAGTTGTGGCAGCTTTATCAGAAGCTGAGTATGATGCAGGTGATGTTGAAGGACTTGAAGATGATTTGGATGACTACAACGATTATAGTGGCGTCCAAAGAGCGAATGATACAGCAACGAGTGATGAGAGACCGAGCACCTCACAGAGGAGGATGAGGCACCGCTACTCCCTCCTCCTCCTCCATCTAGGCGCACACGTGGTGTATGTAAACCACCTAGAAAACTAACTACCAGAAATGTTTCTCGACGTAGGATTACACGACCAACTGTGCCAAGTGATTCTAGCAGTGAAACTGCACTACAACTCGGTAAACCTAACAGAAAAATTGAGAGAACTTGGGGTGTACACATGTGGCACAATTAGACTGCTACGCGGCGCCCCAAAGGAATTGCAAACTATAGCCAAGGCTAAATTTCCACTGGATACCACCATATACCGCCGCAAAGATAACACCTTCATTCTACTGTGGAAAGACAAGCGAGTGGTCTCAATCATTACAAACATCCACAATGCAGACACTCAGCAATGTCAGCGAAGGAAACGATTGCGCAATCGCGACGGAACAACTCGACTACAACAGGTACCAGTGAACAAGCCTACTGCAATTTGTGAATACAATAAGTTCATGAAAGGTGTGGACCACTTCGATCAAATGGTGAAGTATTACCATTTTACCAGGAAAACTCACAAGTGGACCAAAAAGATCACGTTTTATTTTCTGCAAATGGCATTGCATAATGCCTTTGTTTTGTACAAATACTATACAACTGATCGAAAAAAGCTAACATTGCTATAATTCCACGAGGTGGCAATTTGGGCCCTATTGCACTGGTACACGGAAGATTGGCCTGAAATAGCAACAGTATCTCATCACTTGCAGCGCGCTCCAGACATAAATGATGACACAGGTCCTGCCTATGCTGACGCCGTGCAAACTCCTGGACCATCTGGTGTGAGGCAGCCTTTATTTACTTCAACACCTCAAGCTGACGCAGGAACGGACTCAGAACCCGAGATGTCTGGCACACTGCCATTTGACGAGCCGGTTTTGTCAGATGACTCTGATTCAAATGCTCAACCAACACCGAGAAGACGTGGCCCTATTGTTGATTCTGAACATCGCCTGAACTACAAACTGAAACATGAACTTTACAAACTGCCAAAACGTCTCAAGTGTCATGTCTGTGCACGGTCCGGTAAAAGGAAGGACACCAACATAGGATGCAAGACCTGTAACGTTGCACTCTGTGTTATTCCCTGCTACACCAGTTACCACCGGAAAAGAGTGTATTGGGTGGTGAAGAAGTAACCACCCGCAACAGCTTCACTCCACCTACAAAACATCTGTTGAGCAACTTCTGGAATGTTGACCTGAAGAAGGTGGAGTGAAGAAAAGATGCTCAACTTACTCTTCCACAACCAGTTTTTTCTTGGTAAGTACACCTATTTTGTCCAATTTCTTGTAGTATAACTTATTGGGAGTATTTTGATACCAGAATGAACACTGTATCCCATAAACTGCCGTAAGTAGACTCGAAACTTCATAGATTTTTTTCGGGGTGTTGCGTGTCTGCAAGAGTGTCCCAAATGGGTTGCAGGTGGGTGACTTTAGCCGTTTATACTTGGCATGTTTACACCTTATCATTTATTATATGCATATGTCTGTTTAGGGAATTTTATTCTGATCCATGTACAACCAAAAATAACTGTGTGCAACAAGTATAAACTTGAAAAACATAACAATAGTATAAACATTTCGTGTGTGTTTGACGCTCACTGATATGTTCCAGCGTTGTTTTATATTTGGCGCTATTCTAACTTACGCTTTGTTGATCTTTTTACCTACGTGCTTATAGAACATTCTATTGGGAACACATTGACACAAAAATGAATGACGTACATACAAAAATAATGTCAGGACAGTCAAATAAGTATAAACTTTCGAAGCACCGTATCGCGCTTGTGTCGTTGCGTCACCGATACCGGGTAACAGTTCCACCACTTCCCACACTCTTGCGGGTGGGCCGCGACTATGATTCTACGTTTATATTCATATCACTGTGTTGGGAATTTCATTGCGAATCCATTGATACCAAAATTAACGCTGTAGGACAAGTGTGGAGTTGACAACAATCCCAAGAGTAGAAACATTTTGTTGCCGTTTTGCGCTCACGGCGAGTCATCTACGTAGTTCTTTATTTGGTGCTGGTCTCCCTATACTTTTAGTGACCGTTTTTACTGATGTTCTTCTAGAGAATTTTATTGCGAACACATTGGTACCAAAATGAAATACGTAGCTCGAGAACTAACGTCAGAAGAGTAAAAAGAGTATACACATTTTTGTTTGGCCGCTTAAGCGACAAAAATGCCGCGCGCACATACGGTTGTCTGTCCCTCGTTCGCCGGGCCGCTGAAAGTGTTAAAAGCAATTCTGAAGTTAGAAAGCATAGCATAGGCTCCTTGCACAATATTCTTTATGTGGTCTTCAGGTGATAGTTTTCTATCTAGAACCACCCCTAGATCTCTTTCTTTATCAGAGTTCTTTAAAGATTTCTCACATAATATATAGGTTGTGTGGGGTCTATGTTCTCCTATTCCACATTCCATAACATGACATTTATTAACATTAAATTCCATTTGCCAAGTGGTGCTCCATATACTTATTTTATCCAGGTGTGTGTGTGTGTGTGTGTTGTGTGTGTGTGTGTGTGTGTGTAATTACCTAAGTGTAATTACCTAAGTGTAGTTACAGGATGAGAGCTACGCTCGTGGTGTCCCGTCTTCCCAGCACTCTTTGTCATATAACGCTTTGAAACTACTGACGGTCCTGGCCTCCACCACCTTCTCCCCCAACTTGTTCCAACCGTCTACCACTCTGTTTGCGAAAGTGAATTTTCTTATATTTCTTCGGCATCTGTGTTTAGCCAGTTTATATCTATGACCTCTTGTTCTTGAAGTTCCAGGTCTCAGGAAATCTTTCCTGTCGATTTTATCAATTCCTGTTACTATTTTGTATGTAGTGATCATATCACCTCTTTTTCTTCTGTCTTCTAGTTTTGGCATATTTAATGCTTCTAACCTTTCCTCGTAGCTCTTACCCTTCAGTTCTGGGAGCCACTTAGTAGCATGTCTTTGCACCTTTTCCAGTTTGTTGATGTGCTTCTTAAGATATGGGCACCAAACAACAGCTGCATATTCTAGCTTTGGCCTAACAAAAGTCATGAACAATTTCTTTAGTATATCCCCATCCATGTATTTAAAAGCAATTCTGAAGTTAGAAAGCATAGCATAGGCTCCTTGCACAATATTCTTTATGTGGTCTTCAGGTGATAGTTTTCTATCTAGAACCACCCCTAGATCTCTTTCTTTATCAGAGTTCTTTAAAGATTTCTCACATAATATATAGGTTGTGTGGGGTCTATGTTCTCCTATTCCACATTCCATAACATGACATTTATTAACATTAAATTCCATTTGCCAAGTGGTGCTCCATATACTTATTTTATCCAGGTCTTCTTGAAGGGCATGACAATCATCTAAATTTCTTATCCTTCCTATTATCTTAGCATCATCAGCAAACATGTTCATATAATTCTGTATACCAACTGGTAGATCATTTATGTAGACAATAAACATCACTGGTGCAAGAACTGAACCCTGTGGTACTCCACTTGTGACATTTCTCCAGTCCGATACATTGCCTCTGATCACAGCCCTCATTTTTCTATCAGTCAGAAAGTTTTCATCCATGTTAGAAGCGTACCTGTCACTCCTCCAATATTTTCCAGTTTCCAGAACAACCTCTTATGTGGAACTCTGTCGAAAGCCTTTTTTAGGTCCAGATAGATGCAGTCAGCCCAACCATCTCTTTCCTGTAATATCTCTGTTGCTCGATCATAAAAACTGAGTAAATTCGATACACAGGATCTACCAGATCGAAAACCATACTGTCTGTCTGATATTATATCATTTCTCTCCAGGTGTGCTACCCATTTAGTTTTAATTATTTTTTCCAATATTTTGACTATTACACTTGTCAATGATACCGGTCTATAATTAAGGGGGTCTTCCCTGCTTCCACTCTTGTAAATTGGAACTATGTTAGCCTTTTCCACACATCAGCTACAACTCCTGTAAACAGGGATGCCTGAAAGATCAGTTGAAGAGGGATGCTGAGCTCAGGTGCACATTCTCTCAGAACCCATGGTGAAACTCCATCTGGACCAACTGCTTTGTTCTTATTTAGCTCTTGAGCATTTTTTCCACTTCGTCTCTAGACACCTCTATGTGCTCTATGTTGTTCTCTGGAATTCTTATTGTATCTGGTTCCCTGAAGATTTCATTTTGTACAAACACACTTTGGAACTTTTCGTTAATGTTTCACACATTTCCTTTTCATTTTCCGTGAATCTATTTCCCATTTTCAACCTCTGAATATTATCCTTTACCTGCAATTTGTTGTTTATGAATTTATAGAATAGACCTGGTTCTGTTTTACATTTGTCTGCAATCCCTTTTCAAAATTTCTTTCTGCCTCTCTCCTCACTGCCGTGTAGTTGTTTCTCGCATCTTTGTATCGCTGGTATGATTGGGGGTTTGGCCTCTTCCTGTATTGATTCCATTTTTGTGTCTTTTGGTCTCTGGCCCTCTCGCACTTTCTGTCGAACCAATCCTGTTTCCTAGTTCTGCTTCTCTGTTTTGGTATAAATTTTTGTGCCTTTATCATATATTTCACAAAACTTGACATACATCTCATTCACTTCCTTGCCTAGCAACAAGTCTGTCCAATTATACTCCTAAAAAATTTTCTAAGGTTGCCATAATGTCCTCTCCTAAAGTCAGGTTTTTCAATTGCATCGACCATCATATTTTCTTCCAGATTATAACGCATTGCATACTTTATCCCCAAAAAGACATGGTCACTTTTACCCAAGGGAGGAAGGTACTGAATGTCAAATATTTCTTCCTCCTTCCTGGTAAATATCAAATCTAGCATGGAGGGAACGTCACCTTCCTCATCCTCGTAGCTTGTTTAACATGTTGATACAAGAATGTTTCCAGGATGAGGTCTACAAATTTACAGGTCCAGAAATCTTCTGTTTTAGCTTCATATGCTTCCCAGTCTATGGATTTCAAGTTGAAGTCGCCGACTATCAACAGTCGTGAACTATCGTTATCCGCTCTCGCTATGATCTCTCTCATTATCGTTATAAGACCTTCTCGTTTACTATCTAGCTCCTCCTTTGACCATGTGCTGCTTAGCGGTGGACTATATGCATTTATGATCACTAGTTTATCATCCTCATGGCAGATCTCTAGTGCTATTATGTCAACTTCTTGTGGATTGGTAGTCATTATTTCGTTCACCTTTAGGTGTTCTTTCACCAGCACAGCAACGCCACCGCCTTTCCTAATTTTTCTGTCCCGTCTCCAAATGAGTAGCCCCTTGGGAATATGACCTCATTTAAAATAACATCTTCAAGTTTTGTCTCCGTGAGTGCAACAATGTCTGGTGTCTGCAGCTGTATTATATCACTTAACTCCAGTATCTTTGACCTTACTCCATCTATGTTGGTGTATGCAATCTTCAGGAACTTGTTCCCCATCTTCTTATTTTTCACTCCCCTTTCTCTAATGATTTTGTTGGTTTGCTTTTATGTACCACTTTACTGGTCTGCCTACCCCTATCACTTTGTAGAAAAAAGAATTGATTTCTTCTTCATTCCTGCTCTCATTTAAACGTTTTGCCTCGGCGAGGTTCAGTTTCAGCTTCTCTCTATCTTCTTTTGAAAGATCTCGTCTTAACGACCACCCTTCCCATCCTCAACGCTTTGTAATTTTCTGGCATTCCTTAGTACTTCTTCCATCTGTTTGGCACCGTTTAGGGTGATCCTCAAAGGTCGATCTTTCCCTTTTACATATCTGCCTGTAATATGTAGTGTGTGTGTGTGTGTGTGTGGTGTGTGTGTGTGTGTGTGTGTGTGTGTGTGTGTGTGTGTGTGTGTAATTACCTAAGTGTAGTTACAGGATGAGAGCTACGCTCGTGGTGTCCCGTCTTCCCAGTACTCTTTGTCATATAACGCTTTGAAACTACTGATGGTCTTGGCTGTTAGTATTCTTGGCTGGTGTGTGTGTGTGTGTGTGTGTGTAATGTGTGTCTGGTGTGTGGGTGTGTGTCTGGTGTGTGGATAAAAACCAGTGTTGAATGTAATGAAATGCCATTTTCTGGGTGAGTCCAGGAGGCTCCCCGGAGCTATCCATGGCTGATATGGATACCCTAACTATTTTGCATCAGTCGATGTGGGTGGAGTTCTAGGCCTACCGGGGACCACGAGCCAGAACCTGGCCCCCTCAGAGAGGCACGGGGAGCAATGGCCCATAGAAATGCACATGTGATTTGGAGCATTCTATATCTGCCATCGACTGGGACAGGCACCCAGAAAGGTAAGCGCCACAAAACAAACCCCTATTCTGGTTAACAACAAAAATCGACAAACGAGTGGACAGAACTCCCCCAGGAAAAACGAACTAACAAGCATGACATCACACGAGCCGCATGTCTGCACAGCTCCCCCCTCCCCGGGAGGGGGAAGGGGAGCCCCAGACCCCCGCGCCGGCGATCCCGCCCCAGTTCTGAGGCTGGATATCAAAACCGCGAAAAACCTGCCGGCGGGAGGGTGCCGGGGAGCCTCTGGGACTCACCCAGAAAATGGCGTTTCATTACATTCAATGCTGGTTTTCTGGGGGGAGCCCCTACGGCTCCCGGAGCTACCTCACCAAAGACTACCTAAAAAAACAAGGGGACATACCCGGGAGGCGGTCGGTGAACCACTCCTCAACACGAAGTCGAGACAACAACCAAAGGATCCCTCCGGAAATCAGCAGGCATTACATTTGCCAGAAAAAGGGAGAACGGCCGCAGACGAAGAAACCTATGACCAAGATCATAGAGCCAAAAAACCACTGCGCCTGAGAAGAGCATGAAGCTCTGCCACACGACCCCCAGAGGCCAATGCCAAAAGAGAGCCAAGGCAAAGCAAACCTGGCCCCAAGGAGCCACAACCACCAAGGAGAAGAAAAAATGAGAGCACCCTGTCCAAAGACCTGGACGGCACAGGCAGTGCAGAAGCAGGCCGGAGGTGAAACCACGCACGAGACAGCCAGCGAAACGGCACAGAAGGAACATCGATACCGAAGCTAGCAGCAGAAACCAAGGTGCCAGACCCAGGAACAGTCCCAAGCGCCTCTATATCCTCTGCAAGCCAATCCAAGCGCCTCTATATCCTCTGCAAGCCAAAACAGAGAAGCAGAACTAGGAAACAGGATTGGTTCAACAGAAAGTGCAAGAGGGCCAGAGACCAAAAGACACAAAAATGGAATCAATACAGGAAGAGGCCAAACCCCCAAACATACCAGCGATACAAAGACGCGAGAAACAACTACACGGTAGTGAGGAGAGAGGCAGAAAGAAATTCTGAAAAAGGGATTGCAGACAAATGTAAAACAGAACCAGGTCTATTCTATAAATTCATAAACAACAAAATGCAGGTAAAGGATAATATTCAGAGGTTGAAAATGTGAAATAGATTCACGGAAAATGAAAAGGAAATGTGTGAAACATTAAACGAAAAGTTCCAAAGTGTGTTTGTACAAAATGAAATCTTCAGGGAACCAGATACAATAAGAATTCCAGAACATCATAGAGCACATAGAGGTGTCTAGAGACAAAGTGGAAAAAATGCTCAAGGAGCTAAATAAGAACAAAGCAGTTGGTCCAGATGGAGTTTCACCATGGGTTCTGAGAGAATGTGCACCTGAGCTCAGCATTCCTCTTCAACTGATTTTTCAGGAATCCCTGTTTACAGGAGTTGTAGCTGATGTGTGGAAAAAGGCTAACATAGTTCCAATCTACAAAAGTGGAAGCAGGGAAGACCCCCTTAACACTTTGGCATGCCCCCCGCGCCACCCTTCAACTGTGCAATTTGGGTCCCAGGGTTTCACGGGAGCATGCGTTAATTCTGAAAAGCGTATACTCTCTTCAACTTTGTCACCTTAATTCTCGTCCTACAAGATTAAATTTGGTATCATTGTGTTCGCAATAGAATTCTCTACAGCACTAAATGCATATAAACTCCAAAAGCCCGGCTAATTACCCGCAGAAAACAGAGAAAGTGCGAACGAGTTACCCAGGAGCGCGCAAAAGCGATAAAATGTGTTCACTATTTTCACTCTGGTCACCTCAATTTTCGTCCTAGGTCTTTCATTTTGATATCAATGAGTTCGCAATAGAATTCTCTAGATGAGCATTAGCATATAAAATAAAAAACCTGGTTACGCTCCAACAGCCGACGAGTTGAAGACGGGCCACGTTAGCCGCGAGTGAGCGCCCAGATGCCTTCCAGCTAAATTCCCAATTCCTGCCACACAAATGTTTAGTACTATTGTGTGTTGAACATGACATAGGCGTGTAGGGAAGACATAGGCGCACATTTTAAAACCAGTCCCCCAAAAATCGGATAAAAACCTGATTTTTGGCGATTATTTAAAGTGGATGATGCAATGCTGCGTCATGCTCGGCAGCACCGCCAGTAAACGAATGACGCAATGCTGCGTCATGCCCGAGCAAAAGTGTTAATTATAGACCGGTATCATTGACAAGTGTAATAGTCAAAATATTAACACCTGGAGAGAAATGATATAATATCAGACAGACAGTATGGTTTTCGATTCTGAAAGATCCTGTGTATCGAATTTACTCAGTTTCTATGATCGAGCAACAGAGATATTACAGGAAAGAGATGGTTGGGTTGACTGCATCTATCTGGACCTAAAAAAGGCTTTCGACAGAATTCCACATAAGAGGTTGTTCTGGAAACTGGAAAATATTGGAGGAATGACAGGTACGCTTCTAACATGGATGAAAAATTTTCTGACTGATAGAAAAATGAGGGCTGTGATCAGAGGCAATGTATCGGACTGGAGAAATGTCACAAGTGGAGTACCACAGGGTTCAGTTCTTGCACCAGTGATGTTTATTGTCTACATAAATGATCTACCAGTTGGTATACAGAATTATATGAACATGTTTGCTGATGATGCTAAGATAATAGGAAGGATAAGAAACTTAGATGATTGTCATGCCCTTCAAGATGACCTGGAAAAAATAAGTATATGGAGCACCACTTGGCAAATGGAAATAATGTTAACAAATGCCATGTTATGGAATGTGAAATAGGAGAACACAGACCCCACACAACCTATATATTATGTGAGAAATCTTTAAAGAATTCTGATAAAGAAAGAGATCTAGGGGTGTTCTAGATAGAAATCTATCACCTGAGGACCACATAAAGAATATTGTGCGAGGAGCCTATGCCACGCTTTCTAACTTCAGAATTGCTTTTAAATACATGGATGGAGATATACTAAAGAAATTGTTCATGACTTTTGTTAGGCCAAAGCTAGAATATGCAGCAGTTGTGTTCTGCCCATATCTTAAGAAGCACATCAACAAACTGGAAAAGGTGCAAAGACATGCTACTAAGTGGCTCCCAGAACTGAAGGGCAAGAGCTACGAGGAGAGGTTAGAGGCATTAAATATGCCAAAACTAGAAGACAGAAGAAGAAGAGGTGATATGATCACTACATACAAAATAGTAACAGGAATTGATAAAATCGATAGGGAAGATTTCCTGAGACCTGGAACTTTACGAACAAGAGGTCATAGATATAAACTAGCTAAACACAGATGCCGAAGAAATATAAGAAAATTCACTTTCGCAAACAGAGTGGTAGACGGTTGGAACAAGTTAGGGGAGAAGGTGGTGGAGGCTAAGACCGTCAGTAGTTTCAAAGCGTTATATGACAAAGAGTGCTGGGAAGATGGGACACCACGAGCGTAGCTCTCATCCTGTAACTACACTTAGGTAATTACAACTAGGTGAATACTTTATGCACCAAGTCAGAAAAATGAAACAGGTAAAGTAACAGCCACCTGTGGAGCCTTGTTACTACAAAATATAATAAACCAAAACAAAATGACAGAGGCTGTAACTAAAATAGAGGACTAAAAAACACAAAAATGAACACAGCACAAACACGAAATGGCTTCGGCCATTTCATAGTTCGTTCCATTGCAAGCCTCGGGGAAGAGG
>WNGS01006668.1:14282-25144 GCA_020271785.1 Procambarus virginalis
GAATTAATGCCAGCTGTCGGTGGAGCGACGGTGTTTGAGTTAACGTAGTTGCATTGCTGAAGTAATTATCTGTCCCTGGGAAAGCTAATTACTTACTCTGGCTAATTAGGATAATTAGCATTCAAGCGATTCCACACAGTAGTTCTTTGCAGGTGTTGCAAGAGAAGAGGGCAGTGATGTAGGGTTATACATTTGTATTGTTGCCAAACCATGTGTGTCATTACTGTGGGTGCACAGTAATTAACGTGTTGCAGGTTGCTGCAAGCATATGGGGCCGTGACATTTATTTGTTATGTCACTGAGAGTGTGACCGATGTAACCTATCTGAGGTTACTTTGTGTTTTCTTTAGTTGTGTTAACGACTTAAGGATTCAGTGAGAGTTAATTAAGGGGTGATTGACTTTATAAGGGGGTTGCACATTACTTAATGAGAGATCTGTTATGGTATACGAGAATTAAAGTAACTTGGGGATTACTGGAGAAGTGTCTCAGGACCCCACCTTGTCTAGCTTTGTTTACATTTGCAACTTCATTGCAGGAAGTCAAATACAAATACAAATGCAAATATTTATTCAGGTAAAGTACATACATACAAGGTGAGATACAAAAGTTGATGGATTTATAGATAGAGCTAGTACATACAATGCCTAAAGCTACTATTACGCAAAGCGTTTCGGACAGGAAAAACACTAAGACTAAAACTTAATACTAATTGAGATTAAAGTCTCCGTGGTGTAGTGTAAGACACTCGCCTGGCGTTCCGCGAGTGCTTTGTCATGGGTTTCGTATCCTAGCCGGGGGATTTACTGGGCGCAAATCCTTAACTGTAGCCTCTGTTTAACGCAACAGTAAAATGTGTACTTGGTTGTAACAATGATTCTTCGCTGTGGGGATCGTATTCCAGGGACCTGCTCAAAACGTTGCACGTACTAGTGGCTGTATAAGAATGTAACAACTCTTGTATATATCTCAAAAAAATAAATATATAATATAAATTGTTGAGAAACAAAAAAAAATGAAAAAACCGGGGGGGGGGGGGGGGGGGAACAGGGCAGAAAAAAGCAAAAATACAATTTGTCAACAAAAATACAATTTGGATTTGAACAAAGAGTATTCACATAAGATTGTGATAGGGTGTTATCAGTGTTGATTGCCCACCCAGTTACTTTGGTACCTCGCCAAGAGGGCTA
This sequence comes from Procambarus virginalis, assembly GCA_020271785.1. NCBI lineage: Eukaryota > Metazoa > Arthropoda > Malacostraca > Decapoda > Cambaridae > Procambarus > Procambarus virginalis. The sequence continues at coordinate 15,473 of WNGS01006668.1, forward strand.
TGAGGGGCAGTAAGATTGTGATTATATTATATTGCTCACCAGGAGCGCCGTGAAATATATTGGTTGCAACCATGTGTCACCAGGGGTACCATTGTTCAGTTAGTTCATTTAGTCTGCCCGAAGTGTCAACAAGATGGTGACTGTTGTATTTCTCGATGGGCTATTGAATATTGTATTACTGTTGCTATTGCTATTACTATTACTGTATTACTATACTATCTATTGTTATGAATAGCTGATCTGAATTGCAGATATTTTACAGCACATGATGTAAACAATGTATTAACACATAATCACAATATCTCTGTAATCAACTTAATTTTAGATCCTTAGGTAAACACTTCATGATGTTAGTGCCTTGATTGAAACTATTGACAACAAATTCACTTTTATTATACTTACTGAAACGTGGTTGAAAGAGGATACTACTCAACTCTTTAACATGCCTAACTACTCGGCAATTCACAACTGTCGTCACATTCAAGAGGTGGTGGTACTGCTCTTTACTACCACCAAGAACTAACATGCTTAAAAGTAATTAGAACTAGAGACTGCTGTGGGAGTATATCTTCGCCAGTTTCAGAGTCAAGGGTGCCGAGTCTATCCTGTCTGTGGGTGCAGTCTATAGAATTCCTAACACTGGTGTGTCCGAATTCAATTCAAACCTTAGTAATCTAATACTCGATAACAGACTGAACAAAAACCATCTAATTATCGCAGGGGACTTTAATATTGACCTCTGCGAGCCTGAACACCCTACTGCTGTTAGCTTCCTCAACTGTATGAATTCCTGCTTCCTCATACCCTTAATCACTAGACCTAATCACTTAATCACTTCCTCATAGATTAATCACTTAATCACTAGATACATAGTCCTAAGGTTCTGGGTTCGATCCCCAGTGGAGGCGGAAACAAATAGGCAGTTTCTTTCACCCCTGATGCTCCTGTACACCTAGCAGTAATAGGTACCAGGGAATTAGATAGCTGCTTCCTGGGGGTGTGTAACAAAAAGGAGGACTGGTCGAGGACCGGGCCGCAGGGACGCTAAGCCCTGAAATCATCTCGAGTAACAATGCCAACATGAGGGAGTGGGTGATCGTGAACTAGAGCGTCTCAGCAACTTAGGAGGAGGAGAATTTGACTGTGGGCTACGACCATTGGTGCGGTTCTATGACCAAGAATTTTGTGAGTTTGTGGGGGGGGGAAGGTGCTTAGGGCTTGTTACTACATTTACAGTGTTTGGGGGTGGCAATAGTTGGTCATTTCGGGGAGCTAACTTATCTTCCGCATTATTCATGGCCTCAAACACTTCCCCCATTTCGTGTTGACCCAAAATTTGATGTTTTGGATAGGTTTAGTGTGCTCTGGGGCAAAATGCACTGATGTCCCAAAAGCTATCATTTTGGTCATTGACACTGGGGTCAGTATTTTTTTCATCTACCCATGATGAACTCAACATAGCAGTCTCTAAGGCATACAATACAATCGGCTGGTAAATGCATTACAAGATTCACCATGTATGGTGGCATTAGCAATTTTCCTAACTAATATGTATGGGTCCAGGTCTCCTTTGTTAACAAAAGGACGAGGGAATAATTCTTTAAAGTCTGCTCATGATTGGAGGCAACAATGGCTTTCTCATCGACCACAAAACGAGCATCACCTTTGGTGGTGCCAACAGACGACCTAGCAAATGCTAAATAATCATCATCAGAAGGCTCTGAAAAACGAGCTTCGGTCTTTACTTCAACTTTGATAAATCATGATTCCAACAAGCGAGATTCTCCAGTATAAAGCGGAATAAACACTTCCTGCGCTGAACGCTGGACATTAGTATGAGCAACTGCTCCATTTGAGTCAGAAGAAGCAGCACCGGGGAGTGGGTGTGGGTGTATGTAATGGGGAGAGGGGTGTGGGTGTAAGTAGATGGGAGAGGTGTGAGTAATGGGTGTGGGTGTCAGTAGTGGAGAGTAGGTGTGGTGTCAGTAGTGGAGAGTGGGTGTGGGTGTCAGTAGTGGGTGTGGGGCAGTAGTGGTGGGAGTGGGTGTGGGTGTCAGTCAGTAGATGTGTGATTATGTCTGGCTGTCCAATGCTCTGTCTAGTCTGGCAGGGAAGGGAACTATGAGGAGAAAGGACCAAGCCATTACTACTATAAAGCAATATGAAGGGATCGGGATAAAGATTTGATATGGGACAGGAGGGAAGTAATAGTGCCCAACCCCTTGGACGGTCAGGGATTGAACGCCGACCTGCATGAAGCGAGACCGTCACTCTACCGTCCAGTCAAAGTGGTTGGGGCATACTGTGGCAGACTGTGCAGCCTGTATATTACATCCTCACAGCATGTTTAGGCCGATAGCATGTTAAACCTGACAGCTTGTCTAGCCTGATAATCTGTCTAGACCCAGTCTAGCCTGACATTCTGTCTAAACCCAGTCTAGCCGAACAATCTGTCAAGACTCGGTTTATCCTGACAATCTGTCTAGACTTCCTATTTGTCTAGCCTGATGGCATGTCATGTCTGACAGCCTGGCAGTATGTCTAGCCTGACAGTCTGTTAAGAATGACAGCAAGTCTAGCCTGACAGACTTATATTGCCTATCCTCTATAGGCTGATTTCATAAAGGGATTAATTAATTTTAACCTATGATATGATGGGACAACTTTTCCAACGGTCTGTGAACTCTGTCCTTCTATCCAAAGCAAATCCGCACATCCCCCGCTTCAGTGAACTCTGGTTCATCGAGTCAGGTGAGTAATTCTGGCCTGGAAAGTGGGCGTTCCAACCGGAGATTGACCGAATCAAGGTTCCACTGTATGCGTGTATGTATATATGTATGTTTTCTTATTAACACTTTCGCTCACCCCGCTCGCCACCTTTCAACTGTGCGTGGTGGGTCCCCGCGTGTCGCGGGAGCGCGCGTTAATTCCGTAAAGTGTATACTCTCTTCAACTTTGTCACCTCAATTCTCGTTCTACGAGATTAAATTTGGTATCATTGTGTTCGCAATAGAATTCTCTACAGCACTAAATGCATATAAACTCCAAAAGCCCGGCTAATTACCCGCAGAAAACAGAGAAAGTGCGAACGAGTTACCCAGGAGCTCGTGAAAGCGATAAAATGTTTTCACTATTTTCACTCTGGTCACCTCAATTTTCGTCCTAGGTCTTTCATTTTGGTATCAATGGGTTCGCAATAAAATTCTCTAGAGGAACAATAGCATATAAAATAAAAAACCTGGTCACGCTCCAACCGCCGACGAGTTGAAGACGGGCCACGTTATCCGCGAGTGAGCGCCCAAACGCCTTCCAGCTAAACTCCCAATTCCTGCCCACAAATGTTTGTACTATTGTGTGTTGAACATGACATAGGTGTGTAGGGAAGACATAGGCGCGCATTTTAAAACCAGTCTCCAAAAAATTGGATAAAAACCTGATTTTTGGCGATTATTTAAAGTGGATGACGCAATGCTGCGTCATGCCCGGAAGCACCGGCAGTAAACGGATGACGCAATGCTGCGTCATGCCCGAGCGAAAGTGTTAAAAATGTAATGAAAACAAATACAAAACTGTTTGTTTAGTATGTTTATTGGTTGTATTTATGGTGACATCTGCATATGTTTATGAAACACTTATGATCTGATATTTATATATAATACTTGGACTGTACCTTATAGTGTACTGTACTTGAAAATGAAGACTAATTTTTTCTTATTATGAAAACAAAAATTACTCAACAACAACAGTAAAGACTATTTTTTGGTATAAATGCAATATCACAAATTTAACAAATCGCCATTTTTAAGCAACATTTTGATGGGATGAAGGGTGAAGCAGAGGCAAAACGATTAATACAATGGCCCTCTAGCCCAATGGCCCTCAAATACTTAGATATTTAGAATTCTAAACTTTATTATTCAATAATATATAATTGGATTTTCTTTACCTGTCCAATTGTACTTAGGGGAAGATAAAATCTACTTGTCTGGAACAGATTTTGACTGCCAGTAGACAGAGATGCTATTGTAAACCAGCTTTACAATAGCATAAGGTTGACTTCAACTTCACCAATATATACTTAAAGCAAATCTGATTATTTTCACATTTTTATCTCTTCTTAAGAACATGTTACACACGTCAGCCTATATCCTTGATAGTATGGATAAAATTACAGTACTACAGAAACTCAGACTTAGGAAAACACTAATTGTGTCGCACGAGTGAGTGAAAAATACAATACGAGAAGTGATGGAGTAAACAGACAAAGGGAACATCGTATGCCAGTAATTTTTCCTCTGAATAATCCAAGTAATTACAATAAAGTGACTTATTAGAAAAAACGTGCACATTACATCTTAAAACATATTCAAATGCATAAATATTCTAGAAATAGGCAACCAGCAAAATGCACACAAAATACTACAAGTTGCGTATACAATAAGCATAAAGTGTTTCATCTGTTAGTACAAAAAGGACACCGGGAGAAGCATGAAGGCCTAGGATCTCGGAATGAGTCTTCAAGGAGATCACTAGTTGCCTTGCTACTGTATTCATTCTCTTCCCTGATTTTCTGTTACGCAGTTCACCACCAAATGCTTCAGGTTGAAAGAATACATAAATATGACTCTTAACATCTGCCACAGCCACATAGGAAGCATCTGTATGGACAATGAATCTATGTTAGATAATACAAAATTCAGGTATAACTTATGAACAGTTTAGTATTTAATAATTCATCACACATTACTGGCTAATATTAGCATGTTAAGGAGCTGATGGCATATCTGCAAAAAAAACAAGCAAGATAGAACTAAAAAACTCCAGTATTGAATGTACTGAATCTCATATCTGGTGGGGGAAGTAAGCCTTAGTAACGTCTGAGTCTTGCATATCTTACTAAGCCTTTAGTGTGATATGCAAGCTCCTATCAGAATTCCATATCAGAAATTGGCTTCCTCAAAGAGATAAAGGAAGCCTGGGGATCTAAGATCATCACATTACCAAGTAACCATCAGAAAGAATGAACGCTCCAAATCAAGCACCTGCATAGAAACATTTATAATCTTGACACTATCTATGTATAGTAAACACTCGTTACTGAACACTTTTCGTGGGCGCCGGTGGCAGAGCGGACAGCATGCTGGACATGTGATCCTGTGGTCCCGGGTTCGATCCCGGGCGCCGGCGAGAAACGATGGGCAGAGTTTCTTTCACCCTAAGCCCCTGTTACCTAGAAGTAAATAGGTACCTGGGAGTTAGTCAGCTGTCACGGGCTGCTTCCTGGTGTGTGTGTGTGTGTGTGTGTGTGTGTGTGTGTGTGTGTGTAATTACCTAAGTGTAATTACCTAAGTGTAGTTACAGGATGAGAGCTACGCTCGTGGTGTCCCGTCTTCCCAGCACTCTTTGTCATATAACGCTTTGAAACTACTGACGGTTTTGGCCTCCACCACCTTCTCACTTAACTTGTTCCAACCGTCTACCACTCTATTTGCGAAGGTGAATTTTCTTACGTTTCTTCGGCATCTGTGTTTAGCTAGTTTAAATCTATGACCTCTTGTTCTTGAAGTTCCAGGTCTCAGGAAATCTTCCCTGTCGATTTTATCAATTCCTGTTACTATTTTGTACGTAGTGATCATATCGCCTCTTTTTCTTCTATCTTCTAGTTTTTGCATATTTAATGCCTCTAACCTCTCCTCATAGCTCTTGTCCTTCATTTCTGGGAGCCACTTAGTGGCATGTCGTTGCACCTTTTCCAGTTTGTTGATGTGCTTCTTAAGATAAGGGCACCATACAACCGCTGCATATTCCAGCTTTGGTCTAATAAAAGTCGTGAACAATTTCTTTAGTATTTCTCCATCCATGTATTTAAAAGCAATTCTTAGGTTAGAAAGTGTAGCATAGGCTCCTCGCACAATGTTCTTGATGTGGTCCTCAGGTGACAGTTTTCTATCTAAAACCACCCCTAGATCCCTTTCTTTATCAGAATTCTTTAAAGATTTCTCACATAATTTATAGGTTGTGTGGGGTCTATGTTCACCAATTCCACATTCCATAACATGGCATTTATTCACATTAAATTCCATTTGCCAAGTGTTGCTCCAAATACTTATTTTGTCCAGGTCTTCTTGAAGGGCATGACAATCATCTAAATTTCTTATCCTTCCTATTATCTTAGCATCATCAGCAAACATGTTCATATAATTCTGTATACCAACTGGTAGATCATTTATGTAGACAATAAACATCACTGGTGCAAGAACTGAACCCTGTGGTACTCCACTTGTGACATTTCTCCAGTCCGATACATTGCCTCTGATTACTGCCCTCATTTTTCTATCAGTCAGAAAATTTTTCATCCATGTTAGAAGCTTACCTGTCACCCCTCCAATATTTTCCAGTTTCCAGAACAACCTCTTATGTGGAACTCTGTCGAAAGCCTTTTTTAGGTCCAGATAGATGCAGTCAGCCCAACCATCTCTTTCCTGTAATATCTCTGTTGCTCGATCATAAAAACTGAGTAAATTCGATACACAGGATCTACCAGATCGAAAACCATACTGTCTGTCTGATATTATATCATTTCTCTCCAGGTGTGCTACCCATTTAGTTTTAATTATTTTTTCCAATATTTTGACTATTACACTTGTCAATGATACCGGTCTATAATTAAGGGGGTCTTCCCTGCTTCCACTTTTGTAAATTGGAACTATGTTAGCCTTTTTCCACACATCAGCTACAACTCCTGTAAACAGGGATGCCTGAAAGATCAGGTGTGTGTGTGTGTGTGTGTGTGTGTGTGTGTGTGTGTGTGTGTGTGTGTGTGTAATTACCTAAGTGTAGTTACAGGATGAGAGCTACGCTCGTGGTGTCCCGTCTTCCCAGTACTCTTTGTCATATAACGCTTTGAAACTACTGATAGTCTTGGCTGTTAGTATTCTTGGCTGGTGTTGTGTGTGTGTGTGTGTGTAATGTGTGTCTGGTGTGTGGGTGTGTGTCTGGTGTGTGGATAAAAACCAGTGTTGAATGTAATGAAATGCCATTTTCTGGGTGAGTCCAGGAGGCTCCCCGGAGCTATCCATGGCTGATATGGATACCCTAACTATTTTGCATCAGTCGATGTGGGTGGAGTTCTAGGCCTACCGGGGACCACGAGCCAGAACCTGGCCCCCTCAGAGAGGCACGGGGAGCATGGCCCATAGAAATGCACATGTGATTTGGAGCATTCTATATCTGCCATCGACTGGGACAGGCACCCAGAAAGTAAGCGCCACAAAACAAACCCCTATTCTGGTTAACAACAAAAATCGACAAACGAGTGGACAGAACTCCCCCAGGAAAAACGAACTAACAAGCATGACATCACACGAGCCGCATGTCTGCACAGCTCCCCCCTCCCCGGGAGGGGGAAGGGGAGCCCCAGACCCCCGCGCCGGCGATCCCGCCCCAGTTCTGAGGCTGGATATCAAACCGCGAAAAACCTGCCGGCGGGAGGGTGCCGGGGAGCCTCTGGGACTCACCCAGAAAATGGCGTTTCATTACATTCAATGCTGGTTTTCTGGGGGGAGCCCCTACGGCTCCCCGGAGCTACCTCACCAAAGACTACCTAAAAAAACAAGGGACATACCCGGGAGGCGGTCGGTGAACCACTCCTCAACACGAAGTCGAGACAACAACCAAAGGATCCCTCCGGAAATCAGCAGGCATTACATTTGCCAGAAAAAGGGAGAACGGCCGCAGACGAAGAAACCTATGACCAAGATCATAAGAGCCAAAAAGCCACTGCGCCTGAGAAGAGCATGAAGCTCTGCCACACGACCCCCAGAGGCCAATGCCAAAAGAGAGCCAAGGCAAAGCAAACCTGGCCCCAAGGAGCCACAACCACCAAGGAGAAGAAAAAATGAGAGCACCCTGTCCAAAGACCTGGACGGCACAGGCAGTGCAGAAGCAGCCGGAGGTGAAACCACGCACGAGACAGCCAGCGAAACGGCACAGAAGGAACATCGATACCGAAGCTAGCAGCAGAAACCAAGGTGCCAGACCCAGGAACAGTCCCAAGCGCCTCTATATCCTCTGCAAGCCAATCCAAGCGCCTCTATATCCTCTGCAAGCCAAAACAGAGAAGCAGAACTAGGAAACAGGATTGGTTCAACAGAAAGTGCGAGAGGGCCAGAGACCAAAAGACACACAAATGGAATCAATACAGGAAGAGGCCAACCCCCAAACATACCAGCGATACAAAGACGCGAGAAACAACTACACGGTAGTGAGGAGAGAGCAGAAAGAAATTCTGAAAAAGGGATTGCAGACAAATGTAAAACAGAACCAGGTCTATTCTATAAATTCATAAACAACAAAATGCAGGTAAAGGATATATTCAGAGGTGAAAATGTGAAATAGATTCACGGAAAATGAAAAGGAAATGTGTGAAACATTAAACGAAAAGTTCCAAAGTGTGTTTGTACAAAATGAAATCTTCAGGGAACCAGATACAATAGAATTCAAGAGAACATCATAGAGCACATAGAGGTGTCTAGAGACAAAGTGGAAAAATGCTCAAGGAGCTAAATAAGAACAAAGCAGTTGGTCCAGATGGAGTTTCACCATGGGTTCTGAGAGAATGTGCACCTGAGCTCAGCATTCCTCTTCAACTGATTTTTCAGGAATCCCTGTTTACAGGAGTTGTAGCTGATGTGTGGAAAAAGGCTAACATAGTTCCAATCTACAAAAGTGGAAGCAGGGAAGACCCCCTTAACACTTTGGCATGCCCCCCGCGCCACCCTTCAACTGTGCAATTTGGGTCCCAGGGTTTCACGGGAGCATGCGTTAATTCTGAAAAGCGTATACTCTCTTCAACTTTGTCACCTAATTCTCGTCCTACAAGATTAAATTTGGTATCATTGTGTTCGCAATAGAATTCTCTACAGCACTAAATGCATATAAACTCCAAAAGCCCGGCTAATTACCCGCAGAAACAGAGAAAGTGCGAACGAGTTACCCAGGAGCGCGCAAAAGCGATAAAATGTGTTCACTATTTTCACTCTGGTCACCTCAATTTCGTCCTAGGTCTTTCATTTTGATATCAATGAGTTCGCAATAGAATTCTCTAGATAGCATTAGCATATAAAATAAAAAACCTGGTTACGCTCCAACAGCCGACGAGTTGAAGACGGGCCACGTTAGCCGCGAGTGAGCGCCCAGATGCCTTCCAGCTAAATTCCCAATTCCTGCCACACAAATGTTTAGTACTATTGTGTGTTGAACATGACATAGGCGTGTAGGGAAGACATAGGCGCACATTTTAAAACCAGTCCCCAAAAATCGGATAAAAACCTGATTTTTGGCGATTATTTAAAGTGGATGATGCAATGCTGCGTCATGCTCGGCAGCACCGCCAGTAAACGATGACGCAATGCTGCGTCATGCCCGAGCAAAAGTGTTAATTAATAGACCGTATCATTGACAAGTGTAATAGTCAAATATTACACCTGGAGAGAAATGATATAATATCAGACAGACAGTATGGTTTTCGATTCTGAAGATCCTGTGTATCGAATTTACTCAGTTTCTATGATCGAGCAACAGAGATAGTACAGGAAAGAGATGTTGGGTTGACTGCATCTATCTGGACCTAAAAAGGCTTTCGACAGAATTCCACATAAGAGGTTGTTCTGG
>WNGS01006668.1:53430-63658 GCA_020271785.1 Procambarus virginalis
CTACCGCCTGAGTGGTACCCTCAGTTAATTCGAAAGCACTAGCTAGCGTGCCCCGGAGAAGTCCACGGTATGGACACATATGGGGCATAACTGGCAATCCCCCACGGTGTTCAGCGTTGTTACACCTAAAATAGGGTAAATAGTAAACAATTGTAATTACGAAAACCATAAGACGCTCATTTTAACATACTAAGGAGGGGAAGGAAGGTCGGTGTTTTCCATGAAGTTCCGGAAAGGAAAACGATGATGTTAGCATAGTCACCCATGCTGGTAACTAATAAGGCAAGAACGACTTATTAATTTGCGAGGACGGGGTGGTTCAAGAGAGAACTGGAGAAGCACCTCCAAAGGGATACCCGATCAACCAGGCTGTGACTCATACGTTAGGCAGCGAGCAGCCCCGTCCAACACCAGGTATGAGCAGTCCAGGAGGCCTTGGTCGACGACCGGGCCGCCAGGGACGCTAAGCCCCGGAAGCACCTCAAGGAAAACCCCAAGGTATATTTTCCAGCAAGAACGCTCATGCTCGCACCGTAGGTCTTTAAACAACTGCAGACCTCTGAAGGATATACAGTGTTCCCCGATGGTGCCAATAGCATCCCACTGCACTCCCCTGGTACTATCACGCAAGTTCTACCAGATAAGCGGGGACCCAAAACCAGAGTGCAAAACCTTGCAAGCACAGCCAGGAGCCCTACCAGGCGAGTACAGAAACCAACACCACAACCCCCACACCTCATAACACTAACCAAGGTGGGTCCCCTGAATGACCCTAGCATGGGTGGGACATGCACAAGAGTGGGACAGGAAGGGGTGAAAAGGGGGACAGACACTGGTGGTTTATCCAGGATTTCCATCATCTTCAAAAAAGTTACATCATCCTTTTTGCAGAGCCAGTACACAGAGTGGTCACTGGAACCATTTCTCCTTGAATTATTAGTCATGTTGGCACATTTTTTGTGTATGGCTGCTGAACAGAGTTGGTATTGAAAGCTCTGGTGGTAATCTACCTTCATGTTGCATTCTATGCACGTTTTTATCAAAGACATTTTTGTTGAACACTTCTGTTCAGTGGTGGTGGTCTTAAAAGGTGAGGTGTTGACCGTTGGGGGTTGACCGTGAGTGTTTACCAACTTGAGACAGGCCTGGAGGAGGCTGTATGGACGGGCAGTGTTGCTAACACGTGTTGCATTCTTAATTTGTTTTGTTCACTTGTTAGATGGTAATTCTATTGGTAATTCTGACTCTGTCATCAAGAGGTCAAAGCAACCCTCATACTTGCATGAAGAGAGATGGTACCCAGGGGACGCATCTATTGGACTACTGAGCCCCAGTGGGGGTTTCCAGGGCCCTTAAATGCTCAGCTATGGGAAGCCCAGGCAAGGTACTGCTAACCAGCACCCCAAACTACCAAGCAAACTACTAATAGCTGAATCCCTGGGATGTGTACACACACGGGGACTTAAACAGAGGACCTCCAAGAATACAGAATGATAAGGGTCAACAACACCAAGGGCAGACCCTCCACCACGCAGAAAACAAAAACAAAAGGAAAACCCCGCACAAGTACAAAGTCACCATGTGGAACAGAGCCGGCCGCTGTATTATGGTGAAAACAAGCTGCACAGTACCGTGCTGCATATTACAAGTGATGAAGCGACCTCCTACCCAGAGGCAAACAGTAGCGTATAAAACACCCTAGCTGACTCCAAGAGCGGGCAATCACCGAGCAGCAAAAGACCACGGTGGAGGTAAGTCCTAAGTGACTTGTGGAAGAGAACTGCAAGCCACAAGTGCAGTACATACAGGGCACCTAGGGAAGATAACACTAGGCGCATGCAGCCCGAGTACCAGTGAAAATACTCCTGGCTCGTGCACCACCACAGAGCAGGACTACACCACAAGGCACAGCACTGGAACAAGTCTGAAGCTAGAGTCGCACGACCGCCAGGTCTCACATCAGCCACAGACCTGAAGGTGTGGATAGCCGGTTCCCCCTTTCCCCCTCCCAGGGAGGGGGGGCTGTGCAGGTAGCGGCGCGGTGATGGTTGTGACGTCATGTTCGTTTGCTCGTTTTTCGTTGGGGGCGGGGGGGAGTTCTGTCCAACAGTTCGGCTTTCAGTAGCAATATTTTAACCAGATAGGGTTTGTTTTACAGTGCCTACCTTTCTGGGTGCCTGACCCATTCGATGGCAGACATACAATGCTTGTGCAGGCAATGAGTCACAATAACGTGGCTGAAGTATGTTGACCAGACCACACACTAGAAGATGAATGGACGACGACTTTTCGGTCCGTCCTGGACCATACTCAAGTCGATTATGTTACCGACCCTACTTGACTTGAGAATGGTCCAGGATCATTCCAGGAATGGATCGAAACGTTGTCGTCCATTCATCTTCTAGTGTGTGGTTTGGTCAACATACAAATACAAATATTTATTCAGGTAAAGTACATACATACAGGGTGAGATACAAAAGTTGATGGATGTATAGATAGAGCTAGTACATACAATGCCTAAAGCCACTATTACGCAAAGCTTTTCAGGCAGGAAAAAACACTAAGACTAAAACTTAATACTAATTCAGATTAAAGTATAAATTGTGTTGAGAAAAAATAAGAAAAAAATGAAAAAAGGGGGGGGAAACATGGCAGAAAAAAAAGCAAAAATACAATTTGGTCAACAAACAGCATTATTTAAATCGTAGACATGGGTTGACATTTACGGGTGAGGTAGGTTACATTAAGTTAATGGTAGCACTTAGTTTTTATCTTATACTGGTTGGGAGAGGTACAGTCTTTAACATAATTGGGAAGGTCATTCCACATTCGAGGTCCCTTGATTTGTAAGGCATTTCTAGTTTGACTAAGTCGTACTCTTGAAATATCAAATAGGTATTTGTTTCTGGTGTGGTGTTCATGGGATCTGTTACAACCTTCTAGGAAGCTTTTAAGGTCCGGATTGACATTACAGTTCAGCGTTTTATATATATAAAATACACATGAGAGGATGTGCAGTGACTTAATATCTAACATATTCAGAGATTTGAGTAAGGGTACCGAGTGATGTCTGGGGCTTGAGTTAGATATTGTCCTAATTGCAGCTTTGTGTTGAGTAATTAGAGGATGTAAATGATTTTGGGTAGTAGAACCCCAAGCACAAATACCATAGTTGAGATAAGGATAGATGAGAGAGTAGGCAGTCTCCGTGGTGTAGTGGTAAGACACTCGCCTGGCGTTCCGCGAGCGCTATGTCATGGGTTCGTATCCTGGCCGGGGAGGATTTACTGGGTGCAATTCCTTAACTGTAGCCTCTGTTTAACGCAACAGTAAAATGTGTACTTGGATGAAAAAACGATTCTTCGCGGCGGGGATCGTATTCCAGGGACCTGCCCGAAACGCTACACGTACTAGTGGCTGTACAAGAATGTAACAACTCTTGTATATATCTCAAAAAAAAAAAAAAAAAAAAAAAAAAAAAAAGTAATAGAGTGTCATTAGGGCAGGGCGAGGTACATAATATCTGATCTTAGAAAGAATGCCAACAGTTTTTGAAACTTTTTCTGAGAGGAGCCCCTACAGCTCCCCGGAGCTATCCATGGCTGATATGGATACCCTAACTATTTTGCATCAGTCGATGTGCGTGGAGTTCTAGTCCTACCGGGGACCACGAGCCAGAACCTGGCCCCCCCCCCCCCTCACAGAGGCATGGGAAGCAATGGCCCATAGAATTGCACATGTGATTTGGAGCATTCTATATCTGTAATCGACCGGGACAGGCACCCAGAAAGGTAAGCGCCACAAAACAAACCCCTATTCTGGTTAACGAAAATTGACAAACGAGTGGACAGAACTCCCCAAGAAAAACGAACTAACAAGTATGACGTCACACGAGCCGCGCCGCATATCTGCGCAGCTCCCCCCTCCCCGGGAGGGGAAGGGGGAGCCCCAGACCCCCGTGCTGGCGATCCCCACCCCAGTTCCTCGGCTGATGGGATAGTGCATGGACGTGTGGCTCCAGCGGCTCTTGTCTCATTGCTGTGACTTGTTTTCAGTGCTGCTCTTACGGTGGTCGTGTGAGCTGGGAGTAGTATTCTCAGGTACTCGGGCTGCATGTGCTTAGGGTCACCTTCCCTGAGTGCCCTGTAAGTACCGCCCTTGGGGCTTGGGGGTTGCCTTCCACAAGTCTCCTTGAGTCTACCTCTGTTGGCTTTTCGCTGCTTGGCGTTTGGCCGCCCCGAGTGTTTGGGGGTTTTCCCTCCCTTGTTTACCTTGGGGTAAGTGGTAGTTATAGCACTGGTGGGGCGCAGGATACTGCGTAGCTAGTTTTCACCTATAACAGCGGCCGGCTCTGTTCCCTCTGGGTATGTTGTCCACTTGTGTGATTTTTCTTTTATATTTGTTTTTGCCTGGTAGGGGGGTCTGCCTTGTGCCCCCCCCCCTTATATTAGGGTCGTTTGTGTGGTGGCACCCCCAGCTTCGCCCTCACGGGTGGACACGTCCCGTGGGTTCAGCTTTAGCAGTTTGCTTGGTAGTTTGGGGCGCCGGTTAGCAGTGCCCTGCCTGGGATAACCCTTAGCAGACCCAGTCTAGGGGCCCTGGGAAACTCCACTGGGGCTCTCGGGTCCGATAGTGGAGACCCTTGCGTCCCCTCTCGCTTTGTGCGAGTTGAGGGTTGCTCTGTCCCTTTGTCTCGGGGTGACTCTCCTTGTTTTTGCCTCCGTCATGCTGCCTGTTGGGTCGGTGACACATTCGACCCTGAGTCCTGCGAGCTTTGTTACTTGTTCGTGACTCAATTCACCCAGTCTGCTGATGAATTCCCTTGGGTGCAGGCAGCTCGCGCATTCCAGGGTAGGTTGTTGCAACGCGCTCGGGTTGTCGTTTCTTCGAATGCCCCAAGGCTGCCCGCTTTGTGTAGGGACCCGGACTTGGGGGTTTTGGTCGCTTCGGCCTTGGTTCCATCCACACCCCTTGTTTTTCCTCTTTGGTGGTTCATTTTGTTCCCCCCCCCCCCCTCCTGCTTCCAGCCTCTAAGCATCTGCAGGCTTCGGGGTTGGGGCGGGGTTAGAGGTTTCTGAGACTTGGGAAGTTTTGGGGGTTGCCCCGTCCGGGGTAGCTGCGGAGGCATTCGAGTCTGTTCCTCCGGCTGATGCTCCGGGGTCTGACCAGTGGGCCCCTTCTCTTCCCGCTCTCTCGGCTGCCCCGGCTTTTTCTTGTGAGGCCAGGGCTTTGGAGGTCGACTCGGCCCCGCGGCCTGGTGTAAAGGCTCCTGGGGTTGGGGAGGAGCGGCCATGGGGGCCTTGGGCTCTATTGGGCCCCGCCTGGATTTACATCCTTCTGAGCGGGGCTTACTGTTGCAAGGAGTGGGGTTTTCTTTTCCCCCCTCTGCATACGATTTGGACTTGGGTTCTGCTCCTCCCCGTGTTCAGTTCCATGTCCCTGTGGTTCTTCGGTTCCATGTTCCGGAGGTTTTCGGCTACCCGCATCTTTTCACCTGTGGTGCGGTTGGCCTTTGCAGCTTACCTCGTGCGTGACCCGGAATTTGCCTCCATACTGGTTCCTTCTGTTCTGGTCCGGGATGCCGGTTTGGGGTACTTGTGGCCGAATTGGGCTCCTTGTAGCCGTTTGGGCTCCTTGTAGCCAGTTGGGCTACTTGTAGCCAGTTGGGCTACTTGTAGCCGGTTGGGTTGCTTGTGGTCGGTTGGGCTACTTGTTGCCTTGTTGGGCTACTTTTCTTTCGTGTCCTGCGCATGCGCCGTGGGAGTTTGTTTTGGTTCCGGGCGGTGTGCACACGTGTTGATGTTCTGCGTCCCTTTTATCTCTGGGGGGGGGGGGCTTCACCTCTCGCTCTTATCTTTCTCCAGTCCGTGCCCCGTTGCTCTTGGGGGTGTTCTGGAGTGCCGCTGTGGGGAAGTTATGAGGTTTTTCCCTGCGTTTTAGGTTGGGGGGAGCCTCCTTCGCCGCTCCCCTCCTCTCCGGCATGGGCGCCCTGGCCATGTACGTAGCCGCCCTCCGGCGGCTACGTTCTCATAGGCCCCCGGGAACCCACCCTGCAGGCCCCAGGGCCTGCAGGGTGGGTTCCCGGGCTGGGGTGGGACTAACGTGGGGGGCCTCAGGTCCCCGCCCGGGTTTTTTCTACCCCTATGTGTGGGGCTTGCGGTTTTGTGGAGTGGGGTTTTTCCGTCCCCCCTCTCCACACGAGCTTTTTGGGTGTTGGCCCCTCCCCTAGCTCAGTTCCTTGTCCATTATGCCCGTTGCTTCCGTCCTGTCGGTGGGTACTTTTCTACGGTCTTCGTCCCTTTTTTCCGGGACGGGCCTTCTCTGTCATGTCCCTGTCTTCTTAGGGTTCTGTATGACTTTTGGTCTCGAGTGCGACTGGGTTTTTGTGCCTTCGTCCTTTGTGTTTGTATTTTTTGTTCTCGACGGTTTGGGACGGTTTTACTCCTTCCCGTTTTTCTGGTACGTCTGTCGTCGTTCAGTGGGGCTTTCCTCCGGTTCTTTCTAGGCCTTGTGGGTCCTATTCCGGGCAGCTTCTGGGCGTTTGGCCTTCTTGTTCTTTTGTTCATATCTCTTCTCTTCGCACTGTCTCGGCGCTGCTCGTTTTCCCTGGGGGCGATTTTGCTCATCTTAATGAGTGTCTTTTTACTCCTGCTCTTCTGCAGGATGTTGGTGCGGGGCGGCTCTTTGTGCGGGTTCCTTCCCTGTCGGTTGCACTTGTGGCGGTGGAATTGTGCACTCATGGCTTTTTTGTTTCAGTCCTGCGTTTCTTTTCCCTCCTGGAGCTGTCATCGGATTGGCTTGCGGAGGATGTAGAGGTACTTGGGCCTGTTCCTGGGTCTGGCACCTTGGTTTCTGCTGCTAGCTTTCAGTATTGATGTTCCTTCTGCGCTGTTTTGCAAGCTGTCTCGTGCGTTGCTTCACCTCCGGCCTGCTCATGCACTGCTTGTGCTGTCCTGGTCTTTGTACAGGGTGCTCTCCTGTTTTTCTTCTCCTTGGTTTGTTGTGGCTCCTTCGGTTCAGGATTGCTTTACTACGACTGTTTTTCTGTTGGCATTGGCCTCTGGGGGTCGTGTGGCGGAGCTTCATGCTCTTCTCAGGGGCAGTGGTTTTTTGCTCCTATGGTCATGGTCATAGGTTTGTTCGTCTGCAGCCACCTCCCTTTTTCTGGCGAAGGATGTGCCTGCTGCTTTCTGGAGGGGTCCTTGCGTTGTTGTCTCGACTTCGTGTTGAGGAATGGGGCACCGACCACCTCCCGGGTATGTCCCCTTGTTTTCTTAGGTAGCCTTTGGTGAAGTAGCTCCGGGGAGCCGTAGGGGCTCCCCCCCAGAAAACCAGCGTTGAATGTAATGAAACGCTATTTTCTGGGTGAGTCCAGGAGGCTCTTCGGCACCCTCCCGCCCTCCGGTTGACGTTTTTTTCGTGGTTTTGATATCCAGCCTCAGAACTGGGGCGGGATCACCGGCGCGGGGGTCTGGGGCTCCCCTTTCCCCCTCCCGGGGAGGGGGTAGCTGTGCAGACATGCGGCGCGGCTCGTGTACTCGCCTAATTGTACTCACCTAATTGTGCTTGCGGGGGTTGAGCTTTGGCTCTTTGGTCCCGCCTCTCAACTGTCAATCAACAGGTGTACAGATTCCTGAGCCTACTGGGCTCTATCATATCTACACTTGAAACTGTGTATGGAGTCAGCCTCCACCACATCACTGCCTAATGCATTCCATTTATTAACTACTCTGACACTGAAAAAATTCTTTCTAACGTCTCTGTGGCTCATCTGGGTACTAAGTTTCCACCTGTGTCCCCTTCTTCGTGTCCCACCCATGGTGAAGAGTTTGTCTTTGTCCGCCCTGTCAATTCCCCTGAGAATTTTGTAGGTGGTTATCATGTCTCCCCTTACTCTTCTGTTTTCCAGGGATGTGAGGTTCAGCTCCTTTAGCCTTTCCTCGTAGCTCAATCCTCTCAGTCCTCTCGTGTGACGTCATGCTTGTTAGTTCATTTTTCTTGGGGAGTTCTGTCCACTCGTTTGTCGATTTTCGTTGTTAACCAGAATAGGGGATTGTTTTGTGGCGCTTACCTTTCTGGGTGCCTGTCCTGGCCGATGGCAGATATAGAATGCTCCAAATCAAATAGGGGTGCCGGTCGGCCGAGCGGACAGCACGCGGGACTTGTGGTCCTGGGTTCTATCCCAGGCGTCGGCGAGAAACAATGGGCAGAGTTTCTTTCACCTTATGCCCCTGTTACCTAGCAGTAAAATAGGTTATCACAGGTTGTGTAGTGGTTATCACATCTGTCTAACACACAGAAGGTCCCAGGTTCGATCCCTGGTGAGCACACTCCTTTATCTGCCCGAAACGCTGCGCGTACTAGTGGCTTTACAAGATTGTAATTACCATATTATATATTCTCACATTCCCAATGTACCTTCTTGTATATGAATAAATAAATAAATAAATAAATAGGTACCTGGGTGTTAGTCAGCTGTCACGGGCTGCTTCCTGGGGGTGGATGCCTGGTCAAGGTCCGGGCCGCGGGGACACTAAAAAGCCCCGAAATCATCTCAAGATAACCTCAAGATAACATGTGCAATTCTATGGGCCGTTGTTCCCCGTGCCTCTGTGAGGGGGATAGGTTCTGACTCGTGGTCCCCGGTAGGCCTAGAACTCCACCCACATCGACTGGTGCAAAATAATTAGGGTATCCATATCAGCCATAGATAGCTCTGGGGAGCCTCCGGGACTCAACCAGAAAATGGCGTTTCATTACATTCAACGCTGGTTTTTTTATATATTTAGAATGTGTCCCTGGAAATTCAGCTTGCGGTCAATGAGAACGCCAAGGAATTTGCCATCTACTTTGTTACAAATTTGAGTATTGTTAATCCTGAGATTTATTTGATTTCAAGATTTATTGCCAAACAAAATATAGAAAGTTTTGTCAATATTGAGGGTGAGTTTGTTGGCAGTTAGCCAGTGATGGACTTTATTTAGCTCAGTATTCACTGTTACATTTAGAGCAAGGGGGTCAGGACTGGAGTAAATGAAGGTCGTGTCGTCAGCAAATAGAATTGGTTTGAGATGTTGGGAGGCATTTGGAAGGTCATTAATGTAGATGAGGAAGAGGAGAGGGCCAAGTATGCTGCCCTGGGGAACACCAATGTTGATGGGTAGGGTGGGAGAAATTGAATTATTCACAGAAACATACTGGAGCCTGTCAGTAAGGTAAGACTTAATGTACTGCAGGGAGTGACCTCTGACTCCATAATGTTGTAATTTAAGAAGAAGGTTTTGATGGTTAACAGTGTCAAAAGCCTTACGCAGGTCTACAAATACAGTGATACCTCGGAACACGAGTGTCCCTGTATGCGAGTTTTTCGGAATACGAGCAGGATTTCCTCGGAAAATATGTCTCGGAAGGCAAGGGTTACCTCGGAACGCGAGTTTGTTGATACGTGTACAGGCCGACTAGCGCGTGGTGGCATGGTGATCGCGCCTCAGTTTACCAGTGTCTCGTGCCCAGTGACTATCCCACCTGAATTCTTCACAAGGATTTACAGTTTTTTGTCGGTTTTTGGCCATTTGAGCATAAAATTTGTCATTATATATCTTGCCATGGGTGTCAAGAAAGCCATTGGTAAGGTTCAACCTAAGAAAATAGCTGTGAGTAGAGGCAGTACAGGATGTCCCTTCTTGATTAAGAAAATGTGTGAAGTATGGGAAGAACTGCAAAGTTTTGTTGAAAAAACTCACCCAGATAAAGCTGTAGCAGGCCGTTGCATTAACCTTTAAAATGATAATGTGATGTCTTATTACAGACAAGTGTTAAAATGTAGGGAAAAACAAGTGTCATTAGACAAATTCTTAGTAAGACAAGCAAGTCCTAGTGGTATGCAGGCAAAATGTGCCAGAGTGTGCATACCAGTGAAGTCCTCACTGCCTGATGTGATAATGGAAGGGGCTCCCCTTCCAAACAGTAACTCCTCTCCTCCTCCCCCCTCCTCACCATCTTCCATATGCCTACAGCATTCAACAGCAAAGTAAGTAATACTTGAACATAGTTTGCAGGTTTATTTAGATGAATTAGGTATAAAATTTAGTTTGATGTGGGGTTTTTGGGGTAGTCAGGAACGGATTAATTCATTTCCCATTATTTTTATGGGGAAATTAGTTCGAAATACGAGTTTCGAAATACGAGCCGTCCCAGGAACGAATTAAACTCTTAAGCTGAGGTACCC
>WNGS01006668.1:71953-102243 GCA_020271785.1 Procambarus virginalis
AAGTCCTCCAGACAACGCTCCTCCCTCACCAAAATGGCGGCTCCCAACCTACTCCTCTTGCTGTTTATACCCTCTATACACACGTTATATATAAGTATCTACATTTGTGTTCACCATAGCAAACCACTAAGCTGGTATGGTGAGTGCAATCAATAAAAGGTGGCCACACACAGTCAGAAAACATCGCCACAATCCTCCCTCCCACAGCATTACTCCTCCCTCCATGGCACACAGCGCTAAATATCACCACAATCCCTGCTATTATCAGAACCCTGGTCAGTTTTATCACAGTCAGGGGTCTTCTGTAATAATATTATAGCTACATAATAGCATGAACAAGTATATTATGGCATTTTTAGGCGATGCTGTGGTCACAAGCTGAACAGCAGTGCTGTGAGCTCATGCTGCGTGCATCAGGCTTGGTAGCTTACTCAATACTGAGGCCCCTAACACCCGGAAATTTGGCCCACAATTTTTTTTTTAAATGGCGTCTGTTTACAAGAGCCCTGATGAAGGTGTGGTGAACCCCGTGTATCCGCGTGCCGTTTAAATCTTGCATAGTACTCCAAAGCATCATATGATGCGATGCGCAATTTACTGCAAGTCGGTCAAAGCATCATATGATGCGATGCGCAATTGAAGGGTTAAAGAACATAAGGGTCATAATATTGGTGAAGTGAGGCGCAGGAAGGACCTAACACAAAGGTCGGATGTAAGTGATACTGCTCCTGTGAGGATAATACAACGAGCGTATCCAATTGTAGCTCTGAACACCACCCTTGCCCCACCAATGTTATCTCCAATTTATATAGATACATAGATGAATCGTTTTCTGCGTTCAATGATGATGCATCTGATACAAGTAGCATAGATGAACAGTGTTAGCGGTTTCCATGGGTATGTTTTTCATAGATATTTTCAAGAATACCTGAATCTCTTGCAGACTGACGGACACTTTTTGAGGCTAGCTGAATCTAGTCCTCACTGATGGACACACTTTGAGGCTAGCTGAATCTCTTTCTGAATGATGGACACTCTTTGAGGCTAGCTGAACCTCTTCCTGTGTGGGACCATACAAAGCGATCTTTTCAAGACTACCTTACAAATTGATCTTTTCCTATAATCTTTTCAATACTACCTTATGCTTTACAAGCTTGGCTACATACAACCTACAAGTACTAAAGCCAAGGGTGTATGTGAGTGTGTTATTTGCAAGCACACAGAACGAAGAAACATGTAGCAAAAATCTATCTGTACCTGGTGCAACGAGAACGAAGTCTCGCTTTGCACCATGGACTATTTCGTTGATTATTACTCACTTCCGAAGTACTGAGTGTGTAATACAGTGTGTAATACAGTGTGTTACTGTGTAAATAGTGTGTGAAACTGTACATATTGTAATTTTAGTGAATTTTTAACAATTAATATTGCGACTATAAACATTTATTGTGGACACATTACTGACACATGTATCACAGTTCCATGGAACTTTATGAACATTCTACTGTATACATATTGTAAAGGACACAAATATGCATCATATACGATAAAAAAAAACGCATTGGAAATACATGGAACAAATAATTGAAAATATATTTGTGGCAACACCCGGTGCTTGAATGGCCCACGCGACTGTGTCTGGGAGCTTCACGCACGGGCGACCAGCCCCTGATGAAATCACAGCACACCTTGTCCACGTAACCCACAGCCAAAATAAGTGGGATTTGGTATTTATTTTTACATAGACATGTTCAGGGAAGGGAATTTATCATTTTACGAAGAAAAAAATAATTTTTGGGAACACTTTATTTCATGCGCACAAAGGGAATTTCACAAGAAGAAGAAAATATACTCTTAAATATACCATGGAAGAAGAAAATATACTCTTAAAAATAGCTTTGGAAGAAGTTAGAGCAAATTTAAACATAAATGATTACAATAGGCTAGGCAAGGAAATTCAAGAGGAGAAACAGCTTTTGTCAGCACAGATGGAGGAAGTTACACAGGGAATAGAACAGTGCAAGAAAGATATGCAACTCACCTATGCACAAGTGGCCAAGGAGAAGGAAAGAATTGAAGCAGCAGTAAAGGAAGCCCAACACTGCAGCAACCAAGATAAACAAACATTAGGCTGGAAGTGAGAAAGGAATTGGCATCTAACCCGAGGTTGGTGCAAAACACAGTTGATCGGAGTAAGTCCCTGATCATTTTGGCTGCAAAGAAAAGGAGATAACATCTAGGTCAGAAAGAGCTGTAGAAGAAGCAAAAGTAGTAGATAAAATTGTTGGCCTCGTGGAAGATCTTACAACCATAGAGAATGTGTGTGACTACAGGAGAATAGGCAGATATGTAGTATTTGACATTCAGTACCTTCCTCCCTTGGGTAAAAGTGACCATGTCTTTTGGGAATAAAGTATGCAATGCGTTATAATCTGGAAGAAAATAAGGAGGATGAAGCAGTTGAAAAACCTTACTTCAAGAGAGGACATTATGGCAACCTTAGAAATTTTTTTAGTGAGTATAATTGGACAGACTTGTTGCTAGGCAAGGAAGTGAATGAGATGTATGTCAAGTTTTGTGAAATATATGATAAAGGCACAAACAAATTTATACCAAAACAGAGATGCAGAACTAGGAAACAGGATTGGTTCAATAGGAATTGCGAGAGGGCCAGAGACCAAAAGACACAAAAATGGAATCAATACAGGAAGAGGCCAAACCCCAAACATACCAACGATACAAAGATGCGAGAAACAACTACACAGCAGTGAGGAGAGAGGCAGAAAGAAATTTTGAAAAAGGGATTGCAGACAAATGTAAAACAGAACCAGGTCTATTCTATAAATTCATAAACAACAAATTGCAGGTAAAGGATAATATTCAGAGGTTGATAATGGGAAATAGATTCACGGAAAATGAAAAGGAAATGTGTGAAACACTAAACGAAAAGTTCCAAAGTGTGTTTGTACAAAATGAAATCTTTAGGGAACCAGACACAATAAGAATTCCAGAGAACAACATAGAGCACATAGAGGTGACTAGAGACGAAGTGGAAAAAATGCTCAAGGAGCTAAGTAAGAACAAGGCAGTTGGTCCAGATGGAGTTTCACCATGGGTTCTGAGAGAATGTGCACCTGAGCTCAGCATTCCACTTCAGCTGATTTTTCAGGCATCCCTGTTTACAGGAGTTGTAGCTGATGTGTGGAAAAAGGCTAACATAGTTCCAATCTACAAAAGTGGAAGCAGGGAAGACCCCCTTAATTATAGACCTGTATCATTGACAAGTGTAATAGTCAAAATATTGGAAAAAATAATTAAAACTAAATGGGTAGAACACCTGGAGAGAAATGATATAATATCAGACCGACAGTATGGTTTTCGATCTGGAAGATCCTGTGTAACGAACTTACTCAGTTTCTATGATCGAGCAACAGAGATTTTACAGGAAAGAGATGGTTGGGTTGACTGCATCTATCTGGACCTAAAAAAGGCTTTCGACAGAGTTCCCCATAAGAGGTTGTTCTGGAAACTGGAACATATTGGAGGGGTGACAGGTAAGCTACTAACATGGATGAAAAATTTCCTAACTGACAGAAAAATGAGGGCCGTAATCAGAGGCAAGGTATCGGATTGGAGGAATGTCACGAGTGGAGTACCACAGGGTTCAGTTCTTGCACCGGTAATGTTCATTGTCTACATAAACGATCTACCAGAGGGATTACAGAATTACATGAACATGTTTGCTGATGATGCTAAGATAATAGGGAAGATAAGAAACCTAGATGATTGTCATGCCCTTCAAGAAGACCTGGACAAAATAAGTATATGGAGCAACACTTGGCAAATGGAATTTAATGTGAATAAATGCCATGTTATGGAATGTGGAATTGGAGAACATAGACCCCACACAACCTATAAATTATGTGAGAAATCTTTAAAGAATTCTGACAAAGAAAGGGATCTAGGGGTGGTTCTAGATAGAAAACTGTCACCTGAGGACCACATTAAGAACATTGTGCGAGGAGCCTATGCTACACTTTCTAACCTAAGAATTGCTTTTAAATACATGGATGGCAAAATACTAAAGAAATTGTTCACGACTTTTATTAGACCAAAGCTGGAATATGCAGCGGTTGTGTGGTGCCCATATCTTAAGAAGCACATCAACAAACTGGAAAAGGTGCAAAGACACTACTAAGTGGCTCCCAGAACTGAAGGGCAAGAGCTATGAGGAGAGGTTAGAGGCATTAAATATGCAAAAACTAGAAGATAGAAGAAAAAGAGGCGATATGATCACTACGTACAAAATAGTAACAGGAATTGATAAAATCGACAGGGAAGATTTCCTGAGACCTGGAACTTCAAGAACAAGAGGTCATAGATTTAAACTAGCTAAACACAGATGCCGAAGAAACGTAAGAAAATTCACCTTCGCAAATAGAGTGGTAGACGGTTGGAACAAGTTAAGTGAGAAGGTGGTGGAGGCCAAGACCGTCAGTAGTTTCAAAGCGTTATATGACAGAGTGCTGGGAAGACGGGACACCACGAGCGTAGCTCTCATCCTGTAACTACACTTAGGTAATTACACTTAGGTAATTACAATAAACTCAGCGCAGCATGGTGGTTAACTGTGCAACACATCATATGATGTGTTGAGTAACTTACCCAAAATTGCGCATCACATCATATGATGTGTTGGCGTACTATGCAACATTTAAACGACCCGCGGATACACAGGGTTCACCTCTTCTTCATCAGGGCTCTTGTAAACAGACGCCATTTTTCTGGGGGAGCCCCTTCGGCTTTCCGGAGCTTACTAGGCTGATATGCTAATGTCAGACTTTGGCATCAGTCATATGTATGGAATTCTATGGGCCTACTGGGGACCACAAGCCAGAACCTGGCCCCCTCAGAAGAGGCAAGGGGAGCAGTGACCTATAGAAACCCCATGTGGTTGGAAGCATGCTATGTCTGCCATCGACCGGGTCAGGCACCCAGAAAGATAAGCATCCCAAAACAAACCCCCTATTCTGGTGAAAATATTGCTACCAAAAGCCGAACAAGTGGATAGAACTCCCCTAAACGAAACCAGCAAACGATCATGATGTCACACGTCATTGTGTTTCTGTCTGTGCAGCTTCCCCCTCCCCGGGAGGAGGAAAGGGGGTGCCCCAGACCCCACACACCAGCTATCCACCCTTTAGTTCTTAGGCTGATGCTAGAGGCTCCGGTCATGTGCTCTGGCTCCAGACATAGTTTCAGCACTGTGTTTTGAGTGTGGGGCTGTCTTCTAGGGGTGCGAGAGCCAGAAGTTATTCTCCAGTACTCGGGCTGCATGCGCCTAGGGTTCCCTTCCCTATTTTCCCTGTAAGTACTTCTCTAACACCTGATTCCTCTATTTACCTCACAGTAAATAAGTTTCTGTGAGGTCCTGTTCCTGTCATCTAGTGTGAGTTGCATTCCAGTGTATGGTCAGTTGTAGTTAAGATATGATATCAGTGAGCTTAAGTGTTTAAAGTTTGTGAAACACATGAAATGTGGAGTATATGTGTATGCATAACATTGCCAAGAACACGGTAGATCCATGGTATAATTCAGTATTTTATACTATACGTATAATATTCATATTCTGATCCGCTCACTCCAAAATTTGTGTAGCTGCAATGTGTAGATGTTTGTAGATATTTGGCCTCCATCTGTATATCAAAGGAAGGATGTTCTATATATATCTAAATCTTCATCTATTAATGTTCTATCTCTACAGGTTCATGAAGTGTCACTCCCGGTATTTTGCCTTCGACATGATGTTGATGGTATCTTATGGCAGCCAAGTGGAGTTGACACCTTCACTCATGTAGCCACCTTCAATGCGTTTGGTTACGTGAAGGCCTCCAAGACCATGGCAAAATTTACTTGTTCTTCTGCAGGTGAGCTCTGATGTTATTCTTTTCTGTACTGTATATGTTTTGTAGGTCTTCCTTGATGGGTGCCTGATGCTAACCACCTGGATATAGCTCTATATACGTCACATCAGGCTTTGCAAATTATTAAAAGCCTACCAGGAAACAGATGGGACAACATGGTCCCTCCAGACATATGTGCAGAAAGCAGGGGGGTGCTGGATCTCCTTAACTTGAGAAATAAGCCATCAGAATGGTTGAATAAGAAATAGCAAGGAAGATGTAAACAACTATGAAAATGGATCAAAGAGCAGTATGGTCATTTACAGGCTGAAAGTAAAAAAAATAGAAACGTGAAAACCGCTGACCGGAGGGAGGGAGGGAGGGAGGGTTACCGGGAAGCCTCCAGGTCTCGGCCAGAAAATGGGGTTTCATTATATTCAACCCTGGTTTCTGAGGGGAGCCCATTCGGGTCCCTGGAGCTACTTAACCAAAGATAAAACAAGAGTGACTTACCTGGGAGGCGGTTGCCACTCGCTCTTCAACTCGAAGTCAAGACAACTGTTTGCAACTGCTGACCTAATTCGACACATGTCCGACTAGGGCAAGAACATTGACTAGGTAGCGAGCGGCCAGGAACATTGACTAGGTAGCTAGTGGCCAGGAACATTGTCTAGCTAGTGAGCAGCCAGGAACATTGACTAGGTTCTCGGCCACCGAGGCCGTGGCGCACAGGTAACAGCGAAGAGCCGCAACCGGACACAACACATGATGCACGCCGGCTGAACCAACCAAGCATCATCAACCCAAGGACCCCCTCCCGAAAGCAGCAGTCTCATTCTTTGCCAGAAAACAAGGAAACGGCTGCAAACGGACAAACCTACCACCAGGACCAAAAGAGCAAAAACCTCTGTACCGGAAGAGAGCATGAAGCTACCCAAGCCGAACCCCAGAGGCCAATGTCAACAGGAAAAAAAGAGCCTTCGGAAAACAATCTTGACCCGAAGGGGCCACAGCAAACTGAGAAGAGAGAAAAGAGAGCACCCAGTCCAACCACCAGGATGACTCAGGCAGCGCATGAGCAGGCCGGAGGTGAAACATCGCACGAGGCACCTTGCGGAACATAACAGAAGTAACATTCCTCCCAAACGCAATGTGAAGCAGCTCTGCCAGCGCTGCATGATAGGAAGTGACAGTATTTGGCTTAAGATGATGGTCCTGAAACAACAAAAAAAGGAAGGAAACAACCATGCCATGAAACTTGATCATACTAGCCACCATACTGCTCACCATACAAGTGGTGATAGACCCGCATCAGAAGACCAGACGTGAAAACTTGAGAAGATTGAAGCAGCTACATAACGGTCTGGCCCGATCTGCTGAAAGAGGCGGAGCCGTAGGAAGACCATTGGGTTCGGACACCGAACAAGCAGCGCCTGAAACCGAGGATGGGCTGGCCACCAAAGGTCCAAGAAGACTACTTTCCCTTGGTAAGTCTCCAAGCAAGCCAGGACCTGGAGCAGCCGTGAAACTTGGGCGGGTGGGGGGGGGGAGAAGAGGTACAGGTAACCCCAGTCCTGCCTGAAGGCATCGACCCCGATGGCCTCGCAGTCGAGGTAAAGGCACCACATATACCAGGAGATGCCTCAACTATGTCGACGGGATAAGGTACATCTCCTGGAGCCTGTACATTCAGCAGAGCCAACTGAATGAGTCGGCGTCAACCATCCATTCTGTGGATAGTGGAATGAACCGGGGACAGGCTGTCTGCTAGGATGTTGGACACCCAATGAACTTGAACAGCCAGGAGAGCCCAACCCTGAGAAAGAGCAGACGAGTCACCCGAAACTACCAGCTCCAAAGAGCCAAGGACTGCATCAAACCCCCACGGTTCAAGCAATGAACCACCAGAGAGCAGTCCGAATGGAGCCAGATCGTCGATCTGCGAGTGACCCGAACCCTCCAAAGCAACAACCACACCGCTGCAAACTCCACGCACCATGCTGTGGGGCCCGATAAAAGGACGAACCCCACCGCCCCTGACCGGCCTGGTGAGCACTGGTCACAAAGCCCCAGCCAAGAGACGACACGTCCGTGAACACATCGAGTGAGGGCACTGGTAGGCACCAAGATACTGAACTCCACAAAAACCTGAAGTGGAAGCCGGCGACACAGCAGCCGACATATTAACACTTCCGCTCGGGCATGACGCAGCATTGCGTCATCCGTTTACTGGCGGTGCTGCCGGGCATGATGCAGCATTGCGTCATCCGTTTACTGCAGGTGCTTCCGGGCATGACGCAGCATTGCGTCATCCACTTTAAATAATCGCCAAAAATCAGGTTTTTATCTGATTTTTTTGGGACTGGTTTTAAAATGCGCGCCTATGTCTTCCCTACACGCCTATGTCATATTCAACACACAATAGTACAAACATTTGTGGACAGGAATTGGGAGTTTTGCTGGAAGGCGTCTGGGTGCTCACTCGCAGCTAACGTGGCCCGTCTTCAACTCGTCGGCGGTTGGAGCGTGACCAGGTTTTTATTTTATATGCTATTGTTCCTCTAGAGAATTTCATTGCGAACCCATTGAGACCAAAATGAAAGACCTAGGACGAAAATTGAGGTGACCAGAGTGAAAATAGTGAAAACATTTTATCTCTTTCGCGCGCTCCTGGGTAACTCGTTCGCACTTTCTCTGTTTGCTGCGGGTAATTAGCCAGGCTTTTGGAGTTTATATGCATTTAGTGCTGTAGAGAATTCTATTGCGAACACAATGATATCAAATTTAATCTCGTAGAACGAGAATTGAGGTGACAAAGTTGAAGAGAGTATACACTTTACGGAATTAACGGGTGCTCCCTTGACACGCCGGGACCCACTACGCACAGTTGAGAGGTGGCGCGCGGGGTGAGCGAAAGTGTTAAGGCACCCGGAAGCTGAACCCAGCGATTGCGAGAAAGGTGGAAGGGACGTTCCCGAAAGAACCACAACAGCCGACGAAGCCAAACCCGCCCGGCAGGTAAACCAACACGGCAAAGTTCAGACTCCCGCACAAACCCTCGAGCAACCGCCGCATGACCCGGCGCCCCCTCCAGAAACAGGCAAAGGCGGGACCGCAGCAGCAGCAGAGCCACCGGAGGGAGAGGCAAGGAAGCTGTCCGAGAGTCCCGCACAAGACCTAGCCAAGACCAAACCTGAGAGGGAACCAGATGGGACTTCATCCAGTTCACCACTAACTCGAACCCGGAAAGCTGGGAAAGAACGAAATCTCTGGCGAGCAGAAACGAGGACTGGCTGGGAGCCCATACCAGGCAGTTGTTCAGGTAGGCCAGACCCCGAACCCCTAAGAGACGAAGTTGGGGCCACCACGACCGGGTAAACGGTGTAAAAATGCGAGGTGCCAGATTCAAGCCGAAAGGAAACCAACAAAAGCCGTAAGCCTGACTCCCCACAACAAAAACGAACCAGTCCCTGAATGCCGGATGAATTGGGACGTGCCAATACGCATTCCGGAGGTCCAGGGACACCTGCCAAGCACCTGGCTCCTAAAGAAGCCGGACCTGGGACAGAGTAGTCATCTGAAAGAAAGGGCAATAGACCTAGGGGTTCAGATGGGACAAGTCTAGAATGAACCACAGGTCCGCGCAGCTCTGTTTCGGAACCGGAAACAGGTGGGAAACCCAGCTGAGGAACGAGGATATTTCGACCACGCCCAAGCGAACCCGCTCCACGATGACCAACAGAGTGCAGGAGAAGAGGCCTGCCCCCTCCTCTCCTCCCCCCAAAGGAAGAGGGGTGACCCAACACCACCGCAGGCCACAAGAAAAGACTCAAAAAGCTCACAGATCGTGGAACCAGGTGTGAGTAAACAGTGCAAGCCTCCTCCCCATCGCCTGGTCAATGGAACGAACTGCGAAATGGCCGAAGCCCCTTACGAGAAGTCGACTTAACAAGCAGAGCGGTCACCACGCCAACCAGTCGTCGTCAGTTTGGAAGGCTCCGCCGGCTTTGAATCTGGCACCACTGGCCTACCACAGTGGCAGGAACTACAAGCCTTGGCACGACCCTTCCAGGAAGACCACCCACGGACCCCCTGGAGAACCAACAAGTCCGACATGGGATGACTACTAGAAGAAGACGCCTGCAGATACTGCACCACTGCAGACTCTGCAAGCAGCAAAGGGTAAAAAGGCATAGAGAACGTAAGAGCCAGGGGCCCAAGCGGATTCAAAGGACTGAGCGAGCACCGCCTGCCAGCACCTTTGACGAAAAAGAAAAGAAAAGAGACACTGCTTCCCACAGGATCGGCACAAACAGCTTCAACAGAGCAGTCGATGCCCGCACTGCCGAGACCAGCGCACCAGACCCAGGATCAGCCCCGAATGCCTCGACGTCCTCAAGCCAATCCAATGATAGCTGGAGTAGGGAAAAGAAATGCAAGACTGAAGCCAAATGGCCATGGGCGCACAAGTCCTCGTCAACCAGAGCAGCCAAAAGAAAGGGTAACCTGCACGTGAAGCTATACCAGGCCAACATCCCAAGGAAGGGCAGGGGCGAGGAAACACGCATTGAGGCACTCAAACTCGCCCCCAAGGTAAACCTGAACAACTGTAAGGGCATCTCACCACTCCAACGTGCGGGACCGACAGAATGTATGCCATGCCCCCAACAAACAGATAAATCAGTCTGCCAACCAGGACAACTCTGGAACCTTGTAATGCACCCAGTAAGGAGAAGAAGAACCGATCTCAAAAAAAGGCAGGATACATTATCGAGAAAAAGTACTGGAGCAAGCACGGTACCCTGGAGGACTGAGCTCTTCTGGTTGATGGGCTGGACTTTATTTTGTTGACAATTACACATTAGGTTCTGTTAGTCAGGAAATTGTAGATCCATCTGCCTATTTTTCCGGTAATTCGTTTTGACCGCATTTTATGTGCAATAACACCATAGTCACATTTAACAAAGGCTTTTGTGAAATCTGTGTAAATTACATCAGCATTTTGTTTGTCTTCCATAGCATCTAATGCCATATCATAGTGATCCAGCAACTGCAACAGGCAAGAGCGCCCTGTTCTGAAACCATGTTGTCCGGGATTATGGAGATGCTGTGATTCCATGTATTTTGTGATCTTACTTCTTAGCACTCTCTCAAAAATTTTTATGATGTGCGATGTTAGTGCTATCGGTCTGTAATTATTTGCCTCTGCCTTATTTCCTCCTTTATGGAGTGGTGCTATCTCTGCTGTTTTTAGTATGCCAGGGATAATGCCAGTATCTAGGCTTTGTCTCCACAGAATGTGAAGGGCCTGCGATAGTGGTTTTTTACAGTTCTTGATGAATATGGAGTTCCAAGAATCCGGGCCTGGTGCAGAGTGCATAGGCATATTGTTTATGGCTTCTTCAAAATCCAGTGGGGATAGGGTGATGTCTGATATGTGATTTGATGTTGGTATCATATCCATGAAAAATTCATTTGGGTTATCAATCTTTAGTGTGTTTAGGTGTTTAGTGGCTCGCTGAAAACAGTCGTACTGCTTCCTTAGTAACTCGCTCATTTCTTTGTTGTCATCGGTGAAAGTTCCATCTCTCTTTCGCTGGGGCCCGATACTAGATGTGGTTTTTGGTCTTGATTTTGCATAGGAGAAAAAATATTTTGGATTTCTCTCTATTTCACTGATGGCCTTTGCTCTCTTTGCCTCTCCTGGGTTTTGTATGATTCTTGTAGCTTGAGTTCAATTGTTTCTATTTCTCTACCTAATCTTCTTCGCCGTTCTTGAGATAGGATGTGACACTCAAGTTGTTCCACGATTCGTTTTCTTCGCCTATAGAGGGAACGACGTTCCCGTTCCAATCTGCATCTCTTTCTCTTTTTTCTTAGGCGTATGCAGTTTGAACATATTTCTAGTGCTACTGAGCTAGTTTTTCCAGGCACTGGTTCAGGTTTGCATTTTCTAGCTCTTCTTCCCAGTTTATTTCTGTGAAGTCCTGGTTTATTTGCTCCCAGTTTATCTGTTTATTATTGAAGTTGAATTTGCTGAAATCTCCTCCACTGGGAATCTGGACTGGTTTTGAAGGTCTATTCCCCATGCTTGTCAGAACTTCAATTAAGTTGTGATCTGAGTAACAGGTATTTGTAATCATTATGTTCCTGATCAATTCATCATTATTAGTGAAAATGAAGTCCAGCATGTTCTCCTTCCTAGTTAGTTCTACTATTTGCTGGTTTAAATCAAACCTGTCGCACATCCGTAGCAGGTCATTTGCATGTGCCTGTTCATTTAGGCTACTTCCAGGTATTCTTTCTGATATTACTGTATTAGCCAGGTGCTTCCATTTCAGGTGCCGTAGGTTGAAGTCCCCAAGCAGGATGATGTTTGGGGCTGGATTTGTGAGGTTTTCCAAGCAGTGTTCTATTTTCATTAGTTGGTCTTTAAACTGCTGAGGGTTTGCCTCTGATGACTTATTATATACAAGGACAATAACTACATTTAGGATCTCTATTTTGATTATCAGCACTTCCACCATATCATTTGAGGTGTTTAGCCAACCCGTCCTCTTAAAAATAACGTCACTTTTTGCTCGTATGCGCGTTATGGCCGAATTTGGACGTAATTTGAAATGAAATCGACTCACAAAAGTGACGTACTGTCCCGTTTTCTGTTTGAGTCGTCCGGCTTACTCAGCAAGCTTAGAAGAGGAAACTTTCCTTTAACGTTTTTCATAATGTTTTGAAACTTTATGAGAATTTCCTGCCCACCTAACTCTCAGAGGATCCTTAACTTACTGTTGTTGAAAAAAAAAATCCCAAATTTATTTTCATTTTTTTTTCATTTTCAAATTACGTTCATATTCGGCCATACGGGCAAACGGCCAAATGCGACGTTATTTTTAAGAGGACAGGTTGGTTTAGCAGCTCAGTACAGATGAGTGTGTCTTTTGATGTGGAGGCTGACCCCACCCTGTAGCCGGTGTTTCCTATCACATCTGAAAAGATTGTATTCTGAGATCCATATTTCACCATCATGGTAGTCCTTTGTGTGAGTTTCCATTAGGGCTGCAAACACTGCATTTGCCTCATGAAGGAGACCATCTATGAAATGAACTTTGTTGGATTTGCGTGTTTTTATACCCTGGATATTGGGAAATATAAATGATGTTATCGTGTTAGTGGAAGTGCTGGATGCTTTACATGCTTTACTTGGTGTTAATATCTAAGGCTCTGGTAAGGAGGCCACTGTGTTTGCGTCCTCTCTAGCATTTGACCGAGTTGTGGTAGAGTCTGGTCATTTTTAGCCATTCTTCTCCTCCTCCTCTTGCTAAAAAATTATCCCGGTCGATGGAGTTGTAGCTGTTTGATAGTGGCAGTCTGTCGGTTTTATTCGCCTGGTGCCTCTTAAATGAAAAACTGGACATTCACATTGAACACTCTTTCCTGTCTAAAGAGTTCTTGGAAATTTCTGGGTGAAATAATTCACAGCTTTTGGTACATTTACCTGTATTGAGGAGGTTTTTTGCACTTTCTAGGGTGTTCGTACTTACATACAGTATTCCATTTGTTCTTCCGATATCCCATGTTTACAGTACCCCATTTGTAATCCAACAGATTTTGGGTCCTTGTTTTGTTTGTTTCCCTTTGCCAGGGACCTCACTCTGCTCTATCATCCACGACGCTGTGCTCTGCTCTGGGCCTGCAACTCCGCGCTCTGCTCAGGCGTCCACGACTCCGCGCTCTGCTCAGGCGTCCCCGCCTCCGCGCTCTGCTCAGGCTTCCCCGACTCCGCGCTCTGCTCAGGCGTCCCGACTCCGCGCTCTGCTCAGGCGTCCCCGACTCCGCGCTCTGCTCAGGCGTCCCCGACTCCGCGCTCTGCTCAGGCGTCCCCGACNCAGGCCGGAGTTGCCACAAAGAGATAATTACCTAATTATTTCAATATGTCTGATTGATTTTTCGTAGCTTTTTTGCTGTAATATTATTCAATAATGTGTAGTGTGATATATTTATATAATAAAATGAGTGAATCATCGCTGTACTCAAAAATATGGTGTGCATATTGTTGATTCAATTATGTTCATCAGTGAACAAATACTTTGTCGGTTATTACACTATATACACAGGTTGTATATAAGTATCTGCATGTTTTGTTCATCATAACGAACCACTAAGTTGCTATTATGAGTCAAAAAGTAACAAGGAGTGACCGCCGTGTAACAGTCAGCCACTCACGCCCTCCCCCAAGTCACCTGACTCAACCACATTCTCCTCCCACAATACTGTTTTTGCTTTTATTCACTATATACAGACGCTATATATAAGTATCTACATTCGTGTTCACCATAACGATCCACTAAGTTGGTATGCTGAGTGGCAGTGGCAGTGGCAGCCCGCCACTGGCTGCCACTCCCTCCCTCACTTCATCTGACTTGCCACCATTCTCCACCCACCATACTGTTTTTGCTTTTATATACAGAGGTTATATATAAGTATTTACATGTTTTGTTCACCATAACTGTACATCTAAGCTTGTATGGTGAGCAAAAGCACAAAGACGTAGGACCTCACAGTCAGCTGATGGCTGCCGCCCTCAAGGCCAGACGCACTAATATTTCTCCTCCAACAATACTGCTTGCGGTGTTATTACGCTATATACACACATTATATATAAATATCTACTTGTTTTATTCACCATACTTGTACAAGTAAACTGGTATGGTGCCCAAAGACCATCGTGGTCATCAGTAAACAACATGTTAAGTCCTCCAGACAACGCTCCTCCCTCACCAAAATGGCGGCTCCCAACCTACTCCTCTTGCTGTTTATACCCTCTATACACACGTTATATATAAGTATCTACATTTGTGTTCACCATAGCAAACCACTAAGCTGGTATGGTGAGTGCAATCAATAAAAGGTGGCCACACACAGTCAGAAAACATCGCCACAATCCTCCCTCCCACAGCATTACTCCTCCCTCCATGGCACACAGCGCTAAATATCACCACAATCCCTGCTATTATCAGAACCCTGGTCAGTTTTATCACAGTCAGGGGTCTTCTGTAATAATATTATAGCTACATAATAGCATGAACAAGTATATTATGGCATTTTTAGGCGATGCTGTGGTCACAAGCTGAACAGCAGTGCTGTGAGCTCATGCTGCGTGCATCAGGCTTGGTAGCTTACTCAATACTGAGGCCCCTAACACCCGGAAATTTGGCCCACAATTTTTTTTTTAAATGGCGTCTGTTTACAAGAGCCCTGATGAAGGTGTGGTGAACCCCGTGTATCCGCGTGCCGTTTAAATCTTGCATAGTACTCCAAAGCATCATATGATGCGATGCGCAATTTACTGCAAGTCGGTCAAAGCATCATATGATGCGATGCGCAATTGAAGGGTTAAAGAACATAAGGGTCATAATATTGGTGAAGTGAGGCGCAGGAAGGACCTAACACAAAGGTCGGATGTAAGTGATACTGCTCCTGTGAGGATAATACAACGAGCGTATCCAATTGTAGCTCTGAACACCACCCTTGCCCCACCAATGTTATCTCCAATTTATATAGATACATAGATGAATCGTTTTCTGCGTTCAATGATGATGCATCTGATACAAGTAGCATAGATGAACAGTGTTAGCGGTTTCCATGGGTATGTTTTTCATAGATATTTTCAAGAATACCTGAATCTCTTGCAGACTGACGGACACTTTTTGAGGCTAGCTGAATCTAGTCCTCACTGATGGACACACTTTGAGGCTAGCTGAATCTCTTTCTGAATGATGGACACTCTTTGAGGCTAGCTGAACCTCTTCCTGTGTGGGACCATACAAAGCGATCTTTTCAAGACTACCTTACAAATTGATCTTTTCCTATAATCTTTTCAATACTACCTTATGCTTTACAAGCTTGGCTACATACAACCTACAAGTACTAAAGCCAAGGGTGTATGTGAGTGTGTTATTTGCAAGCACACAGAACGAAGAAACATGTAGCAAAAATCTATCTGTACCTGGTGCAACGAGAACGAAGTCTCGCTTTGCACCATGGACTATTTCGTTGATTATTACTCACTTCCGAAGTACTGAGTGTGTAATACAGTGTGTAATACAGTGTGTTACTGTGTAAATAGTGTGTGAAACTGTACATATTGTAATTTTAGTGAATTTTTAACAATTAATATTGCGACTATAAACATTTATTGTGGACACATTACTGACACATGTATCACAGTTCCATGGAACTTTATGAACATTCTACTGTATACATATTGTAAAGGACACAAATATGCATCATATACGATAAAAAAAAACGCATTGGAAATACATGGAACAAATAATTGAAAATATATTTGTGGCAACACCCGGTGCTTGAATGGCCCACGCGACTGTGTCTGGGAGCTTCACGCACGGGCGACCAGCCCCTGATGAAATCACAGCACACCTTGTCCACGTAACCCACAGCCAAAATAAGTGGGATTTGGTATTTATTTTTACATAGACATGTTCAGGGAAGGGAATTTATCATTTTACGAAGAAAAAAATAATTTTTTGGGAACACTTTATTTCATGCGCACAAAGGGAATTTCACAAGAAGAAGAAAATATACTCTTAAATATACCATGGAAGAAGAAAATATACTCTTAAAAATAGCTTTGGAAGAAGTTAGAGCAAATTTAAACATAAATGATTACAATAGGCTAGGCAAGGAAATTCAAGAGGAGAAACAGCTTTTGTCAGCACAGATGGAGGAAGTTACACAGGGAATAGAACAGTGCAAGAAAGATATGCAACTCACCTATGCACAAGTGGCCAAGGAGAAGGAAAGAATTGAAGCAGCAGTAAAGGAAGCCCAACACTGCAGCAACCAAGATAAAACAAACATTAGGCTGGAAGTGAGAAAGGAATTGGCATCTAACCCGAGGTTGGTGCAAAACACAGTTGATCGGAGTAAGTCCCTGATCATTTTTGGCTGCAAAGAAAAGGAGATAACATCTAGGTCAGAAAGAGCTGTAGAAGAAGCAAAAGTAGTAGATAAAATTGTTGGCCTCGTGGAAGATCTTACAACCATAGAGAATGTGTGTGACTACAGGAGAATAGGCAGATATGTAGTATTTGACATTCAGTACCTTCCTCCCTTGGGTAAAAGTGACCATGTCTTTTTGGGAATAAAGTATGCAATGCGTTATAATCTGGAAGAAAATAAGGAGGATGAAGCAGTTGAAAAACCTTACTTCAAGAGAGGACATTATGGCAACCTTAGAAATTTTTTTAGTGAGTATAATTGGACAGACTTGTTGCTAGGCAAGGAAGTGAATGAGATGTATGTCAAGTTTTGTGAAATATATGATAAAGGCACAAACAAATTTATACCAAAACAGAGATGCAGAACTAGGAAACAGGATTGGTTCAATAGGAATTGCGAGAGGGCCAGAGACCAAAAGACACAAAAATGGAATCAATACAGGAAGAGGCCAAACCCCCA
This sequence comes from Procambarus virginalis, assembly GCA_020271785.1. Lineage (NCBI taxonomy): Eukaryota > Metazoa > Arthropoda > Malacostraca > Decapoda > Cambaridae > Procambarus > Procambarus virginalis. The sequence goes on from WNGS01006668.1 coordinate 89,335, forward strand.
AACATACCAACGATACAAAGATGCGAGAAACAACTACACAGCAGTGAGGAGAGAGGCAGAAAGAAATTTTGAAAAAGGGATTGCAGACAAATGTAAAACAGAACCAGGTCTATTCTATAAATTCATAAACAACAAATTGCAGGTAAAGGATAATATTCAGAGGTTGATAATGGGAAATAGATTCACGGAAAATGAAAAGGAAATGTGTGAAACACTAAACGAAAAGTTCCAAAGTGTGTTTGTACAAAATGAAATCTTTAGGGAACCAGACACAATAAGAATTCCAGAGAACAACATAGAGCACATAGAGGTGACTAGAGACGAAGTGGAAAAAATGCTCAAGGAGCTAAGTAAGAACAAGGCAGTTGGTCCAGATGGAGTTTCACCATGGGTTCTGAGAGAATGTGCACCTGAGCTCAGCATTCCACTTCAGCTGATTTTTCAGGCATCCCTGTTTACAGGAGTTGTAGCTGATGTGTGGAAAAAGGCTAACATAGTTCCAATCTACAAAAGTGGAAGCAGGGAAGACCCCCTTAATTATAGACCTGTATCATTGACAAGTGTAATAGTCAAAATATTGGAAAAATAATTAAAACTAAATGGGTAGAACACCTGGAGAGAAATGATATAATATCAGACCGACAGTATGGTTTTCGATCTGGAAGATCCTGTGTAACGAACTTACTCAGTTTCTATGATCGAGCAACAGAGATTTTACAGGAAAGAGATGGTTGGGTTGACTGCATCTATCTGGACCTAAAAAAGGCTTTCGACAGAGTTCCCCATAAGAGGTTGTTCTGGAAACTGGAACATATTGGAGGGGTGACAGGTAAGCTACTAACATGGATGAAAAATTTCCTAACTGACAGAAAAATGAGGGCCGTAATCAGAGGCAAGGTATCGGATTGGAGGAATGTCACGAGTGGAGTACCACAGGGTTCAGTTCTTGCACCGGTAATGTTCATTGTATACATAAACAATCTACCAGAGGGATTACAGAATTACATGAACATGTTTGCTGATGATGCTAAGATAATAGGGAAGATAAGAAACCTAGATGATTGTCATGCCCTTCAAGAAGACCTGGACAAAATAAGTATATGGAGCAATACTTGGCAAATGGAATTTAATGTGAATAAATGCCATGTTATGGAATGTGGAATTGGAGAACATAGACCCCACACAACCTATAAATTATGTGAGAAATCTTTAAAGAATTCTGACAAAGAAAGGGATCTAGGGGTGGTTCTAGATAGAAAACTGTCACCTGAGGATCACATTAAGAACATTGTGCGAGGAGCCTATGCTATACTTTCTAACCTAAGAATTGCTTTTAAATACATGGATGGCAAAATACTAAAGAAATTGTTCACGACTTTTATTAGACCAAACTGGAATATGCAGCGGTTGTGTGGTGCCCATATCTTATGAAGCACATCAACAAACTGGAAAAGGTGCAAAGACATGCTACTAAGTGGCTCCCAGAACTGAAGGGCAAGAGCTATGAGGAGAGGTTAGAGGCATTAAATATGCAAAAACTAGAAGATAGAAGAAAAAGAGGCGATATGATCACTACGTACAAAATAGTAACAGGAATTGATAAATCGACAGGGAAGATTTCCTGAGACCTGGAACTTCAAGAACAAGAGGTCATAGATTTAAACTAGCTAAACACAGATGCCGAAGAAACGTAAGAAAATTCACCTTCGCAAATAGAGTGGTAGACGGTTGGAACAAGTTAAGTGAGAAGGTGGGGGAGGCCAAGACCGTCAGTAGTTTCAAAGCGTTATATGACAGAGTGCTGGGAAGACGGGACACCACGAGCGTAGCTCTCATCCTGTAACTACACTTAGGTAATTACACTTAGGTAATTACAATAAACTCAGCGCAGCATGGTGGTTAACTGCGCAACACATCATATGATGTGTTGAGTAACTTACCCAAAATTGCGCATCACATCATATGATGTGTTGGCGTACTATGCAACATTTAAACGGCCCGCGGATACACAGGGTTCACCTCTTCTTCATCAGGGCTCTTGTAAACAGACGCCATTTTTCTGGGGGAGCCCCTTCGGCTTTCCGGAGCTTACTAGGCTGATATGCTAATGTCAGACTTTGGCATCAGTCCTGGTTGATACCTGGTTGATGGGGTTCTGGGAGTTCTTCTACTCCCCAAGCCCGGCCCGAGGCCAGGCTCGACTTGTGAGAGTTTGATCCACCAGGCTGTTGCTTGGAGCGGCCCGCAGAGCCACATACCCACCACAGCCCGGCTGATCCGGGACTTCTCTTAGGAAACAGTCCAGTTTTCTCTTGAAGATGTCCACGGTTGTTCCGGCAATATTTCTTATAGTCGCTGGGAGGACGTTGAACAACCGCGGACCTCTGATGTTTATACAGTGTTCTCTGATTGTGCCTATGGCACCTCTGCTCTTCACTGGTTCAATCTTGCATTTTCTTCCATATCGTTCACTCCAGTACGTTGTTATTTTACTGTGTAGATTTGGGACCTGGCCCTCCAGTATTTTCCACGTGTATATTATTTGGTATCTCTCTCGTCTCCTTTCTAGAGAGTACATTTGGAGAGCTTTGAGACGATCCCAATAATTTAGGTGTTTTATCTCGTCTATGCGTGCCGTATATGTTCTCTGTATTCCCTCTATTTCAGCAATCTCTCCTGCTCTGAAGGGGGAAGTGAGTACTGAGCAGTATTCGAGACGGGACAACACAAGTGACTTGAAGAGTACAACCATTGTGATGGGATCCCTGGATTTGAAAGTTCTCGTAATCCATCCGATCATTTTTCTGGCTGATGCGATATTTGCTTGGTTATGCTCCCTAAACGTTAGATCGTCGGACATCATTATTCCCAAATCCTTGACATGCTGTTTTTCTACTATGGGAAGATTTGATTGTGTTTTGTACCCTGTATTATGTTTCAGATCCTCATTTTTGCCGTACCTGAGTACCTGAAATTTATCACTGTTAAACATCATATTATTTTCTGCTGCCCAATCGAAAACTTTGTTGACATCTGTTTGTAGTTTTTCAATGTCTTCAGCAGAGGTAATTTTCATGCTGATTTTTGTGTCATCTGCGAAGGATGACACGAAGCTGTGACGTGTATTTTTGTCTATATCAGATATGAGAATAAGGAACAGTAGCGGTGCAAGGACTGTACCTTGAGGTACAGAGCTTTTAACATCGCTTGGACTCGATTTTATCTGATTGACTGTTACTCTTTGTGTTCTGTTCGACAGGAAATTGAGTATCCAGCGTCCTACTTTTCCAGTTATTCCCATTGACCTCATTTTGTGAGCTATCACCCCATGGTCACATTTGTCGAAAGCCTTTGCAAAGTCTGTGTATACAACATCTGCATTTTGCTTTTCTTCTAGGGCTTCTGTGATTTTGTCATAGTGGTTGAGTAACTGTGACAGACAGGATCTTCCCGCTCTAAATCCATGTTGTCCTGGATTGTGCAATTCATTGTTTTCCATAAAACTAGAAATTTGATTCCTAATCACTCTTTCAAACACTTTTATTATGTGTGATGTTAGTGCAACTGGCCTATAATTTTTTGCCAAGGCTTTACTCCCCCCCTTGTGCAACGGAGCTATATCTGCAGATTTAAGTGCTGCTGGTATCTCCCCTGTATCCAGGCTCTTTCTCCATATTACGCTGAGTGCTCTCGCTACTGGTACTTTACATTTCTTTATGAATATTGAATTCCATGAGTCAGGCCCAGGGGCTGAGTGCATGGGCATATTGTCAATTTCTCTTTCAAAGTCTTCCGAGTTTGTGGTAATATCCGTTATATTATCTGCAGCTTGAATGTCATTCATAAAGAAGCTGTCTGGGTCATCAACTTTCATGTTGTTAATTGGTGTGCTAAACATAGCCTCATACTGGCTTCTTAGAATTTCACTAATCTCTTTGTTGTCCTCTGTGTACGTACCTTCATTTGTAATTAACGGTCCAATACTGGTCGAGGTTTTGGATTTTGATTTAGCGTATGTGAAAAAATATTTCGGATTTTTCCTTATCTCTTGTATAGCTCTCTGTTCCAATTCCATTTCCTCAGACTCATATGATCGCTTCAACGTTTGTTCGATTTCTTCGATCTCCCTGCTTAGGCTTATTTTCCTTGCTTGTGATAGTTGTGTCTGCCGAAGCATTTCCGTATTTTTTTCCTTCTCCTGTACAGTCGTCTGCGTTCTCTTTCTAGAGTGTTCCTCTTTCTGCCCCTCCTCACCGGCACGTGCTTCAAGCAGACCTTGTAAGCTTCAGCTGTCAGTTGAGCTATTCCCTGTGTGGGAGTTTTGTCGCTTAAGACCGTCTCCCATTGAATGGTTGAAAGGTCCACATTTATTTTTTCCCAGTCAATCCTCTTATTGTTGAAATTGAATTGATTGAATATTCCTTCTCGCTTGTTGGGTCTCTTAGATCTACTACCGTTATTTATGCTAGTTCGCACTTCAATGAGCTTATGGTCTGAGTATGAAGTATCTGAGATTGTTATGTCTCTGATTAGTTCATCATTGTTTGTGAATAACAAGTCTAGTGTGTTTTCGTTCCTAGTTGGTTCTGTAATCTGTTGATTGAGCGAGAATTTGTCACAGAATCTCAAAAGTTCTCTGACCTGTGGCTGGTTATTTCCCGGGTCATTCCCTGCTATGATATTTGTGTTTGCCATTCTCCATCTTAGACTCGGTAAATTGAAATCTCCAAGGAAGATAATATCTGGAGCTGGGTTTGCTAGGTCATCAAGTATGTTCTCTATTTTGTGCATCTGCTCTGTGAATTCCTCAACCGTTGTATCTGGCGGTTTATATATTAAAATAATAATTAGGTTTAGTTTCTCTACCTTATTCCAAGTACCTCTACCACCTCATTAGTTGAGTTTAGTAGTTTCTGTGNTACAGTGGTACCTCGGAATACGAGTGTCCCTGTATACGAGTTTTTCGGAATACGAGCAGGATTTCCTCGGAAAATGTGTCTCGGAATGCGAGGGTTACCTCGGGACACGAGTTTGTTGATACGCCCAGGCTGACCTAGCGCGTGGTGGCCGCGTGGTGGCTGGGCGATCGTCGCCCCTCCGCCCGTCCGCCCCTCAGTTTACCATTGTCTCGCGCTCAGTGACTACCTCTCATCAATTCTTCGCGTGGATTTTCAGTGTATTGTTGGATTTTTGGTGATTTGACTATACAATTTGTTATTATATATCTCACCATGAGTCCCAAGAAAGCCAGTGGTAAGGATAAAGGCCAGAAAGCCCATGTGAGGATGACAATAGAGGAGAAACAAGAGATAATTCGGAAGCATGAGAACGGTACACGTGTTATTGAACTTTGTAGGCAGTACAACAAAGCCACATCAACAATATGCACTATACTTAAGAAGAAAAATGAGATTATGAGTGCTAAAGTGGCAAAAGGAGTAAGAACAATAACGAAACAAAGACCACAAATACTTGAAGAAGTGGAAAAGTTGTTATTAATTTGGATACACGACAAGGAGTTAAGGGGAGATAGTGTTTCGGAGGCCATTATTTGTGAGAAAGCCAGGGTATTGCACGAAGACCTTCTAAAGAAAACCCCTGGAACGAGTGATGCAGAGACGAAAGAGTTTAAGGCAAGCAGGGGCTGGTTTGAAAAATTTAGGAGGAGGAGTGGTATCCATAGTGTTACAAGGCATGGGGAGGCAGCCAGCGCAAACAAACCAGCCGCTGGACGATTTATTGAGGAATTTAAAGAGTTTGCAGAGGCTGAGGGATACCTACCGCAACAAGTGTTTAATTGTGACGAAACAGGACTGTTTTGGAAAAGAATGCCTAAGAGGACATACATTACCAAGGAGGAAAAATCCTTGCCCGGACACAAGCCTATGAAAGATAGGTTTACGCTTATGTTGTGTTCAAATGCGAGTGGCGATTTGAAAATTAAACCCTTACTAGTGTATCATTCTGAAAATCCAAGGGTTTTCAAACAGTATAAAGTGCAGAAAACCCATTTGTGTGTGATGTGGAGGTCTAATAAAAAAGCATGGGTGACTAGGCTTATTTTTTCGGAGTGGGTGAATGAAGTGCTGTGCCCTACCATAGAAAAATATCTGCAGGAGAAACATTTGCCACTCAAAGCCGTGCTTCTCCTCGACAATGCTCCTGCTCATCCTCGAGGCTTGCAAGATGATGTGTTGCCCCGATACAATAAATTCCTCACAGTTAAATTCCTTCCTCCTAACACCACTTCTTTAATTCAGCCTATGGACCAGAAAATCATAGCGAATTTTAAGAAACTTTATGAAAGGGCACTTTTCCGAAAATGTTTTGAAGTGACTGAAGCCACAAACCTCACCCTCAAAGAGTTCTGGAAAGACCATTTTAACATTTGTAGTGCTTTAAAACTCGTTGACAAAGCCTGGCAAGAACTGACTCAAAGAACCCTGATCTCTGGCTGGAGAAAATTGTGGCCTGAATGTGTGAGAGAGTTAGACTTTGAGGGGTTGAGCCTATAAATGATGCGCCTATTGTTGAGGAAATTGTTACTCTAGGCCAGCAAATGGGCTTGGAATTGGATAGTGATGATGTGGAGGAGTTGGTGGAAGAACACAACGAAGAACTGACCACCGAAGAACTCCAAGCCCTTCAACAGGAACAGCAAGACAACGCAGATGAAGATTCTTCAGTGGAGGAGGAGGAGGCAGCAGCGGATGTCCCTTCTGCAGTATTGAAGAAGGTGTGTCAGATGTGGGAAGAGATTCAAACAATTGTTGAAAAGACTCACCCAGAGAAAGCTGTAGTAGGCCGTTGCCTTAATCTTTTCAATGACAATGTGTTGCCTTACTACAGAGAGAGCTTGCGAAGAAGGGAAAAGCAAGCTTCCATGGACAGATATCTGGTGAGAAAATCGAGCAGTGAGCCTCAGCCAGGACCTAGTGGCACTCAGATAAAACGTCCCAGGGAGTGCACACCTGAAAGGTCCTCATTGCCTGATGTGATAATGGAAGGGGACTCCCCTTCCAAACAGTAACTCCTCTCCTCCTCCCCTCTCCTCACCATCTTCCATACGCCTACAGCATTCATCAGCAAGGTAAGTAATAACTTGAACATAGTTTTGTAGGTTTATTTAGATGAATTAGGTATAAAAATTTAGTTTGATATGGGGTTTCTGGGGTAGTCAGGAACGGATTAATTCATTTCCCATTATTTCTTATGGGGAAATTCGCTTCAGAATACGAGTTTTCGGAATACGAGGCGTCTCCAGGAACCAATTAAACTCTTAAACTGAGGTACCACTGTACTCTATACACCCCTCAACTCTATACATCCACTAACTTGTACACCCCTCAACGTGTACACACCTCAACTTGTACACCCCTCAACTCTATACATCCACTAACTTGTACACCCCTCAACTCTATACATCCACTAACTTGTACACCCCTCAACTCTATACATCCACTAACTTGTACACCCCTCATTATGTACACTCCTCAACGTGTACACCCCTCAACTTGTACTCCCCTCAAATTGTACACCCCTCAACTTGTACACCCCTCAACGTGTACACACCTCAACTTGTACTCCCCTCAAATTTACACCGCTCAACTTGTACACCCCTCAACGTGTACACACCTCAACTTGTACACCCATCGACTCTATACTCCACTCAACTTGTACACCCCTAGACTCTATGCATGTTAGTGAGCAGTACATGCTATTTTGGAACAGAGTGCAGATGCGTCCACCCTAAACTATGTAAACTTTCAAGTAATGAAAAGAATGTTACAAACTTCAGTGCTCGGAATTCCATCTAAAGCAAGAACTAAAGCAAGAACTACTGTCAGTATTGGACCTATTTGTACGAGTGAAGGCTCATACACTGAGGTTGACAAAGAAATTAGTGGAATCCTAAAAAAATGCAGTACAGTACAACCTCGATTCAACGTACCCCGATTCAACGAATCTCCGGCTAGTTCGCACACTTTTCAGGCCGGATTTACTCACCCTGTTCGACGAACAATGGTTCGCCGAAGCGGGGGATGTTCGGATTTGCTTACGACGTTGAGACAGAGTTCACAGACTGGTGGAAAAGTTTCACATTCTATCACAGATTACAATTATTAATTCCTTCATATGACAAGTTCGATCACACAAGTGGACCACACAAGTGGACCGCACATGTGGTCCACAAGTGGTCCACAATCTTACGATGTTGGGACAGAGTTCACAGTGGTAGAAAACTTTACCATCCCATCACAGATTACAATTAATAATTCCTTCATATGACAAGTTAGATCACACAAATGGATCACACAAGTGGACCACACAAGTGGACCACACAAGTGGACCACACAAGTGGACCACAAGTGGTCCACAAGCTTACGATGTTGGGACAGTGTTCACAGTGGTGGAAAACTGTCTCATTCTATCACAGATTACAATTAATAATTCCTTCATAAGACAAGTTGGATCACACAAGTGGACCACACAACAAGTGTATCATATGAACCAAACACCAGCCAGAATGGTCCACAAGAAGTGACGCATATTAACCAAACACCAGCCAGAGTGGTCCACAGAAGTGAACGACTGAGTTTCAATGATTTTCGTTCACCGATTTGTGGCACACGTATCTTTGTAAATTAATTTAAAGGCTGAAGCGTGAATAGCTAGCTAATATGTTGAAATCTTCTTATACATTTTCTGTGATGAAACAAGACGAGTGAGGGTAGACAGATAAGGGAATACTGTACAGTAAACTTCACTTTACAGTGAGGTTTCACTCACTTTCGTCTGTGTTGTCATAGTTCAGTGACCCATGACTTTGAACGTTTCACATTAATAAATCATTTCTAAAACTGGTGTTTTAATAACTCTCTATTATCCTAATTAAACTAAACTAAATAAGACCAAAAATATGCTGTAATAAGGTAGATATCTCCTATTTGAGAAATTGTTCACGTTATTTGCAGCACAACTCCAGCACGAGTGGACGTGTCTAATCCCTGTCCATACACCATGCTTGTTGTGTTGTGTTCGATTTTGTCGCCACAGTTCAGCGATCTACGGCTTCGAAATAATAAAATTAATAAATTAGTTCAAAAGTATTTTTTATAGCTCTTATTACCGTAATAATGTTGCTAAACTAAATATGTAACCAAAAAATATATAATTTCATGTAAATTGAATATTTGAGAGAAACATATGCTACTGGAAATCGAACACAACACCAGGCGGTGTTTTGTTCGATTTCGTCGCCACAGTTCAGTGACCTATGGCTTCGAAATAATGAAATAAATAAATCAGTTTCAAAATAAGTATTTTTTATAGCTCTTATTATCGTAATAATGTTGCTAAACTAAATACATAACACAAAAATATATATTTGATGTAAATTGAATATTTAAGAGAAATTTATGTTACTGGATCAGGCTTAAACACCAGCCAACTGAAGGGTGTGCGTATAGACTTAGTCTGCGTTCGTACAGTATGCACCCAGTGCCCTTAGCTTTGTCTGCGATTGACGTACAGTATTCATCCGCCGGTGGAAGAATAATTGTGGAATTGACCATTTTTTTACTACAGCTCTTTGGTTATAAAACAAAATGTCTCAGGGGCTTACTAATAGTGCCTTATTAATGCCAAAAACGAAGCAATATTTTGCAACAACTAGTAGCAGAAAATCAACCAGCACGAGAACAGCCGTACCCAGCACGAGAACAGCCGTACCCAGCACGAGCACAGTTGTACCCAGCACTGGTACAACAGCCGTACCCAGCACAAGCACAGTTGTACCCAGCACTGGTACAACAGCAGCCAGCACCAGCTCAGAAGCGGCTGAACTCACAGCAGCAGCGAGCACCAGCAAAGCTGATGCAAACATCTAAAAACATCGTGTGCAACATGAACAGTTAGAACAAGTGTTAAATTTAAGTGTGTACTCAGTGTTAAAATTAAAGTTGCAGTAATTTTTGTGCACAATAGTTTTCATAAACTGTATTGTAGTACTCAACATACAGCAGAACTACTTTTAATCAACACAGTGCTAACGGCATAATGCACTGCAGTACGTATTTACTGTAGAGCATTCACAACTTCACAAAACTTCAAGATGGATATAACTTCAACAATAAGGTAAATTTATGAATTACAGTATTTCTTAGTAGAGAAGTAATATATAGGTAGAGTATGTAATATGATAATGCATTTTTATTGTGTACAAGAAAAAAAAAAAGACTGACACAAACGCCTTCTGAAGGTCACCTCTTGCAACGAATCCAACGCTCCAACGAACTGGGGTTGGTCCCATATAGTATGTTGAATCGAGGTTGTACTGTATGTGGACATGTTTAGCACTCCAATAAACAGCATAAAAGTGGAAGATCCTGACAACTTCTTTATACATGATATCCAAACCCCTATAAATGTAACTGATATCAACACGAGCATAGCAAATTTTGAAAGAGAAACTGACAACATGTCCGTGCCCTCAGCCCCGGGTCCAGACTCATGGAATTCAATATTTATAAAGCAATGCAAAGTGCCAGTAGCACAGGCACTCAGTATAATGTGGAGAAAGAGCTTGGGCATAGGGGAGATACCAGATGCACTTAAATCAGCAGACATAACCCCTCTTCACAAGGGAGGGAGCAAAGCATTGGCAAAGGATTATAGACCAGTTGCACTAGCGTCAGACATAATATAAGTATTTGCGAGAGTGATTGGTGCTTCATAGCCTTCCTGGCTTGGTGCCTTCTTTGATTATTACTTACTTACTTGAGAGAGTGATCAGGAGTCAGGTCACCAGTTTCATGGAGACCAATGACCTTCACAACCCAGGCCAATATGTATTTAGAGCAGGAAGATTGTGCCTCTCACAGCTACTTGACCACTATGACAAAATCACTGAGACATTGTAAGAAAAACTGAATGCAGATGTGGTAAACACATAATTTTCAAAGGCATTTGATAAATGTGACCATGGAGTGATTGCACACAAAATGAGGTCAATGGGAATAACTGGTAAAGTAAGACGGTGGATACTTAATTTTCTAGGGAGGAGCTCCTTTGGCTCCCCGGAACTATCCAGGCTGATATGTATGTATTAAACCCTGGCATCAGTCAAAGCGAATGAAGTTCTAGGCCTACCGGGGACAACGAGCCAGAATCTGGCCCCCCTCAGAGAGGCACGAGGAGCAATGGTCTATAGAAACCCCCGTATGGTTGGAAGCATTCTGTTTCTGCCGTCGACCAGGTCAGGCACCCAGAAAGGTAGGCACCCCAAAACAAACACTATCTGGTAAACAAAATTCCTACAGAAAGCCGAACTGTTGGACAGAACTCCCCAAACGAAAAACAAGCAAATGAGCATGACGTCACAACCATCACTGCGGCTCCATCTGCGCAGCTCCCTCTTCCCCAAGAGGGGAAGGGGGAGCCCTAGACCCTCGCACCTGCTATCCACACCCCTAGTTCTGTGGATTATGTGAGACTTGGTGGTCACGCTACTCTGGCTCTGGAATTGTTTCAGTGCTATGCCTTGTGGTGTGGTCCTGTCTTACTGGTAGTGTGCGAGCAAGGAGAATTTTCCCCTGTACTCGCTGCATGCACCTAGGGTTACCTTCCCTAGGTGCCATGTGAGTACTTGGAGTTATCTTCCACAAGTTGCGGGGCGCGGGGGAAGGGGTACCTCCGTTGCTGTCTTTTACTGATCGGTAATTGCCCGCCCTTGGAGTCAGCTGGGGTGTTTCATGTGTCTTTGTTTGCCTCTGGGTAGGAGGTAGTTTCATCACTGGTAGGGGCGCAAAGTACTGTGCAGCTGTTCTTCACCTGATATAGCGGCCAGCTTTAACGGCTAGAAGTGGCCTCGTATGTGCCAATAGCAGCTGCCTCGTATGGGCCAATAGCAGCTGCCTTGTATGGGCCAATAGCAGCTGCCTCGTATATGCCAATAGCAGCTGCCTCGTATATGCCAATAGCAGCTGCCTCGTATGGGACAATAGGAGCTGCCTCATATGGGCCAATAGCAGCTGCCTCATATTGGCCAATAGCAGCTGCCTCGTATGGGCCAATAGCAGCTGCCTCGTATATGCCAATAACAGCTGCCTCGTATGGGCCAATGGGAGCATTTGGCCATGAACACATTCAGAACACCTCGAGTGAGAGCAGCCACACCCTGCCAGTCTCCCTCACTCCAACATCTTACTCGCCAACATTGCTCCTCCCACCATACTGTTATAGTTCTTATTACACATGTTCTATATACCTATCTACATGTTTTATTTACCAGAACTATGCAAGTAAGCCGGTATTGTGTCCAATCAGTACAGTGGCCACCATACACTGCATGAAAAATCACACAGCAGACGACGCTACGATTACGTCACCTCCCTCACCAAAATAGCTCCTCTCAACATTCTCCTGTTGCTGTTCTTACACTATATACACACACTATATATACCCATGTACATATGTTTTGCCCATAGCAAACCACTAAGCTAGTATGGTGAGCAAAACAAGAGTGGCTGCCACACACATACAATGAGGCTACCTCAATTCTCGCCCTCCCTCCCTCACCAAAATTCCTCCTTCCATAATACTACGCACAACGCTAATTTTATAACCACAATCCTGGTCACTAATTCCTGTAAATGAATAATTGACCACATGTTTATTTTGAAAAGGAACCTAAGAAATCATTTGAAGATTCCTAGATGGACGAAATAATGCTGTGGTGCTGTGGCTAGTGCTGTGAACATCGTGAACAGCATTGAATCATTGATATTTGAACATTGTACCCAGTCATTATCACACTCAGGCTCTTCTATAACACTATCATAGCTAAATAATACAAGTTATATATATATTTTGACATTATTAGGTGATGCTGTGGTCACACGCTGAACC